>JAYESA010000007.1:54683841-55283841 GCA_036927795.1 Iris macrosiphon
CATCAAGACACATCCTAATCCTTTTCCGAATGCATCACTATATATCACGAATCCTCCGGGTCCAGAAGGTATGGTCAAGGTAGGTGCTATAGTCAAACGCTTCTTCAGCTCATCGAACGCTGTCTGATACTCCTCTGTCTAGGTAAACTCCTGCTTTTTATGGGTCAAGCGGGTCATCGATTCTGCGATCTTCGCGAAGTTCTCCACGAACCTCTGGTAATATCCGGCAAGTCCTAGGAAACTCCTCACTTCTGAGACATTGGTAGGGGTTGGCCATGTCTCTACTAATAAAATCTTTATCGGATCTACTTAAATACCATCTTCTGAGATAACGTGTCCTAAGAAAGCGAAATAATCTATGAGGAACTCGTACTTGCTCAGCTTGGCATAAAGCCTCTCTCTCCTCAGCGTCTCTAACACTAGTCTCAAGTACTTCTCGTGCTCCTCGTGACTCTTCGAATACACCAAAATATCGTCGATGAAGACTACTATGAACTAGTCTAAGTACTAGTGGAAGACTCTGTTCATCAAATTCATAAATATGGCAGGCGCATTTGTCAGTCCAAAAGGCATCACCAAGAACTGGTAGTGACCATAACGAGTCTTGAATGCTGTCTTTTGAATGTCTTCTCTTCACACCTTTACTTGTTGATAACCTGATCTCAAGTCGATCTTTGTGAACACTACTGCTCCTGTCAACTGGTCGAATAAATCATCAATCGGTGGCAGGGGGTACTTGTTCTTGATGGTCAAAATATTAAGGGCTCTATAATCAATGCACATACGTACTGTTCCATCCTTCGTAGGTACAAACACCACTGGTGCTCCCCAGGGTGATGCACTAGGATGGATAAATCCCTTGCTCTATAACTCCTCTAATTATAGCTTCAGCTCATCTAGTTCCTTCTTCTCCAATCGGTATACATTAGAAGATACTGGTGCTGCTCCGGGTACTACCTCAATAGTGAAGTCTACGTCTCTATCTGGCGGTAAGCCTGGCAATTCTTCAGGGAAAATATCCTCGAATTTTGTAACTATTGGTGGGGGTACCATCTCCATAGCCATGTAAGCTCCAGCTATCTATCCTACTCCTTATTCGACGGTACCTCGCATGTACTCGAACTTCGGTTGATCTGGCGGTCTAAAAGTGACGCTACCTTTCCGACAATCCAGTACGGTATTATACTGGCTTAACCAGTCCATGCCTAGTACAACGTCAAAGTATGGCATGGGTAATACAAAGAATCGTGCTCTCATCTCTCTACCACATACGACTACCAAACACGTTCTAATAGTGCTAGTAACCGGCACAATACCTCCTCCAGCAAGAATCTTTCAACTCTTAGTTAAGGGGGAAGTAGCTACTCTATACATTGCTACGAATCTACTAGATATGAATGATAGTGTAGCTCCAGAATCAAATAATGCAGTCGTAGGTAATGATGCAACTAAAATGGTACATGTTATAGCTTCCAATTCTATTTTCTCCTCAGTAGCTGCTAATACAAAGGCATGTCCGTGCCTCTGTCCTCTGGCCTGTTGTATGGCTCGGTCAAACTGTGCCTGCTGTGGGGCCAAGGGTGGTCCCCTCTGAAATCCTCCGGGTGCTGGTGGACGCTGGCTTCCTGGTGGGGATAGTATCCTCGGGACTGGTGCTACTGGCCTCTGTCCTAACTGTGGTGCTACGTCTCTGTGTTGTGGGCAGTCTCGGGCGTGGTGTTGGCTAGCTCCACAAATCATGCATATCCCTAGTCTCTTTCGGCAGTCCTTCTGTAAATGTCATCTCTTACCACAGTAGTTGTAACTCAGAAGCTTATTTTGCTGGTATGGTGCTGCCCTTTGCTGTATTTGTGCTCCGGATGACGGAATGGTCCTCCTACTCCGGGATGGGCTCTGGCTGGTGTGGTGGTGCTGGAACGTCTTGCTCCTCTACCGATGGCCTCTTGGATCCTTGCCTCTGCAAGTACCTTCATAAGAAATCCTCGCCTGTGTAATGGTATACCTCTGTAGCTCAAAAGTGAGGTCTTGATGGAATCTCTGACCTTTTCTAGATCATTAGGTATCAGGACATCACTAAATCTGCTAAGACGGCTAAACTCTATTTCATATGCGTCAACAGTCATATTCCCTTGTTCTAGATATAGGAACTGGGAGTACAGGGCATTTCTAATTGTAGCCAAGAAATACTTCGCATTGAAGTACTCTAAGAACTGTTCCCAAGTCTAGTTCTTGCCTACACTGTGCTCAATGGAATCCCATCAGTGATGGGCGTTGCCTTTCAGTTGGGCCCTCACTGCGGTCATCCATAGGTCTGGGTGCAGTTGTGAAGCCTCTAGTAGAATCTTCGTATTGGTGACCCAATCGGAGATCTCCTCTACAGTCTCGTTGCCTGAGAAAGTATCCGGTCCCATCTGTCGAAACCATCTTACAGTGCCACATGTCTAGTACTGCCATCAAACTTTGTCTTAACGTCTTGGTCTGATTCCACTGTGCTTGCATCATAGTCTGGAAGAACTAAAGCATCTGTGGCTGTCCATCTGATTGTGGCATCTGGGGTGGATAAGGTGGAGGTGGTGGTAATGGACCCTCTGGCTGTGCAGTAGGTGTCTCCTCAGATGTCGGCCTCTCGGTTTGCGGCATCGGTGTATCTCCCGAAGTCTGGCCCTCAAAATGCTGCATGGAGATCGTCTGGGAAGTCTGTCCCTCATGCTGTTGGGTAGGATCACCCTGAGAAGTCTCGTGCCAATGTATCAGCAGGGCCTGTAGGGGTGGTTGCTCTCCAGGTAGTCCCTGGGGTATCTTCTCCCTCTGGGTGATGTCGTTTGGCACCACGACACTGGGTGCTCCTCGTCCACTGCACAAGTTCATCTTGCTGCAAGAGATAGGACTTCATTAAAAGAGTACAAAATCAAGCAAACAAGATGCAGATATTTTGAAGCAATACGAAGGAAGTTCAAAGACGCAATCAAAGTGGATGAGACCTAGTAATTTCTATCCTATTGCAGGCTCGCTGGGCATGTTACCATACCACAAGCGAATAAGTTGACCTGTATGGGCCACCACTAAAATTATGTCACGCCCCAGTCCCAAAAATACATGGGACCAGGCCACGTGGCAAAAGCCAGCTGTCACGTCTCCGAGGATATTCCAATTTAGTGGATCCTAACGAAGAGTGCTACGGTATCCTAAATACTAACATGTCCCATATCAATCAACAACAGGTAATCTAATCTCATCCATAATATAAACAGCAAGAAAGTACTAAAATAAATACTAGAACATAACGCCAGTCTCAAATATCATAGTACAACCAAGAATGTCTTTTGGGGACAAACCCACTACTATGACAAAATAAAAGTACTAAAATGATGGATAAAAGAGTAATGACTAGGGCATCGACTGACTAGATAATGATGCTCCCAATCCTAGGTAAAAGGCCTACCAACTGATCACGAAAACTCTGACGGTAACACCTCTAGCTCCTCTGCGGTTGCGTACCTAGTCTCCTGTCCAGGGCCGTACACTGTGGGATAATATGCCTCGTACAAATATGGAAAGGTACCAGGTTCTCAGAAGGACATAACAAGATACATAGAAACATGCCACATATATAAATACTGTATAAAATAAATACAATAAAGGGTGTGCTAACCATCTCAGTGAATGCAATGTGAGGACAACATTGGTACGTATGGGTAGTTGTAGGCATAACGTCCATACCGCTCTGAAGAACGGGGAATTTGCATAGTATAAAACGTCCATACCGCTTCGAAGGACGGGGAATCTGAATAATATAATGTCCATACCGCTCCGAAGAACGGGAAATCTGAATAATATAACATCTATACCGCTCCGAAGAACGGAGAATCTGCATAAAGGGAGTCGTTGGATCCGTGAGTCCTCTAGATACTACGGATTCCAATGGGTATATCCTATATGCCTACTAGTTATCCTCCCTGCCCAATGTAGATACACAAGTCGAATACTCGACGGACATACCACGTATCTAAATGCCAAGTCTCTACAACTGAAATAATCATGAATTATGTACTAACCGTGATGCATGTCACACGCACCGATAGCTAGTCGAGTACGTGAACCCGCATCCCAATATTAATTTATCACAGTGAAACGTGTATGAGTGTTAGGTCTCGGAAGATATCAGAGTATTCTCCAATATGGTAAGTCTGCTGTCAATTTTAAACTAGTTAGGTCCACTAACAAAAGTCTAAATTATAATGTAACATCTATCAATAAACAAATAATACCAGTAATAAATATACAATATACACAAAATTAATTAATTATAAAATGACCAAAATATTCTTCCCTAGAAAAAATGGTAGTGACCGGCAGAGATGCTATTTGGGTATAAGTGTATCGTCTCATGAAAATTGAACACTTTTTTCCTTTTAAAATTGGCCAATCCATATAACAGTAAGCTGAGATGTAAATAAGACAGATTGTCAGACTACATGGAGTGCTAGTTAGCATAGTCTTGGATAGAGATTGCAGGTTTACTTTTTATTTTTCGTAAAGCCTTCAGGAGGGCTTAGGTACCCGTTTAAAGTTTAGTACAGCCTACCACCCACAAACAGATGGTCAGTCAGAGCATACTATCCAGACTCTAGAATATATGCTTCGTTCATGTACCCTTGACTTTGGTGGTTCGTGGGAGGATCATTTGCACTTGGTCAAATTCTCCTATAATAACAATTTCATGCAAGTATCCAGATGGTACAATTTGAGGTACTATATGGCCAGAAGTGAAGATCTCCTGTAGCTTGGGATGATATTGGCGAGAGGCAATTGCTTGGTCCAGAAATGATAACTCAAACAGTTAAAGTAGTCAAGCAAGTCCGAAAGCATATCAAGGTAGCTCAAGATTGCCAGCGCCATTGGGCCAATTCACATAGACGACCTCTTGAGTTTTCTGTCGGCGACCATGTATATCTTCAAATTTTGCTAACCAAAGGAGTCATCAGATTCGGTGTGCGGGAAAAGATTTGTCTATGGTACAAAGGTCCATTCAATATTCTTGAGCGAGTAGGAGATATTTTCTATCGTCTTGCTCTTCCACCATCACTTAGTGAGATACATAACATTTTCCATATATCCCAGTTAAGATGATATATAGCAGATACGAGTCATCTTCTAGATCATTCATAATTGGTTGTTGGTACCGACCTTTCTTATGAGGAAAGACATGTATCCATTTTTGACCAGAAAGAGAAGATTCTCAAGAACCGGGCTATTTATTTAGTCTGAGTTGCTTGGGGTCATCACTCACCGGGCGAGTCGATTTGGAAGCGCGAGGATGGTATCCTAGCTAGATATCCTTATTTGTTTGACTCGTGAGGTATATTTGTTCCTATATCTCGTACCCTGATCTTGTCTTGCGCATGTGTGTCTTATTCTAGGTAGTTCGTATCATGTGATTGATATTCTTGCTTATTTTATTACCTATCCGATCTCTAGAGATACCTTGATAGATCCGGTTCCTTGTTAAAATTTTGAGGACGAGATTTTTCTTAGGAGGTAAGATTTGTGAGACCCGTCTCACTATTTTAGTATTAATGTATTTTTTATGGTATATGTGTTTATAGCTTTATATTGCTTCCCGTATAATTTATAGAATTTTTAAGCTACTTTCATATGATTTCTAGAATTGTGTATAGTGTTAGTCACCCTTTGATATATATTTGCCTTCCCTTTCTCTCTCCTCCCCATTCTTCTTCATTTCATTCTCTTTCTTTATTTTCTTCTCCTTCTCTTATCCTTGGCCGTACCCTAGCCCCAGCCGTGAGCTTGCCTTGGGTAGTAGTGGTAGTAGTTTAGTAGTGGATTTAGACAAGTACATCTTGCCAATGAGGAAGAACTTATTATATTGCATTTATTTAGTTTTCTTGCATTTTATAGCTCTATATTATTCTCAATGAGTTTCTCTACATGTTTAGTTCTTGGTATTTTCGATTTTGATGCCTTTGTTGGAGTAGATATAAGTTTTCAGTTTGTAGCTTCCATAAGTTTACTTGGATTTATCTCTTAAAACTTGGTATTTTCCAAAACTAGTAGTTCCATGTTAATAAGAACTTGATTTCATGCGATTTAGAACTTTACTTTATTGGATTCGGACTTGAAATAAGGATTTCATGGAGAATACAAGTTTTCAGACTTAGAACTTTTCTATGGCTGAAACTTGTTGTTCTAGGACGAAGAAGTTCCATGCACCCTGCTAGGTATGAGGCATGGACTCTCGTTCCAAGTCAGCTTACGGCCTATTGGACGCATGACTGAATCTGCACATGCGTCCCTTAGCCAAATGTATGAAACTTGAATGAATGAAAGTTCTCTAAGTTTAAAAGATTCCATGCGGCTAGCTCTTCAATGCAGGCTAATTGTGTATGCGACCAAGAGGAGCATGTGGCTGCATCATCCTTACGGCCCAGAGCTATGTGTTTCCCTTTCCTTCGAACTATGACTCAGCACCGCCTTGGCATGACTTTCCATAATTTTGTTTTTTCCTTCTGACTCCCTTTCTTGGCAATTCCTATCGGTCACTTCTCTAACACGGCTAGTCACATCAATCACTTTTCTGACCTTATATTTATTGCCTGTCACTCACCTGATCTCGAGGAGTGGACTTTGTATTTCTTATATGGCCAGCTTACCCCATGCGCTTATCTTCCTCATACAGCTAACTCTTCCATGCAGCCATTTCCATGTGCATGTTTATCTCATGCAGGATATACCCAAGATGGCGTTCAGTTAGAGATATAATCATTGGGAGTTTCTAGTAATACCTTTTAGAGCAACCAATGCTCCAGCAGTGTTTATGTATCTCATAAATCATATTTTTATGCCATACGTGGAAAAGTTCGTAATAGTGTTCATTGACGACATCATCGTGTACAGTTGAAGTAAAGAACAACACGAGCAGCATCTTTGCGCAGTTCTTCAAGTCCTTAAAGAGCATAGGTTATATGCCAAATTCAGCAAGTGTGAGTTCTAGCTTGATCGTATTTTAAACTTAGGGCATATCATTGCTAACGGAGGAGTTGAAGTGGATCTCCATAAGATAGAAGCCGTTGAGAAATGGCTAGTTCCTCAAACAATTGCCAAAGTTCGTAGTTTTCTTGGATTATCATTACATTATCGGCGCTTTATATCAGACTTTGCTAGAATTTTTGTACCCTTGATGCAGCTAACACAAAAAGATGTGCACTTTGATTGGATAGATGAATATCAAACCTCTTTCGAGAAGCTCAAACAGAAGTTGATCATGACACCTATTTTGATTCTTCTAGATGGAACAGGTGATTTCACCATATATTGTGATGCATCAGGCAGAGGATTGGGATGTGTTCTTATGCAGCATAGCAAGGTTATAGCTTATGCGTCTCAACGGCTTTAAAACCATGAGAAGAATTATTCGACACACAACTTGGAATTAGCAATAGTTGTCTTTGAACTCAAACTTTGGAGGCATTATCTATATGGAGATCAGATAGAGGTTTATACTGATCATAAGAGTTTGAAGTATGTCTTTACTCGGAAGGATCTCAATATGAGGCAGAGAAGATGGCTAGAGTTGATGATGAACTATGACCTTGACCTTCAGTATCACCCTGGGAAGGCTAATATCGTAGCAGATGCCTTAAAAGGAGAGCAGGAGCCTATTTCTTGATAACTCAATGAAGAATATTAGAAGATCTTCAGGAGATAGGCATAGAATAGTATTGCCGGGCAACACAGCAGTGATGGCTGGTCTGCAAGTTTAGTCCAGTATAGTAAAAAGAATCAAGGTAGCAGAACCAACATATGTCAAACTTTAGCATCTCAGACCAGAGTATGAGGCAGAATGTAGACCAGAACTAAGCATTCATAGTGACGGACTCTCTGTTTTGAGAATCAGCTTGGTGTACTAAGTGGAGACCTTTGTCGAAAGGTTATGGCAGAATCTCATAGTTTGTAGTATTCAATGCATCCAGGAGGAACGAAGATGTACCAAGATATTCGTTAGCATTTTTGGTGAAATAGAATGAAGAGGTAAATAGCTCGGTTTGTCTCTCGATGTTTGGTCTGTCAACAAGTTAAAGCTGAGCATTAGAGGCCCGCAAGACTTCTTCAACCTTTACCAATTTTGGAATGGAAGTGGGAATATATCACCATAGATTTTGTGTTAGGTCTTCCTAGATCTCCAGGCGGCATATATGCTATTTGGGTAATCGGGGATTGTCTCACAAAAGTTGTACACTTTTCTTATTTTAGAATTGACTAGTCCACAGAACAGTTAGCTGAGATTACATGAGATAGTTTATCAGACTACATGGAGTGCCAGTTAGTATAGTCTCGGATAGAAATTCCAATTTTACTTCTCTTTTTTGGTAAAGTCTTCAGGAGAGCTTAGGTACCAGTTGTCACGCCCCAGTTCCAAAATACGTAGGACTAGGAATACATAAGCATGCCAGCCGTATGTAAATGGCTACTCTAAACCATAACACATACGTACGTTGTTATATGAATAATAATTCATAAGTGGTATATATATAAATCACAGACATAACTAAATCTCATCCACAAAACTAAATAGAAATAAATAATCAAATATGACAAAGAACCAAAATGGAATAGTCGAGAAGAACTAATATTTGGGTAGAGACAAATCCACTACCAAACTAATATATTAAAGCAAATATAATAATTACATCATTTAATGATCATAGAGGCTCGAAGGGTAGCAAGTCCTGGTCCATGCTCCTGTAATTATACATGATCGTCTAAACCTAAAAAAGGACCAATTTCTAAAAGGGACGTAACATGATACATAAAAGCATGCCACAAAATATTAAAAATAAATATTAAAAAGGTTTCCTAACCAATCTATGTGATATGCACTTTTGAGGAAAATATCCTAATGAGAAGCTCTCGACTCATACAGGTGTTAGACACATGTAGTGCTCAACCGAGTCATTAGTAGCCAATCTAGAGGAAAAGTAAATAAATGCTTGACACGCGTAGCGCTCTATCGAGTCACCCGTTTCCATCTCGAGGAAAGTAAATAAACAATGAGAGCCCCTACGCTAACGACTGTCCTTCCCAACCCATGCTTCTTGTCACGACCCGCACCCGGATATTCGGGTATAAGTACGTGGTTACGCCCACCCTACGCCACAGAATCGGTGGTAGAATACTGTCTGGATTATTTCTAACTATCTATATCTCAACGATATATATGGTACCTGCCAATCATCTCAACTCCAAACAGAGGAGAAATATGGTATCTCACAAGTATAACTAATCTCAATCATAAAACAAACTAAGGAAGAATAAAGCACGAATGGAATAGCGAAGGAAAGAATAAAGATACAATCCACAATCTGAAATAATATACATGCCATCAATCTCAACCAAGAGTCTAATACAAGGCCAACATAAAGTATAAACTAAACCTCCTCGGGCTCTGCAACTAAGTCCTCCTGGTCTATAGGAGTATCCTCTAAAGGTATGCTGTCCTGCAGCCCGTAGAATATGGGACACAATCCTATAAGCCAATCATTTGGAAAAATATATCCAGTCAGGATTGGAGCAAAGTATAACCTAATAGCAGTTCCAAATAATTGACAAAGACTATAAACAGTTATAGTAAGTAGTACATGATGAGCAAGGAGAAGAATGAATCAGAGAATAAAATAAAGTCACAGTTAAATTAAGAAGCAAGAAAAATAAGCATGGTGAATCAAGAAATATTGTCAATGAGACTGTGAATATAAGCAAACTAAACTAGATAAATAAGATGTGTGTCCAGCAAGTATCATGTGAATCCAGTAAGAAAGCACTAACTAGTATGTTTTGAAATACCGCTTTGACATATAAACGGCTAGGGGTAAGTACGTCTCATCGCACACTTGGTGTACCACTGCTATCATTCCTTATTAGACCAGAGGGGGTGATTCCAGATTTTGAGAATGTTTACATGTCTACTCGAGTATTTCTCTGCCCGACTAGTATAAATGAATCCAATCCCGACATGCAAATCAAATATGAGTCCAGGCAGATAAAATAGTTGATTCCAGTAGGTGAGTCCTGATGTGATGCCATCAATGAGTCCTGAAGTAGAGGCCAGACAAGTATAATGTACGTATTGCAAGAAAGTGAATCCATGTAATACTAATCCGTGTATCCAAGTATCGAGGAATCAGGTAAAATAATATTATAGACCAGAATCATAGAAATTATCAATTAATAAAAACTATCAGAGAATGTACTCGCATATCATCCAAGCAATCAATGCCCAACTGTATCCCAATTGGTGTCACACAAACCTATATATGGAATATTATATTAATACAATGTTCTGGAATAAAATTATGTTAAACTAGTCAAATTCTAGGCATAAAGCCATTTCTAAGTCAAATCAGTCAAACTAGATCAACTATCGGTCAAACTAGTCAAAGTTGGTCAAACTAGCTATTTCTAGGTTGTATGAGTCTATCTCTAGGATATTGGTTCTATACACTACGCATCTAGGCCACACTAGCTATTATAAGATACTAGAAAACCAACAAGATACCGTATCCTAAGATACGCAAGTTTATTTATATAAAAATAGTAATTTTAGATATATATATATATATATATATACAAGTCAAATATTATAACACTATATCAAAAACAAAAGTAATATGATACCTTGGCCTTGCACCAATGCATATCACACCTATCTCGATATCCAAACTCAATACCTTGGATATCGACCTAATACCTTGGTGTTATCTTGGTATCACGAGGTAATCCAAAACCTCTACATAGCTAATACATATAGAAACCAAAAACTGTTATACTAATACATGCTAACACTATAATGTATCTTAATACTATTATAGAACTAATTATAATACAAAATATACATATCCATATATAATATACCTACATATATACATATACCTATAGTTAAATTATATGCTAAACATAGTCATTATTCCACTATTAACTATCTAGACTAATAGTTATATATACTAATACCAAACATACACACTATAGATACTAACTACTTAATTATTCATATACTAACTATAATCGTAAACCAAATATTAAACTCGGCGCAAAACCTAAAACCCAACTAACAAAACTACTAGCTAACTATCTATAAAACAAATACCTTTACCTTGCTAACCCAATATCTCAAAACTGAACTAAACCTCACTGAAAACTTGCTGAAACTGTACAGTGGCGCACTGCTACACACTGCACCGCGCGCTGCTCTGCTGCAGTAAACTACTGTTGTGCCACAACTACTGCTGCGCTGCACCGCTGCTGTACCACGACTACAGCTGGAGTCTGCTGCCACTATTGCAGCCTGCGGCTGCTGCACGTGCGCTGTGCCACGACTGCACCGTGCTGGGCCACGACTGCACCGTGCTGCGCTACGATTGCTGCTACAGTCTGCTGCTGTGGCTGCACGCGCGCTGCATCACGACTGCGCCACGATTGCTGCAGTCTGCTGCTACTGCACGCACGCTGTGCAGCGACTGTACCGCGACTGCTGCTGCTACACACGAGCACACACAAATACTCGTGCACTCATACACACATATTAAAATACCTATAGACTATCAACCTATAAATATAAATACTCCACAACTCGACACATAGATACATGAACATATACACACAATCACAACACATAGATACACACACATACATATATACAAGCACCTATGCTCACACACACATATATACATATAGATATTAACTTGTATATACACACTCCTCTATACATATATATATATATATACACAAACATACCTGCACTTATATATATGTATATATATACTCACATATAGATATATGGACACATACACATAACACAAACACTTAAAACCCCCTATGAATATATATATATATACACAATCACAATCACAATCACACACACACACACACACACACACACACACACACACACACACATATATATATATATATATATATAGCTAGTTATTATATATGGGTGAATATATATATACATATATAATAATTAGCTATATATATATATATATATATATATATATATATATATATATATATATATATGTATGTGTGTGTGTGTGTGTGTGTTTATATATATATATATATATATATATATATATATATATATATATATATATATATAAACACAACTACCTATATCTAGATATATATACACCTACACAATCTCATATATCTATAGATAGATATATTTTCATACACCCTCACACATAAATACAACCACACACAAACACATACAACAACATGCCACCAACACTTATATACATATACATATATCTATATCAATACTCTCATCTATGCTTCTATATATATATAACCATATACCCTTACATAATACATAGATACCAATATCTATATAAATCTCTCTCTCTATATATATACTCCTCTCTCTCTCTCTCTCTATATATATATATATATATATATATATATATATATATATATATATATATATATATATATATATATATATATATATATACATATGAATATATTCATATACTCTTACACACAAAATCACAAACACACACATGCATATATAAACACTAGTACACACACACACACACACACACACACACACACACACACACACACACATATATATATATATATATATATATATATATATATATATATATATATATATATATATATACAGTATTATATACATATATATATATATTACATAAATATTATATATATAAATACACATGCACAAATAGAAAAAAAGGATAATAAACCAAACACGTGGAGTGCACCATACCCGTATCACACTAACTATATGATACGCTTGCGATACGGCTCCACCACATAACCAAAAGTATCCTGAAGGACACAAGCAAGTCTAAAATACTAATTATAAAATATACGAACCATAATTAGATCCATTACATGTCCGTATCAAGAATTGATGTGAACAAGTCCCCGTGTAGGAGAAAACCCACAAAATTAAATTATTTCATCAAATTGACGAGATACGGTCTACACGTATCCAATTATGGACACGACACTAGTCACAAACAAGTAATCATATGCCAATTTGATCTATTAGTCCATATGACAAATACAATATGTGCCAATCTCAGAATTCTCCCAAAATTGGCACCAAATTGTACATAACTTCCACCATAGGTCTCCTATGAACCTAAAATCAATATCAATTCCTATGGGTAGCCTATGCATGTAGGTTAGTTTTTTATGGTTAAATCTCAGATTTAGAACCTAATAAAAGGGAGAAACTGAAATGTATCTATTGGGACATAGATTTCCAATAAAAATTTCCTAAAATTGGAAAGTAGCTCCTCCTTGTAGATCTTGGCCTCCTCCTTCTTGATTCTTTCTTCCTTCTTGTAGATCCTTATTGTAGTAGCCTATATTGAAGAATATGGACTGAATTTAGGTAGAAATTTGATGAAGAATGGTGAGAGAATGAAGAAATTAGGAAAGGAAAAAATGTAGATCTAAATAGAATGAACAAAATAAAATGAGAGACACTCTCTCTCCTCCTCTAATGGCTTGTCATAAACCCTCTCCTATGCAATATAAAATATCCAAAATACCCCTTGGGGCCTCTCATGAATAAATAATTAAGGATGGAAAGTTCTAGTCTAATAGTTTCACTAATTAATTCATCCTCCTAATGAATGAGTCTAAACTTGGGTCCAATCTAAACTAACATATAAATATTGGGTTCATGCATCAAACTAAACTAATTAGGTCTACTACACAAGTCCAAAATAAATACTATATCTAATCAAACAATAAAAAATACAACAAATAATTAATTACTCATGCACAATATTAAATATAATACTCCTAAAATAAAATATCCATATCAATTACCAAACTATCCTTAATTGTAAATGTGAGGGTGATACTTCTATATATTTTGTCTCTACAACACGATGACACCTCTAAATAACTACTAAGTTTTCTACCATACAATTCTATTAGCAGTTATTCCCTATCGCACGTTCCATACGCATTGTTGGCCAGTCAATATGCAGGTCCGTGATCTATATGAGACTCATAACTCATGTAAAAAATATGTCATGGCCAAATAAGACATAAATACGTCTCACTATCATGGGGTGGTCTCTTAAATCTAGTCAATATGTATATAAAAATAAATAAGAAACAAAGACGAAGTCATCCGTCGTTGCACCTAAGTTTCCTAAGACACACAGTTTAATAATATACATAAGTAAGAAAATAAATGACAGAAATAAAACATGTAGATGTTAATGTAGATAAATAGTAGTAGTTATAAGGTATACTTACTTGCTCTGAAAAACGATGGAGTGGCAACTCAAGACATCGTCCAATCTACCCCATCACATAAATTAAAACAAGTTAGATCTACAAAAGTGGGTAAATAGGTTTTATATTCTAATCTATTTTATTTGTAAATAAAATAACAAAAATACTAATTTAATTTAATTATATTCATATTTTAAGGCTAACCCTAGCTTTTGGTTTAAGAAAATTAATTTTACGAATTTGGGATCCGTGGCACGCTAATCAAGGCATTCTATTGACCAAAAAGCCAACCAACACAAAAGTAAGATTTGTGTATGAAATTCTATAGATTTTAGCGCTATATAACACTGGAATCGATGGTTTTACTAAATCTTGAACCGGTAAAGAATTATCGTCCTTATGGCGCACATACGATAATTTTTGGTAGTTTTCGAGTTACTTCTAGTTTGCACGAATTTTCTAGAATATTAAACTAGTATATTTAATACTGAGAAAAATATATGTTATATTTTGTCATATTAAATTTATAAAACTTTAAAAGGATCGTGATTTCGATTTCGAGATCTCCCGAAATCTCAAAAACTGCAAATCGTGTCAGATTTTGGACAACCGACAATCCACGAATTTTCTAAAAATTTAGGTTCAGAATTTATGAAAATAAATTAGGTATTCAGAAACTATACCTTAAGACAGTTCGAACACAATAAATGGGGATACATTTGGAGTTCGGACCTAGGAGTAATTGCCTCGGAAAGTTGAAGAACACGAAGAACCAATCTCCCTTCTCTCTCTCTCTCCTAAATATTAAAAGTCACCAGATTAGTCTTATTATAATAAATATATATAGATGCTGGTCGACAGCTGAAAAAAGGGGATAGGTTAGACACATGTCAAAATATGCTTGGGTGGTTTGTTTATATTATTTATTTTTTATTTGCCTTTATCAAAATATTATTTAAATCATTTTAAATCTATATAACTCAAAATAAATATGTAAAAATATCAAACAAATTCATAAAAAATCTAAAAATTGTACAATACCATTATAAACCCTAAATAAATACTTAGAGCCATTTTATGATCATAGTCTTCTACAATTAATTTCAAAAGTCCTAGAAAATTAGGTATTAGCCTATTTTAAAATTAAATAAATCTAAATAAATTCCAAAAAAATTCTAAATAAATTACATAAAATATATTTAATAATTTTAACCATAAAATAAATATTTGGTAGGAACAACATGCAATTATGGTCTCACAGTAAATTATTGAAGTCCTAGAAAAATACGTTTCCTAGGTTTTAATTTCTCAAAAATTCTAGAAAATCCAAAAAATTCTAAAATAGCCTAAAAATAATTCTAAATAAGTATTTATATAAATAATTAAATAAAAAAATATATTTTCTAATTAACCAAAAAAAAGCCAAAAAGATCAAATAATTTTATAAAAAATACTAAAATTAAAAATTAAAAATTAAAAATTAAAAATTAAAAATTAGGGAGTTTATATTCTACCCAACTTACAAGAATTTCATCCTCGAAATTAAAACTAAACCATATTCGTAACAATTCACTATAGTCATTAACACTTCATTGCCATCCTAGCTCTTTTTTTCTTATAATTTATACACTATTCTTTTTATCCCATAAACTCATCTACACTCAAACTTACAAAAGTTCAACTAATGGTTTAATTGACCAATGAAGCATATATACCTAGTACAAGTCACCTTCCTAATCTCTGTCAAGTATGAAAGAAAAGATAAGATTTATGTTATAAAAGGATCAAGCAAGCTGCAATTCAAGCCGTCATATGAGAATTCGAAACGAAATCAAAGGTGGTGATTAAAAAGTGGATGAGATCCTATACTCTAATCTTATTTGTAGTCTTGCTCGGTACAGTAATGTAACCGAGATAATATATTCTCAACCTGCATGGGCCACCACAAAAATATGTCATGCCCCTGTCCCAAAATACGTAAGACCGGGAATATGTAAGCATGACAGCTGTTTGTATCTGGCTACCCAAATATATGAAAATTATAACGCATACATGCGCTGTAATATAATAATAATTCACAAGTAGTACATATATAATCACAGGCACAACTAAATCTCATCCATAAAATCAAATAGAAATAAATAATCAAATATGACAAAGAACAAAAATGGAATAATCGAGAAGAACTAATAGTCGGGTGAAGACAAATTCACTACCAAATTAAGATATGAAAGAAAATATAATAAGTACATCATCTAATGATCAGAGAGGCTCGAAGGAAAGCAAGTCCTGGTATGTGCTCCTACAATGAGTCATAATCGTCTACACCTGGCAGGTGACCAGGTCATCAGAGGGACGTAACAAGATACATAAAAGCATGCCACAAAATACTAAAAATAAACATTCAAAAGGTCTCCTAGCCATTGTATATGAAATATACTTTTGAGGACAATATCCTAATGAGAAGCTCTACACTCATACAGGTGCTCGACACAAGTAGTGCTCAACCAAGTCACTATTGGCCAATCTAGAGAAAAAGTAAATAATTACTCGACACATGTAGTGCTCAATCGAGTCACCCGTAGCCATCTCAAAAAAAGTAAATAAACAATGAGAGCCCCTACACTAACAGTTGTCCTCCCCACCCCATGCTTCTATATATAATGTATCCACAACACGATGATAACTCTTAATAACTGCTAAGTCTTCTAGTATGTAATTCTATTAAGAGTTATTCCCTACCGCACGTCTCATACGTATTGATGGAAAGTCAATACACAGATCCATGATCTATATGAGATCACAACTCGTGTAAGAAATGTCTTATGGCCAAATGAGACATAAAGATGCCTCACTATCATGCAGAGGTCTCTTAAATCTAGGTTAATATGTATAACAAATAAAATAAGAAACAAAGACGACGTCATCCGTCGTTGCACCCAAGTTTTCTTAGATGCACAGTTTAATAATATTCATAAATAAGAAGATAAATGACAGAAATAAAATATGCATATGTGAATGTAGATATACAGTAATTGTGGCAAGGTATACTTGCATGCTCCAGAAAAGGATGGAGTCGCAACTTACGACATCGTCCAATCTACCCCGTCACATAAATTAAAACAAGTTAGATCTAAAAAGTGGATGAATAGGTTTTATATTCTAATCTATTATAATTATAAATAAAATAATCTAAAATACTAATTTAATTTAATTATATTTTGATTTTAAGGCTAACCCTATATTTTAGTTTAAAAAAATTAATTTTACGGATTCGAGATCCGTAGCACGCAAATCGAGATATTCTGTTGACCAAAAAGTTAACCAACACAAAACCAAGATTTATGTGTGAAATTCTGTAGATTTTAGCGCTATATAATGCTAAAATTGACGGTTTATCAAATCTTGAACCGGTAAAGAATTATTGTCCATATGGCACATAGATGACAGTTTTTGTTGGTTTTCTATTTACTTCTAGGTTGCACAAATTTTTCAGAATATTAAACTAGCATATTTAATTCTGATAAAAATAAATTTTATATTTTCTCATGTGAAATTTTTAAAACTTCAAATGGATCATGATTCTGATTTCGAAATCTCCTGAAAGCTCGAAAATAATGAAACGTGTTATATTTCGGACAACTAGCAATCGACGAATATTCTAGAAATTTAGGTTCAGAATTTATGAAAAAAAATCAGGTATTCAGATATTAAACCTCAAGACGATTCCTACACAAGGAACGGGGATACATTTGGCGTTCGGAGCTAGGAGTAATAGCCTCGAAAAGATGAAGAACACGAAGAACAATTCTCCCTTCTCTCTCCTCAATATTAAAAAGTCAGCATATTAGGCTTATTATAATATATATATATATATATATATATATATATATATATATATATATATATATATATATATATATATATATATATATATATATATATAGATGTTGGTCGGTGGATAAAAAAGGGGATAGGCTGGACACGTGTCAGAATCTGGTTGGGTGGTTTGTTTATATTATTTGTTCTTTATTTGAATTATCAAAACATTATTTAAATTATTTTAAATCAAAATAACTTAAAATAAATATGTAAAAATATCAAAAAAATTCATAAAATATCTAGAAAATGTGCAATACCATTATAAACCCTAAAAAAAATTCTTAGGGCAATTTTATGATTATAGACATCTACAGTAAATTTTAAAAGTCCTAAAAAAATAATTATTAGCCTATTTTAAAACAAAATAAATCCAAATAAATTCTAAAAATTGTAAATAAAATACATAATATATATTTAATTATTTTAACCTTAAAATAATTGTTTGGTAGAAACAACATTCAAGTATGGTCTCACAGTAAATCATAAAAGTCCTAAAAAATTACGTTTCTTAGGTTTTAATTACCAAAAAATTCTAAAAAATCCCAAAAAATTCTAAAATAGCCTAAAAATAATCCTAAATAAATATTTATATAACTAATTAAATCAAAGTAGTTATTTTTTAATTAGCCAATAAAATAGCCAAAAAATCTAATAACTTAATAAAAATACTAAAATTAAAAATTAAAAATTAGGGAGTTTACACTACCCTTTTCTTTGGTGGTTCGTGGGCGGATCATTTGCAATTGGTCAAATTCTCCTACAATAATAGTTTCCAAACAAGTTTCCAGATGGCACCGTTTGAGGCACTATATGGTCGAAAGTGTAGATCCCTTGTAGCTTTGGATGATATTGGCGAGAGACAATTACTTGATCCCGAACTGATAGCTCGTATAGTTGAAGTAGTCAAGCAAGTCCGAAAGCATATAAAGGTAGCTCAAGATCACCAGCGCCATTGGGCCGATTTGCATCGACGACCTCTTGAATTTTTTGTCGGCGATCATTTATTTCTTCGAATTTTGCCTACCCAAGGAGTCATCAGATTCGGTGTGTGGGGAAAGCATAGTCGGTACATAGGTCCATTCGATATTCTCGAGTGAGTAGGAGATGTTTCCTATTGTCTTGCTCTTCTACCATCGCTTAGTGAGATATATAATATTTTCCATGTATCCCCGTTACGACGGTATGTACCATATATGAGTTATGTCATGGATCATTCTGAATTGGTTGTTGGTACTGACCTTTCATATGAGGAAAGACCTGTATCCATTTTTGGCCGGAGAGAGAAGATTCTCGAGAACTGGTCCATTCATTTGGTTGAGTTGCTTGGGGGCATCACTCATCGGACGAGTCAACTTGGGAGCGCGAGAAAGATATCTGGGCTAGATACCCATATTTGTTTGACTCGTGAGGTATATTTGTTCGTATATCTCATACCCTGATCTTGTCTTGTGCATGCTTGTCTAGTTCTAGGTAGTTCATATCATGTGATTTATATTCTTGCTTATTTTATTACCTACACGAACTATAGAGATACCTTGATAGATCCGGTGCCTTATTAAAATTTCGAGGACAATTTTTTTCTAAGGAGGTGAGAGTTGTCAGACACGTCTCACTATTTTAGTATTATTATATTTTATCTGGTATATGTGTGTATATATTGCTTCCCGTATAATTTAAGAAATTTTCTAGCTGCTTTCATGTAATTTCTAGAATTGTGTATAATGCTAGATTCGGACTTGAAATAAAGAATTCATGGAGAATACAAGTTTTCAAACTTAGAGCTTTTCCATGGCTGAAACTTGTTGTTCTGGGAGGAAGAAGTTCCATGTGCCCCGCTTGGTATGAGTCCTGGACTTCTCGCTCCAAGTCAGCATGCGGCCACCTTATTGGATGCATGATTGAATCTGCACATGTACTCCTTGGCCAAATGCTTGAAACTTGAATGAATGAAAGTTCTCTAAGTTCAAAAGATTCCATGTGACTAGCTCTTCCATGCGTCCCAATTGTGTATGCATCCAAGATTAGCATGCGGCTGAGTCATCCATGCGGCACAGAGCTATGAGTTTCCCTTTTCTTCGAACGTATAACTCAGCACTGCCTTGGCACGACTGTCCATGATTTTATTTTTTCCTTTTGTCTTCCTTTCTTGACAAGTTCCATCGGTCACTTCTCTGACACGGTACGTCACATCATTCACTTTCCTGACCTTGCATTTACTTCCTGACTCTCACCTGGTCCCGAGGAGTAGACTTTGCATTTTTTATGCTACCATCTTACCCCATGTTCCTATTATTCTCATATGGCCAGCTTACCCCATGCGTCTATCATTCTCATACGGCTAGCTCTACCATACGACCATTTCCATGTGCCTGTTTATTTCATGCTCCTATGACGCTTGTAGTAGTTTAACTTCTTTTAGTATATTTTATTGTTTAGCCTATTTTACTTTATTCTTATGCATGCAATCTTTCTCTAAACTGCTTATAACCTGATTGTGACAACCTGTCAGAACCTAAAATTTCCTTAACATGGATTGTATTGGCACTGTTAATCTTGAACTTCCGATACCAAACTTGC
Source organism: Iris macrosiphon (assembly GCA_036927795.1). Classification (NCBI taxonomy): domain Eukaryota; kingdom Viridiplantae; phylum Streptophyta; class Magnoliopsida; order Asparagales; family Iridaceae; genus Iris; species Iris macrosiphon. Next base: position 54,704,605 of record JAYESA010000007.1, read on the forward strand.
CCTGATATTCCTGTTAATAGCTCATCGTATAGAGTTAACCTGACATGTACCGATATTCCTGATAGTGGCTCAACGAAGTGTCACTACCATATTTCTAGAATATGAGTATTTTGTTATTTATAATTTTTATATATATTATATTTATAGTTTATATATAATGTGTATTGTATATGTTATAACTATCAATAATATGGGTTAGTGGACTAGACTTGATGTGACTATGGACTTTATATTAGACTAGTCACTTTTAGACCCAACTAGTCATTTTCTTCAATTAATTAGAAGTTAGTTAAATCCCTCATTAGGAATGAAAACCCCACTAATTAAATAACTCTTCATGACAACCATAGAGGACATTATGGATATTTTGCATTAGCTAGCCCTAGATTTTACATGGTTGGCCCTATATAGGAGAGGGATGAGCCTCCCTCAAGTGCATTCATTGTTCATGAAAAACCCTAAGTGAGTTCTTTCCCAAACACACTCATTCCTCCGTCAAATTTTAGTAAATTAATATTAAATCCCTCTCATTTCCCTCAACTAAGAGGCCTAAAATCTTAGGTTTCAAGGAGCATTGAAGAAGAAGGAGTTTGGCTAGGAAATTCTTGGCTTTGTATTGGAAATCCATCTCCCAATAGGTGAATCCTCAAATCTCTCTTTTAAATTTTGTTTTATTTATTTTGTTGGCCATTAGGAGCCCACCCATGGATTATGAATAACATAAGGGGGAGAGAATAAGTTTCTATTAGCTTCCATCATGATTCATTCATGGTGTTGTGTGTATATTTTTGGTTTTGTATTTATGGGTGTGTTTTGACCTATTTTTCATAACAACTAATCATATTAGATGTATATAATTATATTTGATATGTATATATATTATTAGTTGTATATTGGGAGTTTTGGAATAAAGATTGGTTGTGTATCATGAGTATCTTGTTTGTGCACTCAATGTGTTTATTGAAATGACCAATAGAGGGTGCAACCTATTTAGAGTACCGATTTCACATGTTATAGAATATATATATATATATATATATATATATATATATATATATATATATATATATATATATACATATAAATATATAGTGTCTATATTAGTGTACTCATATATTTTGGTGTGTGGAGTACTTGTTGTGCACTGTCGGGTTCACTGTAGGTATACAGTGGTGTGTTGTGGTGTGTGATGTATATATGGGATATGGTGCCATATACACTGTGCTGTTAGTGATAGTCGGGGTGCTTTTGGTGCAGTGGGAGATGAGTAGTGTGTGTGTGTGTGTGTGTGTGTGTGTGTTCAGATATAGTAGTGAGTATTGATAAGGTGGGAGGTTAAGGTGCAAAGGGATGCAGGTGTTAGTATTGGATGTTGGTGTTGGATTGTAGATGAGGTGTTGTGTACACTTGTATGTACAGTTAGCAAGCTTCGGTGCAGATACTTGGAAGAGTATCAGGACAGTTAGGTAGGGGGAACTAGGCCAGGTTATGTATCAGGTATGTGGAGGAATTCCAAGTTACAGCGCAAATACACTTGTATTTCTATATATTTTAGAGTATCAGTGCAAGTGAGTTTGCATTAATGTAATAAAAACATATTTGTGCATGGTTGAGATGGCTTTAGTAAATGAATATGAGTGTGATGCATTAGAGAGCTTGTTGCCTGTAGCTATAACAGCAGGTAGGCAATCCAATATGGTTCTGATATGTCCAGGTGTGGAGTGTCGAGATGGGATTGGTATCATTAAGTATGAATTTGGATCTCATGGGTACCAAATTATGGAGGGGTATAAGTATTTACTACTTGAGAGTATCAGTGAGGTACAGCAGGTAGAGCTCGAGCAAAGACAAGCAACCTCAGTTGTTGCACGAGGCAACAACTGCCGGAGGATGAGGCAACAACTAGAGCTCAAGTATAAAAGTTTAGATATAGGGGTATTCTATTGTACAAGGGTTGTGTCAACTGCCTTGCATAATCGGGTATTGGGGGTATTGGAGTGTATGAGGTATTTAGAGTGTATGGAGTTAACTTGTCATGTGTAGATGAGTGCTTGTGTGTCATGTGGGTTAGTGTGGTTACCAATAGGGTGTTAGTTAGTAGTGTATTAGTATCAGTGGTGTGTCAACCCCTAGTGGTACTGATACATTAGTATATCAGTCAAGCAATGGAAGTATTAGTAGGGTGTTAACTTTGTTCAAGTAAAGAAAGCTTGGGCACTTGGTATCAGTCAAGTGACTGAATGCAATACTTCCAAGATAGGTGCCAGGTGATGCATAGTGTAGGTGGAAGCAAGGTCTTGGTGAGGGATAATTGTATTGGTTTTCCTAGGTACAAGTTAAGTATCTTGGACAAGTAGGTACCTGGGACATGTATGACTGTGTCACGCCCCAGTCCCAAATACGTAGGACTAGAAACACGTAAGCATGCCAGCCGCATGGATATGGCAACTCCAATATATGGAAACCATAACCCATACGTACGCTGTAATATGAATATAAACTCACATGTGGTATGTATAATGTCACAAGTCACATATATGCTAATCTCATCCACACAACAAGTCATAGAAAAGAAATACTAAACTAGAATAAGGAGTCTGAAATATCTAAAATAATAGTCGGGTGGAGACAAATCCACTACCAATGACTATATCCAAAACTAAAATGAGAGAGGAGTGTAAAATCTCCAATATAAAATAATATGAAGACAGAAGTGTATCAGCTAAAAGAATACATCGCCAGATAATCAACGATGCTCAGAAGGTAAGATCTCGTCGACAGAAAATAATGCATCAGGTCCAGGCCCGTACTCCTGCAAATACTCAAGAGCAGATACACCTGGCAGCGGACCAGGTCCTCAGAGGGACGTAACAAGATACAGAAAATACGAGCCAACTTGAATACAGTAAACATGCATATAATATGAAAATAAATAAGTACGCTGTACAAGACAACCTATATGAATGCAAGTGAGGACAACTTTTCGACGTATGGGCAAGGGTAGTCTACTCGATCTAAGCCTCACAACTCACACACCCGTCTAGAACATCAGAAATCGACATACCTCTGGGGTAGCGGCCAGCGCGACTCTACAGAAATCGACATACCTCTGGGGTAGCGACCAGCGCGACACACGCCCGTAGTGCGAACTATATACTACGGTTTACCAGAGTGGTTAAAAGCCCATACGCCTAATGATTGTCCTCCCATGATACTAGGTGCCATGTGTGTGTCAACATATCTAATACATAGTAATGACTAGAGAAAAACTACACATGCAAGAACTATACAGAAATAAAATAAATAAAAAGAAATATAAATAGCATGCAAAGTACTGTAAATAATTTGGCAAGGTATCTTGCCTGGCAAGAAGCTGCAAAATGTAGTGTCCCAATGTCAACACCAAGAGTCAGAAACTACGACCTCAGAATGAACGTCTCCGGATGCTGAAATAAATATCACCAACGTTCCCAGAATGAGCAAACTAGCTAAAAAGCACATCCCTTTCGTCCAATTTGGACACAGGGGCAAAACGGTAATTTCGGGAAAAAGTGGGATCCACATGTGGCCCACTTTGCACCGAAAAGTGTGCCAAGGGTAACAGTCTCTAAATGGGACAAACTATAGGTCAAATAACTCTAAATGTCAATACGAACTCAACGGTATGTCCAAATTTGGATTCCGATGAGCCGAACAAAATTTGGTCCAAAAAGTCAACTGTAGGCCCGCCAATTGGCGATCTGGTCAACCGTCTCAGAAATGCGTGAAAATTGGGTCACAGGACCAGCGCGTTACCACGAGTCCAGTGGCGCAAGTTTCGTCGTAATCTGACAAGCGTGCACAAAATACGCGCGAGTTTCACAAAAGTGGCGACAGGAAATGTGTCCGCGGATACGGCCTGATTCCGGCGCGCACACGCGTCCGAATCAGTTCCCACAAATTTTCACGTGTTCCTTTATGCTGCGTACACCATTCGGTACACTTGGCACACGGCGGGACGGTCCCGATTGGCGGGGCGCGCTCCAATCTCCAACTTTTGGAAAACCGGAAAAAGTGGGTGCGCGCAGTTTTGTGACGAATATAATTCTATCCACAGCGACTAATAGCACAAAGTTATTATACAGAAAATAAACTAGGTCATGTAATCTACAGGTATCAAAAAGAATCATCGAATTCGGATCTCTGTGGTGGGAGATACGAACTCGACAATATGGGTGGTCATCGCAAGTTTCTGCGATTTCAGAATTGGGTAAGTCCGGGCCAACTTGGGCGCTGTTTTCCACCTAGGGGCACACGTTTTCCGAGGTAGGCAATAAAACAAATACTGGAGAGGGTTGAGGGAAGATCATACCTATAAAAACGGAACAGCGTTTGGATGAGCGAGTCAACGGGAATTCACGCCGGAGCAAAGGTGCCTCGAGTGGGAGACTGCAGTTCGCGATGTCGGCGTCGACGGGATGGTTGGATGGCTTGGGAAGGCTTCTCTGGCTGCGGTGACGGCTCTAGATGGGAAGAGAAGGTCTGGAAATATTTAGGTTAGGGTTTTAGAGAGCTATATATATATATATATATATATATATATATATTATAGGGAAAGAGAGAGTTGGATGGTGCGGGTTCCGCGTGAAAATAACCGAAAGGGGAAGAGGTCTGAAGCAAATAGGGCGGCTAATGCAAGGCTGAAGGCGGGTCCAGCAAGTTCTCGTTTGCTGAAGCAATAGTTTCTTCCTTACTACTAAGAAAAGTAGTTAATTGTTATAGTTAATATTATTATTATTATTATATTAATATTAAATTCTTATTTTCTTTTCTTTTCCTTTCTTTCTTTATAAAAAATATATTTACATATATATATATTTGTATATACATATATATATATATATATATATACTCATAAGAAAATTTATAATAGGGTATTGCACATCGCTAGGCTAGCAACAGCTCAAGGGGTCTCCTACATGGAATAAATTCCGAAAAATTTCTGATGGTCCCACAAGTCATCTAAGTGTCCGAACACCTAACATAAAAATTATTAAAAATCTATTTCTCCTATTTAGACCTAATTACTACAATTTAATTAATAATTAATAAATAAAAAGGTACATACGATTTTCTAGGAAGGGGGTTTTACAGAATGATACTAAGATTACTTGGGGCTCTTATGTATCAGTCATGTTAAGGGCCAGTATAGTGAATGGGGTGAAGTGTAGTTCTAAGACAGGGGTTTTTAGTCTAAGTTGGCAAGGTTATCCCTAAGGTAAATTAGCTAGATACTAAGCTTGAGTATAGATAAAAGGATATTGGCTTGATATCAGTAAGTATCGGAATCAGATACTTGAAGACCTAGTATGACCATATTAACTAGTGTTAGTTAAGTATTAACTAGTATAAGCTAGATAATAACTAGTATGAGTCTAATATTAACTAAGATAGACTAGTATACCTTGGCAAGACCCAAAAAACTTAGGGTAGCGAGGTAATGACCAAGTTAACCTAGCATGGACCTAGAAGTGGGCTAGAAAAATCATAATTTGCTAGTTACACATGTATATCACTTTAAATCACTCTTTAACATTAGTATTTCATATTTAGGTCTTTGTGACCCTATTTGGGACCTCGATTCTCATAAATTGCTCAGGACCACATTCAAGTACATTCTCTAACAGTTTTTATTATTTTGATCATTACTATAATTCTAGTTTAGTGTATACTTGATTCCGACACAGTGGATACACGGGCTAGTATCATAGATATCTTTTATGAGGAGTCGTTATTGAATCCATCGTACTTGCTGGAGATAGGGAAATATTAGCAAGTTATGTGATCATACCCCACCTTAAATGCATCATATCTCACACCACATATCATGTAGGATATAGTCTAACCATATTACATGCCTTATAGCCTATTATATATGATTAGCATGACTTTTTCTCACATTATAGCTAACCAGATAGTTAGCCTGACCTCACATGTATCAAAGCCAATCATATATAATAAGCTTGATCTAGTCCCAAACCGATCACAAAGTAAACTAAAATTTCAAGGCACTTAGTTAGTATTTCTATTCCTTTATTCAAGTTTATTCATTACTAGTATTCAATTATTTATTTTACTGATAATTATTTATCTGTGATGATTATATGTCTTTCTAGTTTTCTTACATTCCAGTATTTTTTTCCATCATTTATTTTCCTACACTGTTTTATAGTTTTTATCAATATAATTGGAATTACTATTAGTGTTTATGATTCACTCAATCCTGACTGGATAAAAACTTTCAGAGGATCTCTCAGACTTATGTCCTACTCATTATTGTCAATGAGTAGACAATGATTATATGGATGAGCTTCCAGAGGAGCCACTCCATATAGAGGAGACACCACCCGCAGTTGTTTAGTTGGCACTTAACTTATTTTCATGTAATGGATTGTTCCAAACTTTGAGACTTAAGTTGTATTATGTTAAGACTTATATTGTGTTGAGATGGCTAGACTCGTTGACTTTGACTTGTTTGAGTTATATACTATTTTTGCCTCTTGTGTTTTTTTTCATCTTTATCGTGCTATTTACCTTCCTTATAGTTTTATGATTGAGTACATTGTGAGTTAATGATGTATTCATTATCCTATGTTTGGAGTTTATATATATTGACAGGTTATGATATCATTGATTAATATATTTTTTGACATAGACAGCGTTCTACCGTCGATGCTGTGGCGTAGGCTGGACGTACCCACGACTCATTCCCAATTTTTGTGTGAGGGTTGTGACACGAAGCACACTCCTGATATGCTAACATTTTCCTGAACTATAATACTTGAATTGATAAGATTAATTTTTGTGATAGATTTTGCTTGCTCTTGTCCTGAATGTACTTGTGAAGCTTATGTCCTGTCCTGCATCATGTCTAAGGCAAATTTCTCAGCAATACGATCAATAATTCTTAATAACTTGCCCAGGATAACAACTAGAATAATTTATTTGAAGCATCTTGAGAGATTTCCTGGCTATATGTAATCCTGCTATCCCAGTAATAGTTGATGGATTTGTAGCTCTCCGTCGTGAGGGGCACACTTCCAGCACGCCGTCAAGTGTTATATATTCATGAAAATTACTATACCTGATATAATCTAATCTATGTATCCTTATGCCTGGATAAAACAGATAGTCTGTAGGACATATGGTTGTATGGAATCTCAAAACTGTATGTGTTAGTAACAAGGACTGTGATAACCCTAGGTAGCTAATGATAGCAAGTCGTAAGGCATAATTTACCATGATTGCTTAATTTCTAGTCTAGTCTAGTCCTATCCTGATTTATTTAACAACTGATCCGGAGACTGTAACCTGAGTACTGATTTTAGATATTCATGTTTAAATGCTCCAGAACTGTTTAACTGTTATTTTACCTTCTACATTTATTGAACTATTTTTTGTGTTATTTTTTACTGATTTGTTTGTAAGCTGGTTTTAATTCCTAAGTTGGCTCCCTTGTGGTGCTTGCTATTTTGGGGTCTGACCCAACTGGTTTTGTTTGGCCAGATTATGGAGCAGGACCGTAGGATTTACCATATTTCCCCCTTAAGATGGTGAACACCAGGAGCACCCGAGGACATGAGTGAATTTTTTCTTCATCATCCACTTGATCTTGTACTTATACTTTTGAGACATATCGCCATCGAGCACATATTTAGTTCATATTTTTGAACTTGACATTCTAGCATACAGGCCTACATGTAAAGCATATTCTAAACTATAGCTAGAGCCGATAATGTAATATTTTACTATTGCTATTTCTTTATTTTATAACTAGTTTCATGATCATCTATGTATGTATAGTTTGGGATATCTTAATTTTATATGTTTGGTGATCATACATCTTTTAACTTATTATTTGCTTGAGATTGAGACACCTAGGACTCTTTACCCAGGAATAATTATTGGATTATAGAGTAAAACTCTCACATGTCTAGACATCTGTGACCGTATCTCGAGGTATTGTGTACTCTCGTATATGTGCTTGCTTTGTCCGCCTCCGCTTTCCAGTATTCTGGTTTTAGGGCGTGACAGCTGTAATAGGTAAAAAAATCCGGATAGACTTAAGCATGGCTATCACGACCCGTACCCGGATAATCGGACACGAGTATGTGGGTACATCTAGCCTAAGCCAGAGCATCGCTTGTAGAATATTGTCTAGGTCTATAATGCTATCTAACCATCTAACATAATATATATGTAGTATTTCAATGCTATCTCAACTCCAAAGAGGAGGAGAATATAACAATATAATGATAAAAATTCAAATCACAAAAAACCTGTCAGGAAGAAAATGACATGATATGATGTAAAGTAATATAAGTCTCAAAGTCACAATCTAGCATAGTTATAAAATAACTCCAAGTCTAAGAAACCTAGCAATAAAAACATAAAGTCTAAATAGCAATACATCTCAATATGTCTAAAGGGCTGAAGACAAATCTAGTACTAATGCTAAGGAAATATAACTATGATATCTGGTGACATTGGCTAGATCTCCCAGTAATCACTCTTGAATGTCAGGGCCCAAGGTTGACACTCCCTCATGCGATCTGTAATACATCTGACACCATTCTTCTACGTCATCATCTGAAAAATATATACAGTCAGGATGCAACGAGCATACCTCTAACAGCAGTTCCAATTAAATGACAAAGACTATAAAACAGTAATAGTGATTGCAATACACGATAAGAATAAATAACCGAATCATAACTGATAGTATCAATATGGAAAAATGGATAAACACAACTATATGGCCTGGCAGGTAAAGAGCAATATGACAAATAGGAATAAAAGGCTATATGGAAGAGCATGTAATAAGAAATAAATAGATAGAGCAATAAAGAATATCTCGGTGAAATAAAATAGACAAAAGGAACTATACTAACTATGTACTTTGAAGTATCATTGTTGAAATATGATCGGCCTGGGAACTTGCATAATACGCTAGGGCCTAGCTAATCATACGTGTGGTGTATGATTAACACTCACAATACTTTCTCTTGCACAGTAAGGGTATGATCACACATCTAGCTAGTAGTTCTCCACCCCCAACTAGTACAGTGGATCCAAACCATAACATGTTCCACAAGAATAACTTTCACAGTAAGGGTAACTTGCACAGTGAGCAGAAAAAACATATCATGATTGTGATCCATACTATACCAATTCGTGTAACATCGTATCACAAATCAAGTAGAACATCACTAAGTACATGAATCATAGTAAATATCAAATAATAGAAAATATCAGAGAATGCACTCGTTTGTGGTCCTGAGCAAAGTATGATGATCAAGGTCCAAAATGGAGTCACAATGACCTAATATAAAATATTAATGTCACATGGTGTATTGGAATGATAAATATGCTTAAAAAAGAATAGACCATACTAGTCAAACTAGGCAAACTTGATCCATACCAAGGTATACTAGTCTATATTAGTCAATATCTAGCTAATACTAGTCAATATTAGACTATCAATAGTTATTACACATCTTATACTAATTAGTACTAAGGTATCATAGTTATATTAGTTAGCACTTAATTAATACTAGTTTCTATTTATTGTACCACTTCTTATTACTATATAATCACTCATATATAGATTTTTAGTTAATAGCTTCCATATAACTTAATACCTAACCTTAACTTACTTAATTAGACTAATTAACTGATATCAACTATTACCATAGAATGCTAACTCATACCTAGGCTTTATACTCTACTTCTCTTGACTGATACCCTTGCTCACACTATTACCTCTCTTAACCAGACCTCACTAATAGTCTACACTGTAACCCCTACTCTCTGGTACTCAACTCAAACTGATATTAGAGTATCTGTTGCAACACTACTATATATATATGTGTGTGTGTGTGTGTGTGTGTGTGTGTGTGTGTGTGCATAATATTGCACACTAGCTAACTATACCTTAGCAGTATGCTCGAGCCTATGCACCCTCATGATACATCTGTCCATCCCCAATTTACCACCTCTCACATGATGCACTTGTTAATTAGTATCTACCTTGTGTTTGACACTCTCTTAGCACCCACTATCAACTGGCCATTCATGTCTGATACCAAATTATACCTATTCATTGATACTCACTCAAGATACTAGTATCACAACCTACATAACATTAAACTTACTCTAACTGTCACTACCCTCACCCATATTTACTCTGGCACACATGCACACAACACACCAGCTAGCCTCAACTGCTACTCCTACCCTATCCTTATGACTGCTCATAGGAACTACCCTGCACACCAATGTACTACCAGATACCTCAACTCATACTCACTAATACTCAAACAAATGGTTAATCAGGAAGGTATCAATCCACACACACTAATCCACCTATGTACAGCCTGCAAACACTTGTACTTGTACTTGCACTTGGTTACACATACACTAACAACTGTCCATGCTTCTGCAGACATCCTAACTTCTGCATATCACTCTTCATACAACCTCACACCCTCACTACCAATACATGGTACCAAGCCTAATACTATCTTCATGATACCACTCTAACTAATCTAAAATTGATAACCTACAATATTACCCTAATATTCCAGACATAGATACAACCCAATATAACTCCTACTAAATATCCCTCACACTAACACATATCATGAACACAACCCAAATCTTCATTCACTAGTAACTCATACTCACATTATAAACAACTCCTTCCCTATACTAACACCAACTCAAAACCTATACTAATATATAATCACTTAACTACTCCACTACACTTAATACCCTATCACACCATCTTTAACTTAAATGCTCAGTCATTGTATCGATACATAAAATTTCCCCCAACTGCACTCAGGCACAGTGCCTGCAGTAATACTGAATGTTTCCTACCCGAGCATCAACACCCATTGATCCCTAACCCTCAATAGGTACAGAAATTAGCACAATAAGCTCTGGCTTGCTGTCATCTAATGCTTGCACCTGATACTCTTCGTGCTCCAGGTTGTTTCTACTATTTGATGTTGTTGTTGTTTCATCCTTTTATGCTATTTCATCCCTATTTGCTCTAGACTACTCGTGTTGCATAGAGTTGTGCCTATAAGCAATTGCACACTTGTACTCCTCAAACTCAATAACCTGCACAGCAACACCGATATACTTCCTGTAACCCGATACCCTCATTGCAGTGCTACCACTGTTGTCCTTCCCTTTCTCGACTACAACTACAAGGCCCGACCACACAATATATAAGAGTAGAAGCAACAACTACAACTACACCCCCTATGCCACAGGCCTATCAACTCACTCCCCCCACCAGCGACTGATACTCGATATTGAGATGCAGTTACGAAACTTCTTGTCCCCATCCACTAAAGCAGTTAAGCTCTCCCCTTGCTGCCTACCCGAGCCTCTCAATACCCTATAATTCCAAGATTCACATCATATATGTAGTGGGCTACAAATATACTGCTATTGCAGTGCTAAACCCCCACTAATCAGAATAGCAACTATACCATCCCTCAGGTAACAACTGATACACATGTACACAGTTGTGTATCAGGGACACACAAATCACCATCACTCCCATCACACCAAGAACACATACAAGAACACACAATTATCCCTCCTCCACACTCAACAACACCCAGTTCTATGATACTAAGTATCATCCATTTGCACACAACACCAATACCATTGAGCCATTGCACTGCACACTGCCACCATTGCTACTCTACTTTTTCTCTCCACACACAATAAATATATATATATATATATATATATATATATATATATATATATATATATATATATATATATATATAATACTAAACATATGAATATAAAGTGTTTGTGGATATGTATTATTGTAAGTGTGCACTTATTTATAGAGTTATATTCATATATATATATATATATATATATATATATATATATATATATATATATATATATATATAACACTAAACATATAAAAATAACCCTCTAAATAAGTGCACACTGACAATAATACATAACCCCAAACACTTGGTGTGCAACACCAAGATACTTACCATAAACTCATGATACTCTTGCGATACGCTCTCCAAATACTAGGATACTCTCTCAAACTTTTTGGACACATCTAATATCTCAAATATAATGCCATTAGAGCTAAAAATAACTATTCTAATAAAATATAGGAAAATTGACATGGTAGGACACCAAATGCATAAAAACTACCCATCTATACCACCGTATCATGGTACATCATGATACGGACTTCAGTATCAATTTGTGGACACGTAAACACACCCCCAAATCTAATCTAACCTTAATAGACACAATAGAATATAATCAAACACTTGGTGTCCCAAATTCGAAGTTTTCTTCAAATGGACACAAAACTTAATGTAACTTTTACAATAGGCTTCAAAAGAACCTACCTCTTCTTCCTATGGGTAGTCCTTAGCCAAGGAAGGATTCTTGTAGGTCTAATATACTAGTTAGAATGAAAATGACTAGGAAAATAGGGATTTTACCAATTGGAATATGGATTCCTAATGTATTCCTCAAGTGGACATAAAATGGACACAAGTCGCAAGCCAACGCTTCCCTCCAAGCTCCTCTAACAATGTCAAGATCTTCTTGCCTCCTTGGAATAAAAATGAGAGGGATGATATTTGGGAATGGGTGGATTCAGGTTTGCTCCAAAATTTGGGATTATTTAGGAAGGCAAATGGAGGCTATTCATGAATAAAAAGGCTTATATAGCCTTTCTCTTAAGGTTAGGGTTAGATTTAGGAATAGTTTGATATGAATCAAAAGACCCTCTCCATTCTATCATGAATATGATCCAACTAAATCATATGATGGAATATTCTATTCATGAGTCAATTGGGTTTAATGGACCTAATCTAGTCATGAACAACTAATGACTCAAATAGACTCAACCTAACTAGTTTAAGCTTATTAGCTAACCCAATAGTAACATAATTAATATATTTAATATTCTAATATTCAAATAATGGTCAAATGTCAAAAATACCCTTGCTATGAAAATATAGTGGTTACAATGGCTACCGACAAAAATATTTTCTCATAATCAATACCATTTTTCCGAGTAAAACCTTTCGCAACAAGCCGAGCTTTAAAGGTTTCAAACTTGCCGTCTAATCCTCCTTTTCTCTTTTAAACCTACTTGAATCCAATGACATTTCTACCAGTGGGTGATTTTATAAGCTCCTAAACCTTATTTGAGTCTATAGATTCTATTTCAGATATCATTGCTTTCTGCCAAGATTTTGCATTTTTATTTTAGAGTGCTTAATTATAGGTGCAGGGATAAGAATCTTGTTCCTCAGGGACGAAGTCTGGTGTGTCACGACCCGCACCCGGTTTAGGGCACGAGTGCGTGGGTACGTCCAGCCTACGCCGCAGCATCGGCGGTAGAACGCTGTCTAGGTATTGATACTATCTAACTAATGTCACGCAAGCATCCAATCTCCATTAGGAGGCACGGATGACACAATAAGATGAACATATACTCAATCACAGGATTACAGCACGATAAGATTTCGAATAAACTAAAATTAAACACAACACAAGTCCACAAGAATAACTTAACAATATCCAAAAAAATCATCAAAATGCCGGAGACAAATCCGGTACCAAAAAGTCTACTAAAAGAACTAACAAGAAATAATAACTCCGACTAGACTTTCCAGAATCAACTACTACCAAGTCTGCAGCTACACACCATAGTCCATAAAGTGTCGGACAGCGGTCCACTAAGGCATAGTCTGGAAAAAATGTTTCCAGTCAGGAAGGAGCAAAGCACAATCTCAAATAACAGTTCCATTAATTGATAATGTCTATAATACAATAAAACATGTCATGCTAGCTACTGAGAAGACAGTGAAATAAATGAAATGGCAATTTTTTAAGAGAGACAGGCAATATGATATAGTCAGTGCATGTATGGAAATAAGAAGAACCAGGAACAGTATCATATACGGGTGATGTAGTATATGATCTAAAATAGAGAACTGTAACTATTCTAAGTGTTTGAAATAGTAGTTTCAAAATGTGATCGGCTTGGGACATGTACAGTAGCTACAGTCTGGCTAATCATACGTGGGGGTATGATTGACACCAATAATATTTAATTATGCAATGGGTATTTGATCACATTTCTCACTAGCCATTTCCCCGCCCCCAACTAGTACTGTGGATCCAATCATGACACGTCACGAATACACAACATTGTCTAATATATTAAGTACAATGTCTAATAAATTATTTACAATGTCTAATATCAATGTCTAATGTAAATGTCAATGTCAATGTAAATGTCGTGTATAATGTCGATACGAAAATCAAGGTAACATCTCATGACTGCAGATCCAAGCTATACTAGTCCGTGTAGCACAGTGTCAAAGATTCAGTTGTAACATTTCAAGATCATTGAACTTATAGCTATTATCAAGAATTGGAAATTATCAGAGAATGTACTTGCCTCGGTCCTTAGCTGGTATTTATGGATGTCCTGTTCCAGAGTATCCCCTGGGTAACCCAACAGTCCTATAAACATAACACAATCAAACCACATTTGCATCAGATGCTACGCTAACACACAGTCCATAAACACTGGCCTCAGGGCCATGTCAGACAGGGCACTAGTCAGCTAGGGTCACCTAGTAGGGATAAAACACATTACCTATTTAATCATTAATACCTACCATATATATATCTACCAATTAAACATACTGTTAATAATTAAACATAATACATATATATTGTTATTCCAAAGTATACAAAATAGGTATAACTGTATGTACATAGTGGAAAGATATTTTACTTATGTGAAAATATACATCACTCATATATATAAACTAATATACATGTATGAAAATACATATATATATTTAATGAAACACACATACTATACACCAAAATACGTTTATATATATATATATATAGGTACACATATTTATACCAAAAATATTAATTTAATATATTTTACCAATATATAATTTATACTAAAAATTACATATATGTATAGGTTTGTACATATACCAAAATATGTATACTATATACAAACAGAGAAAATACACTATACAGTTAATTATTAATAAATAATTAATATACATTTATACATTCATACCAAAAATACGTATTTGTTTTTATTTACTAGATATCTCGTATATATATAAAATAACCAATATATATATATATATATATACAATATATATATATCAATTTAATCACATCTACTAGAATACATATATATATATATAATCATATACTATACTAAGCACATACATGTATACATTAATTTAAAATTACAATTACATATACAATTTACATGTTAATATATACATATACGTATATATATATATAAAGATATATATATATAAAGATATATATATATATATATAAAGATATATATATATATATATAAAAAGAGAGAGAGGAGAGGATTACTGTGGGGAGCCGCCGGAGTATGGCGGGCTGCCGGAGTCGTCGGCAGAGGGATAAGCCGCCGGAGCACAGGGAGTGAAGGGGGTTGGCCGCCGGGCTGGAGGGAGCACAGCCGGACGGGAAGAAGAGCAGCAGGGAGGCAGTAGGGGGTCGGGGCCGGAGTGGGTGTGTAGGCCGGGGTGCTCGCCGGCCGCCGGAGGGCTGAGCACAGGGCCGGGGAGTAGTTTGGCGGGAGACTGCAGATGCCGGCGGGGAGGTTGGCCGCCATGCACAGGAACTGCGGGGTCGGAAGTCGAGGACGCCGGACGGAGCAGCCGTGCGGGTGGTCGGGAAGAGTTCGCCGGCCGGGGAGATCCGCCGGAGTATGAACAGTAGGGGGGGAAGTGAACAGTGTTCCCCCCTTTTCTTCCTCTTTGAAATTTCAAATAAAAATCAATAAGAGGAAGAAGAAGAAGAAAGAAGGAGAAGAAGAGAAGAAAATAGAAGAAGAAAGGAAGAGGGAGAAGAATCCTACGTTGGGTTGAGGGGAGAGGCTTGTGAGGATGGTGTTTTCTAGGTTTCTTGGGATTAGGTTTGAGGATGGGACATGATATTAAATAGGAGGAGAGAGGGTGTGATGTAGGGTTGTGATGGGCTAATTTCCAATGAATGGCTAGGATTGAACATGAGGAATTTATTCATGGGGAATGAGGGTTTTTAATTAAAATTAATAGGCTCCCTCATTGATTAAAATAATTAGGTGTTGGCACCTACAATTTAATAATTGCAACTTAGCCCCTTAAATTCGAGAAATTGCACAAACACATGAAATGATGAAAATTGGGCGGGCGATTCGGGGTCCGGTATTTTGTAGGGTCAGGGGACGCTGTAAGACTGGTACGGGCTGAATTTGTAGGGCACTGGAATTAAATTGGGATTTTAAAATCAGATAAAATGGTATCCTCAATTTAAATAGAAATAAATGCAAGTTGTGTTCAACAATTAATTTGGAGTACTTGGGGTCAAAATCAGATCAAGTCATCAATACCAATATTGAAGAAGACTCAGAACAGAATATTACCCTAATTTGGGTCGCACGAAAAATAGGTCAAGATGGCCTCCAATTTTCGATTGGAACGCACAACGATACAAAATAGGAAATTAAAAATAAACGTCCGCGACGAATTTTGTGCGGCCAGAACAATGCACAGGGAGCAAAATTATGAGTTGTAAAAATAGCAGAATTGAAGGCGGACATGTCTAGAGCAAGATTGTAAAATTTGTTGGAAGACAAAAGTCTGGATAGTGCTCCAAATATCGAAGCAAAGGCAAATGCGCAAAATATTAAATAAAATACAGTAATTAATTATAAACTCCAAGAATTAAATTCTAGATAAAATAATTAACCTCAAAATTCCATAATTCGGACAGGTGCTATCTACTGGCTTCTAGGTCAGTCTGCTAGCTAATATAAAATAATAACACTGCATATAATTATATATTTAATTACACATCACACATAATAATTAATTAAATCAATATACTATTATGCAATTAATTAATTATAAATAACATAATATTAAATATTGTAAAAATTCGAAAATACCCCTGTTTTCAGAATGTGGTAGTGACATGGTGACTCTCCCAAGAACATGAATTTGTCAGGTTGTATAACAACTATCCCACGATGAGGCACTATAGGTTGTGGTGTAACATTTATGACATGTTGTACAGTTACTTGTGGTTCCTCTTGTTGTACTGTTGGTACTAAAGTATTTGGTATCTCACCTCTCAGTTCTTCTAGAATAACTCTACTCATAGATTTATAGTTCATCACATAGTCTTCCTCTAAAAATCGGATATTAGTGCTAACAATGACCTTCTGATCCTTAGGACTATAAAATAAACCTCATTTCTTTTCTCTTGTATAGCCTACAAACAAGCGTACTTATGTACGAGATTATAACTTATTTGCTTTTCCATTCAGCACATGTACTGGACTACCCTAAATTCGAACATGTTTCAGACTAGGCTTATGCCTAGTCCATAACTCTATGGGAGTAATAGGTACGGACTTAGAAGGTACCAAGTTCAAAATATAAGCTGTAGTCTCTAAGGCATATCCCCAAAATGAATGGGCATAGGCTGGGCGTTATTTTCGACTTACATCACTACTCTCGGTGCGGGTAGTGACACATTTTTAGTGGTGGCCCTTGCAGGTTTTTGAGGTCATAATTAGTGCGATTTTTAGTAGTGCTCTGAATTAAGTGCTATTACGAGCCTGTTTCAGGATATATGATATAGGCTATAGGCTGAGAATACTCAATCACATCAAAGAAAAACTCTTTTGATTCATTCAACTATTCTTCCTTGATATTGATATTTAATCTTTAAACTGTCCTTTATTTGAATTTCTTACATTATGTGCCATATTGATTCTTTCCTTCGCTTTGTCTCAGGATGCCGCCTAAGACTAGATCACAGTAGGGGAGAGAAGCTTCTAAAAAGTCTGCGACTTCCCGAGGGCCTGCACCAGTCACTTCTCTGGTGATTAGAGTGTCAGCTGCTTTTGGAAGTCTACCTCCTACTCAGAAGACTGTGCCAGTTGTATCTGAGGGACTTTCACCTCCACCTTCTGTGCCAGCAGATGCGACACAGATGTTCACACTATTTCGTGAGATGTTGGAGGTGCAGAGGGCTCAGTCTGAGGCATACAAGAGGCAGACCGACATCTTATGGCAGGGCATCAATATTTCTCATCAGCTTGCTCGTGCCGTAGTAGATAGAGGAGTTTCGGTCCAACAGCAAGTTGCTCCTCAGGTTGCTCAGCTTCGGCCAGGCAATATTCAGGATTTCAAGAAGCTGGAGCCTAGGGTCTTCAAGGGGATGGAGGACATCGTTTATACTGATGATTGGCTTGAGGACATTGAGCGTCTCATGAGGGTGTCCCGTCTTTCTGAGGATCTGAAGGTTGAGGTGGTAGGACTTCAGTTGTTCGACGTTGCCCACAGTTGGTTCTGGAATGAGCCATTTTTTGCTAATACAGGACAGTCTTGGGAGATGTTCAAGGACCTATTCAAGAAGAAGTTCTTCGCTTGGACAGACAGGTTAGACTTAGGGAGGTAGTTTGAGAGCCTCATTCAGGGGAGCATGTCTGTGGAGGAATACGCTACAGAGTTCGACAGGGTGAGCCGATTTATGGAGTATTTAATGAGAGAGTCGGAGGTTTAAGCTATTCGTTTTTGTGAGGGTCTAAACTAGAAAGTAAAGATCCTTATTCTATCTTTTTATGAGACCTACTTGGAGATACTTGTGGTAGCATACAAGGTTGAGCGGGAGTTGGGTTTGAAGCCCAAGAGAGATCGCGATTCTTTTCTGGGGGCAAACAACCGTATAGTATCTGCCAAGCATCCTTATTTCCAGTCCAGGCCTTTTTAGCAGATGCAGCAACACCAGACTCCAGCTAGGGCACCGTTTCACCAGGCACCGCAGTAGCAGAGACAGTTACAGCAAGCTTCCTGCCACTTCTGTAAGACGCCCGGCCACATCTGGGAAGTTTGCAGGAAAATGTTAGGAGTTTGTTTGTATTATGGTACCAAAGGACATCAGCTGAGAGAGTGTCCTTCCAACCCTCGTCGTGCAGTTCAGGAAGCAGCTCCAGCTTCGAGGACATAGGCGAGACCACCTGTAGTACAACCGAGGGGACCGTAGCTTCTGATCCAGCAGCAGCGTTATGCTCAGCACTAACATCAGGGAGGTGCACGTCAGGGACGAGCGTTCGCTATGATAGTCGAGGAGGTCGAGCCCACCGGAGATGTCATCGTAGGATCTGTTCTTCTTTATTCCATTCCAGCTTTAACTTTGTTTGATAATGGTGCTTCCCATAATTTTGTATCTGTTTCTTTTACTCTGAAGCATGGTTTGGTAGATGAGTCTTTCCTTAGGACTTACAAGATCATGACCGGGGAAGGTATTATCCTGGTTAATAATATTTGCAAGGATCGAAGAGTTACTCTAGAAGATCGAAAGCTGAGTGCGTGTCTACATGTAATGCCAATTTTGAGCTACGATATTATACTCGGGATGGATTGGTTAAGTAGGCACCGTGCTAGTATAGATTGTAGAGGAGGTAGAGTTTTGTTTTGTCCGCCGGGAGAGCCAGAGTTTTAGTTTGCTAGAGGAGCTGCAGAACAGGGAGAAGGTAATATTTATAGAGCTATGGTAAAGGACAAGGAGTTGCCACATCCATTGATAACAGAGTTCTTGGATGTGTTTTCTGAGGAATTGCCAGGATTACCGCCAGATCGAGATGTTCAATTCTCTATAGACTTGGTGTCAGGTGCAGAACCAATTTTCCAGCATATCTATAGAGTAAACAATAGCGAGCTAGTCGAGCTGAAGAAGAAGGTGAATGAATTACAGGATATGGTATTTATCAGATCGAGTTCTTCACCATGGGAGCCCCGATATTGTTTGTACCGAAGAAGGATGGATCAGTGTGCATGTACAATAATTATAATATATTAAATAATCTCACTATCAAGAATAAATATCCTTTGCCACGGATTAATGACTTGTTTGATCAGTTGAGTGGTGCCAAAATATTTTCTAAGATAGAGTTGAGATCAGGCTACCACTAGGTGAAAGTGAAGCCGAAGGACATACCGAAGACTACTTTTAGAACTCGGTATGGTCAGTATGAGTTTATGGTAATACCGTTTGGGTTGACTAATATCTCGATGGTATTTATGAGTTTGATGAACAAGGTATTCCATCAGTACCTTGACAAGTTCATGGTGGTGTTCATCGATGACATACTTATACACTCGAAGACACCGAAGGAGCACAATAAGCATTTGAGGATTGTATTAGATGTGCTGAGGAAGAAGAAGCTGTATGGAAAGTTATCCTAGTGTGAGTTCTTTTTGGACAAGGTGGAGTCCTTGGGATATGTTGTGACTGGTGATGGTATTTCAGTAGATCCGAAGAAGATCGTAGCAGTGGAGTCTTGGAAGACCCAGAGTTCAGTAGCAGAGATCAGGAGTTTCTTGGGATTGGCAGGCTACTACAGAAAGTTTGTGCAAAATTTTTTGAGGATTGCTGAGCCGATGACCAGACTCACCAAGAACGATGTAGAGTTTGTTCGGACGAAGGACTGCCAGGTTGCTTTTGAGGAATTGAGGAAGATGTTGACATCTGCTCATATTTTTACGTTGCCATCAGGGTCTGGATTATTTACTATTTATAGTGATGCATCAAAAAAAGGTTTGGGTTATGTTCTTCAGCAGAATGGAAAAGTGATTACCTATGCATTCAGGCAATTGTGTCCTCAAAAGAAGAACTATCCTACCCACGATTTAGAGTTGGCAGCAGTCATCTTTGCCCTGAAGCTATAAAAATACTATTTGTATGGAGAGCGTGTGGAGATCTTCATAGACCACAAGAGCTTGAAGTACATTTTCACGCAGAAGGAGTTAAACGTGAGGCAGCGTCGGTGGTTGGAACTGATGAAGGATTTTGACATATCTTTATAGTATCATCCTAGGAAAGCTAATGTAGTTGCTGATGCCTTGAGCAGGTATCCGGTAGCTATATTGTTGACACATGATTGATATTTGTTGGAGGACTTGGAGAGCTTGGGCATTGAGGTGATAGTTCCTGGTTTTTCTATACAGATATGGAGATTGCAGATACACTCAGAGTTGATGGACAGGATCAAGGCAGCCTAGTATGAGGATGTATCTCTAAGGAGCATCAGAGCTCAGATAAGAGCAGGATTGGAAGATGATTTCACCATTGTTGAGGATGGTTCTTTGCGTCATGGTGTTAGATTTTGTGTGCCTAGTAGGGAGCTGCATTATGAGGTATTACAGAAAACGCATCACTCTCAGTATTCCATACATCCAGGTGCCAATAGGATGTATCAGGATATACGAGAGGGTGTGTGGTGGTATGGCATGAAGAGGGAAGTGGCACAGTTTGTATCCAGATGCTTAGTGTGCCAGCAGGTGAAAGCTGAGAGGCACAGGCTAGGCGGTTTACTTCAGCCATTACCTATTCTAGAGTGAAAGTGGAAGCACATTATTATAGATTTTATGTTCGGACTTCACCGATCTCCAGGAGAAAAAGACGCGATTTGGGTCATCGTTGACAGGTTGACCAAGTCAGCCCACTTTTTGCCTTTCAAGGTGGGTTTGTCTACGGTGAAGCTAGCAGAGAAGTATGTAAGGCAGATCGTCAGGATAAATAGAGTTGCCATCAGTATAGTCTCAGATCAGGATAGTCATTTTATTTCTCATTTTTGGAGGAGTTTATAGGAGAGTTTGGGCATCTAGCTCAAGTTCAGTACTGAATATCACCCCCAGATAGATGGATAGTTAGAGAGGACTATTCAGACTCTCGAGGATATATTGCACACCTGTGTACTAGATTTCATGGGTTCTTGGGAGGACCATCTCTATTTGGTAGAGTTTGCTTACAACAACAGCTACCAAGCTAGTATAGAGATGTCACCATTTGAGGCTCTGTACGGTCGGGGATGTCATACTCCTTTGTCATGGGACAATATTGGAGAGAGAGTTTTGTTGGGGCCAGAGATGGTTGTGGATATTACGGAGAAGGTTAAGCTGATCAGGGACAGACTTCGTGTGGCGCAGGACAGACAGCGGCATTGGGCCGATAGCCACCGGAGACCTTTGGAGTTTGAGGTAAAGTTTTAGATTTTTGTTTTGTTCTTGTTATTGGTTGTTTGTTATTGTTTAAGTTCTTAAGGTTGTATTTTATTCTAGGTAGGTGGTTTGATGTTTCTGAGGATTTCTCCGACACGAGTCATGATTCGCTTCGGTGGCGGCGGGAAGCTTAGTCCACGATTCATAGGACCTTTTACCATTCTAGAGAGGGTTGGTGCAGTTGCTTACAAACTAGACTTGCTACCTGCATTGGAGGGAGTGTACAACGTATTTCACGTATCATAGTTGAGATGGTACGTGGCAGATCCTAGTCACGTGTTGGATCACTCAGAGATAGAGGTGGGCCCTAATCTTAGCTATCCAGAGCAGCCAGTTGAGATTCTGGATCAGAGAAAGAAAGTGCTAAGGAACCAGACTATACCTTTGGTACCTGTCATATGGAGGCATCAATCTCTGGGGGAGTCTACCTGGGAGAGAGAAGATGAAATGCGAGAGCGTTATCCATATTTGTTTGTGCCTTGAGATATGTTCTTTCCTAGTTATGTTCTATTCTTTTGTTATGTTCTATTATTTTTTGGGGGTAGTTTTTGTCTTTGAATTTCGAGGACGAAATTATTTTAAGGAGGATAGACTTGTCACTACCATATTTTCTAGGAAAGGGTATTTTGTTCATTTCATATTTAATAAAATATTGTACATGTTGAATAATTAATTATTATAATATTTAATTATTGTTAGATGTTAGTTTATTATTTTAGACTTGTGTTAGTGAACCTAACTAGTTTAGTTTAGACTCATGGACCAACATTTATTATTAGTTAGAATTGAGCGCAATTAGAAGCTCATTGATTAGGAGGATGATTAATTTAATTAAACAATTAGACTAGAACTTTATCTCCTTAATTATTTCTTAATGAGAGGCCCCAAGGGATATAATAGACATTATACAGTGACTTAGGGAAGGGGTAGAGTGGCCGGCCAATAATAAAAGAGGGGAAATGTTTCTCTCTCCTCTTTTTATTTCAAATCTAGATCTATAATTTTTCTCAACCAAATTCCTTTATTTTCACATCAATTTCCTACCAAATTTTATCCTAATTTCTTCCTAAATTACCATTGGAGGCTAGTAGAGCAAGGATCTAGAAGGAGAAAATAATGATCTACAAAGAGCAGCAAGGATGTACAAGTTGAAGGCTAATTTTATTAAATTTAGAGGTTATATTGGAAATCCATCTCCTAATAGATATAATTCAGTTTTTCTCTTTAATTAGGTTCTAAATCTAAGATTTAACCACGAAAAACTACCCTATATGCATAGACTACCCATAGAAATTAGAATTAGGTTCATTGGAGGCCTATTGAGAAAATTATGGTACTTTTTGTGTCAATTTTGGAGGAATTCCGAGATTGACACTTGTTGTATTTGTTAATTGGTCATATAGACCAAATTGACATGTGGTTATTTGTTTGTGGCTAGTATCGTATCCATAATTGGGTACGTATAGGTTATATCCCGACAATTTGGTGCTACGTGTTGATTTGTAATTTTTTTCTCCGACACAGGGCTTTGTGCATGTTATATTTTGACATAGACATATAGATGTATAATTGACTCTTCGTATTTCTCATAAATAGTAATTTAGACTTGATCATATCCTTCGGGGTACGTTTGGTTGTGTGTTGGACTCGTATCGCAAGCGTATCATAGATCTAGTGTGATACGGGTGCGATGTACTCCATTTGTTTGTTTGATTGTATTCCTAAATCCAATCTCCATTATTTATAGCTATTAGTATATTATCCATATATATATATATATATATATATATATTGAGTTGTATGTATCCTTGTGTTGTTCATATGTTATATATGTATATATGTATGAGTTATAGATACATACTATATACATAGCTATGTATGTGGTTGATGCCTATATATAGATATTCATAGAGTGTATGAATGTATATATATATATATATATATATATATATATATATATATATATATATATATATATATGTATATCTACTTATATATATATAGATGTATTTGTTATATATATATATATATATATATATATATATATATATATATATATATATATATATATATATATATTAGTGTATATATATATATATATATATTAGTGTATATATATATATATATATGTATATCTACTTATATATATATAGATGTATGTGTTATATATATATATATATATATATATATATATATATATATATATATATATGTGTGTGTGTGTGTGTGTGAGGTGTATACATAGATTGATATATAAGTATTGATGGTTATATGTTATATACATAGAGATAATATATATGGAGATGTGCTATGTTCATATGTATATATATACATAGAGGTGTTTATATGTATATATATATGTATGTTAATGGTTATATATGTATATATATAGATATATTGATATGTACTAATATATTTATATGTATGTTTATATATGTACTTGTGTATTTGTATATGCTTACATATGGTTATCTATATATATTGATAAGTATATATGTATGTATATATATAGGTGTATCTACATATATATATTTATAAGTGTTGTAGAGATGGTTGTGTGTGTGGTGTGTGTAGAGGGGGGGGGGGGGGTCGGGACAGAAACCGACCAGCAGTAGCAGCAACTTGGAGACCACCAGCAGCAGCAACTTGGAGACCCAGTAGCAGCAACTTCCTGTCTCAGTAGAGTATAAGCAAGTTTCAGAGTTAGGTAGTATAGTTAGTTAGTTATTTGATAGCTAGTTTCTAGTAATTAGTCATCTATTTAGTTATCTAGTTAGTTGTTAGTTAACATTTTGGTTATTAGCAAGTTGATAGTTAGTTATCTAGTTTAGTTAGTAGCTATATGTATGTACTTATGATTAATTAGTAAGTTAGATCTATATATCTATATACTACTTATGTATCTCTAGCTATGTATGTATGTATGTATGTATGTATGTATGTATGTATATGTATATGTATATGTATTAGCTGTAATGATAGTTAGTATAGCATAATAGTTAGTATTTAATATTTATTTTAGTATATACTAGTAGTTTATATTAGTGAATACTAGAAATTATATTGGATTGATATATACAAGTATTAGTATATATAGTTAGTGGGGTAGTTAACTATATGCTAGAGCGACATTACCTTGAGATACCAAGGTAAGTGTCAAGGTATTAAGGATATTTAAGGTATTTTGGTTCGAGTATCAAGATGGATGTTTAGTGGTACGATATCGAGTTGGTTCAAAGCCAAGGTATCCACTTAGAATTTATAATTAGGACTATTATATTTAATATTAATTATATATGCATATTATGATATTTCTATATCTCTTGGTTATGTATCATGAGATACAGTATTTTAGTATCCTAGTTTAGCTTTTTTGGCCTAGATTCATACTGTATGGACCCAATATCCTAGAGATAGACTCATGCAACCTAAAAATAGGCAGTTTAACCAAGTTTGACCAGTTTGACTTAGAGTTGACCTAGTTTGACTATTTTGACTTAGAAATGGCTCTTTGACCTAGAAGTTGACTAGTTTAACTTATTTTTATTCTGAAACCTTATATTGATATTATATTTCATATCTAGGTCTTCGAGGAACCGTACCAAACATCTGTGATACTATTCATCGGACTTCAGGCGAGTACATGCTTTGATAGTTTCTTATTTATGATCCTCCATGTTCATTGTATC
Source organism: Iris macrosiphon (assembly GCA_036927795.1). Classification (NCBI taxonomy): domain Eukaryota; kingdom Viridiplantae; phylum Streptophyta; class Magnoliopsida; order Asparagales; family Iridaceae; genus Iris; species Iris macrosiphon. The sequence goes on from JAYESA010000007.1 coordinate 54,730,490, forward strand.
TAGTGTAGATATCCTTAATTCTTGACACGATGGTTACACGGATTGGTATATCCAGATCTCGTCATGAGATATTATTCGTTGGTATATATGGTGTATATTATGAAAGCCTTGTTTTCTTGTTTCTTGTACATGTACATATACTGATTCTCAGGGAGACTAGTTATCTTTCTTGAGAATTCCGTGCCATAGCGTACCATGGTTGGATCCCTATACCAGTCGGCTGTGGAGAGTATTTTAGGGTAGATATGTGATCATAACCTCTTTGTGCATGTCTTGTTCCTTGTGAGTGTTGGTCATATATCACGCGTATAACTAGCCAGGCCCTTATCCTTGTGCAAGTTTTCAAGCCGATCACATGTTAAAGCTAGTACTTACACACTTAGTCATTAGTATTCTTGTTCATTGCCATATTGTTCATTCTTGTATTTATTTCCAGTATTTCCTTATTGTATTTCTCTTGTATCTATTATTGCATCTTGTATATTTATCTCTATTTACTATTACATAGTTTATATCATTTGTCATGCCCCAGTCCCAAAAATACGTAGGACTAGGACACGTAAGCATGCCAGCCGCATGGATATGGGAACTCCAATATATGGAAACCAAATCCATACGTACGCTGTAATATGAATTTCAAATCCACAAGTGGTATAAAATGTAATATAAGTCACAGGGTAAAATCTAAATCTCATCCACGAAAATTAGATATAAATAAATAACCAGTATCTATGAAACTAGATCTCAATAAGAAGTATCTAAGGATGATAGTTGGATGGAAATAAATCCACTACCAACTCGAATATAAGTACAACACAATATAAGTATACCAGCTAGCAATCACGGCTCGAAGAGAAGGCATCCTCGAAACATACGTAACCATCCGAATTTGCGCTGCTGCGAATACTCAAGAACAAATACACCTGGCAGGGGACCACGTCCTCAGAGGGACATAACAAGATACTTAAACACATGCCAATAAAGTACTGAAATAAATATCCAATTATTGCCTAACCGTCTAAGTGAATGCAGTTAAGAACACCTTTCCCCACAAGTGAGCTATCTGGCTAAAAACTGGGATTTGGCATAGTTCTCTTTTGGAGATCCAGGGGCCTAAAAGGCACGTCGTCTTTTGAACGCCGGTGGCCCGCCTGATAGTACATAATATATAAGGGTCATCACCACCCGTATCTCCAGCGGAGAATCCGGGCGCACAAAAAAGTGCAAAGGAGCTCAAATGCGGTACTTGTTGTTCTCCCCACCCCATGCTCTAAGCATGTCATATCCATGACACGATAACACCTCTAATAACTGCCAAGTCTACTGGCATGCAAAGTTCTAACAGCAGTTATTCCTAACGCACGACCCACACGTACAGGAGGCCAAACCCTGCACACCAGTCCGTGATCTATATGAGACTCACAACTCGTGTATCAACTGTGTCACGGCCAATGAACCTAATGATGCTACATGATAATGGGGTAGTCTCATAAACAAGGTCAATGCAAATACATAAATAAAAACATATCGCGACGTCACCATCGCGCGCATTTTATATAACAGTTAAAATATATGAACTAAAAACAAAAAATAAAGATACATGCAATCATATGGAATAAGAATAACAGTACAATGGCAAGGTATACTTGCCTGGCAAGGAAGCTGCAATGTATCAATAACCTGCTCCAGAAGTCGCGCAGAACAAATCCAACATCCTATGTACACATAAATATAATACAATAAATTATTAGTCATTAGACAACCACATTTATACTGGACTCAGGGGGTATACTAGGGGTGGCACTAGTTATCTAACATGGTCAATTATGCATTGAATTACGCGGGTGTCGCGTCTTTAGATACTGTACGAAATCAGTCAGTCAACTGACAGGTGTCTATGCCAGTACGTTAATGTACGCAAGGCAGACAAATTCACAAGTACTTAGGGTCAACATGATCAAGGTGAGTATGGGGCAGTCCACAGTGTCCTAGGATAGTACAGTCTGGATATATATAGTCCTAATTATTATTTAGCATAGTATTTAATTACTTACAATTTATGTACATACCATATATTTATATGTTTCTTTATATAACACCCAATCAATTGAATATATGTACTAAATATATATATAAATATATATACCAATAAATAATATACGCATATGCGTACATATACGTACACGCATTTGGGTTCACCGACTCAGGGCCTGATGTCAACTAATAGTCCATAAGAAATACTACTATCCTACTGGCATACACACAAGCACATATAAAAGAAGAATATGGACAGGTTCGTACCTCAGGGTACGCGTACGGGTACGATGGTGGGGATGACAACGATGATGACGAGGGTGACGACTATAATGACGATGAGGGTGAGGACGACAGTGCTGATGATGATACTGAATGGTGAGGTGACGATGAGGTGATAAGAATGATGGGATGATGGTGAGATGATGACGATGGCGAGGGTGATGGAGTGATGATGATGAATTGAGACAAGTATGATGATGGTGGTGCTGATGACGATGATGCTGAGATGATGAAGAAGTGATGCTGATATGATGACAAGGACAGTGGTGCTTGACGAGGACGATGACGAGGATAGAGACTAGGATGATATGGATGATGATGATGATAAGGGTGATGGAATGATGATGATGAATTGAGGTGAAGATGATGATGACGAGGACGATGGTGAGATAATGATGCTAATGATTGCGATGATGATGATGGAGAGTGTTGATGATGATACGAGGATGATAATGACGACGATGACGATAGGTGATGTAAATGATGAGATGATGATGATGACGATGAATTGAGATGATGATGATTATGATAGGAAGTTGTAGGGATGGTGAAGGTGATTAGTCATGGACTGCCGGAGTACGGCCAAGGGAATCGAACCGGAAGGAGGAGGGTGAGACATTAATGGTGGTGGACAGGGATCACCGGAGTCCGGCGAGGGAAGAGATGATCGAGGAAAGGAGGGTTGGATGTGGCCGGAGTGATGGGTCGAGAGGGAGAAGCAAGAGGAGGAGTTCAGGAAGTAGGGAATGGCGAGGCTGGTGGTGGTGTTGCTGGCGGTGGGGCGAGCTCCGGCGAGTCATGGTGACCGGAGTTAGCTGCGGGGAGGAGATCGGGGAGAGGTCGGCTGCTCGTGGGTGATCCGTCGAGGTGTGCAGAGGCGGGGGAAAGTCGTCTCCGGCGAGGTCTAGCTCGGCTGGAGGAAGGAGATGGAGAGGGAGCGGGGACAGCGGGTCGCAGTGGCTCCGGTTGGTCGAGTTCTCCGTCGACAGCGAGAGCGGCTACTCTCGATGCTGCTGCGACTGATCTGCGGTCGTGGTGAGAAGGCGGGAGGATGCCTGAGGACTCGCGGCGGTTGGCAAGTCGGTTAAGTAGTCGTCCAGGTAGAGGGTGGTTGGCTGGGCGAGACTCGACGAAGTCGGGCCTGGGCTCTGGCGATGACTCGGGGGAGTGGTGGAATCGACGGGGGTGGAGACTCGGGTTGTCGGAGACGAGGATGGCAATGGTGGCGGTGTGCCCCGGCGAGGTTGGCGAGTGGCAGAGGAAGAGGAAGAAGAAAGGGAGGAGGTCTAGTGCTGGTGGCCTTGGCTTCGTTCTCCGGCGAGGGGAGGAGGCGGCTCGGGAAGCTTAGGGAAGAAGGTGAACAGTAGGGTAGGGAAGAAGGGTCGGCTGCCTATTTATTTTAGGGTTTGAGGTTTTTAATTTAGGTGGAGGAAAAGGAAAAGTATTTTTATACATGTGGGATTGGGTTTTGGGTTTGACCTTAGAAATTAACTTTGGTCAACCTCGTCCTGGGTTGGGCCTTGGGCTTGCCATGGGGGTGTTTGGGAAGGCTAGAAATTGCATTAATTAAATGGAAGGATAGAATTTAGATGGGGGACGCTGTGCGCGCGTTGCACATCCCAAAAATTACGAAAAAATCCACGTAAACGGAAAAATAGATTTCTTTATGAATTGTCCAATGGTGGGAACACCTCAATGCATTTTTGCATAAAAGCCCCCCAATAATTGGAAAATTGCACAAAGGCAGAAATTAAATTTAATTAATTAAATCGAAACGCGTACGATGTTCTAGAATTAATTAGGAGTACATGGGATTAAATCAGGCAGGACACAATTGTCAGGGGCGTAGAGGGAACAGTGTAGAATATTAATAAAATTTGGGTCGTCCAAAACGGTCAAGGTTGTGTCCCCAATTTCGATTGGGACGCACAGGGGTACAAAATTGGAAATTATTTCAAATTAAGAAATAACGTTCGCGACGTTTATTGTGCGGCTAAAATAGAGCACCATAGAGCAATATATAAGTTGCACAAGGGTCATTATAGTAGACGGGCATGTCTAGGATGAGGTTGTGAAATTCATAGATAGACAACGGCTAGTGAAGTGCTCCAATTATCGAAGAAACGGTAAGGTGCGTTACGTGATATAAATTATTGCATAATTAATTAAATGCCGCGTTCTAATTCTAATTGGTTCAAACTAGCCCTAGTTTCACTATTTAAGCAAATTAGACCTAATTTTGGGTGAGGGAGTTTACAATCTACCCAACTTAAAATAATTTCGTCCTCAAAATTAAACTAGGGTAGGGTTTCTCTCTCTAACCTCACTTGATTACAGTCTAAAGAATTCTCCTTAAGTTAACATTGCAGTTTCTACCCAACTTAGAATTTACCCATCTATCATCTAAGGCTATGCATCTAAGAAAGCTATACCCCAAATTATTTAATCATGTTATTGAATCCTCAAAGTTTTTAACACCAACATATCATCTATGATATGACCTTAATTATTTTTATAAAAGATAGTCACCAAACAATACGATTGGTCTGTGGGGTATATCTAGTACTATCTGTGTATCAAACTTATACCAAGTACGAGGTTTCGTCTTTCCGAAATAAGGAAAGAAGGAGATCAATAATAAAGAGTTCAAGGGTGAGGTAATAGAATACAAGAGTGGGGATCAAGGCGTTTAAGGCTTTCAATGGGAATTGTCAAGGCAGTTGTAGACTGAAATCCTATTTGGTAAATCCGTATTCGTATGCTCGTATTAGTACAGTTATGTAGCCGATACGATACACTTAGACATGTCTAGAGGGCAAGTATATTCGTCTACTAATCACTAGATATCTCAATCCACGTAAAGTAGTTATACGAAGGGCGAACCACGCGCACTATGGTTGATCAGACCGTAGTACACTGATTCTGAAATATATTAATGTATGCATCCACTAATACATATATAGTGAACAAGCTTGATGAAAGAATAAACTTGCAAAACTAGGCTATAATAGCGGCATAAGTCAAGGTGGTACAATAATTATAAGCTAGATGATGATGAAAGGAGGTACAAGTCAATTCAAGTTCACAAAAACAAAAACAAAAAACAAAATAAGCAATAATAATAAAGACTCTACAAATCTCTATAGTTATCATACAACCTCCGTGTCTATGTCGCTAGTCGACCAAATGGGGGCAAGGACCTCTAAATTCTATTGTCTGAATAAACACTGTCGTCTTTGCTAGCATACAATTAATGTCATTCAGTTACACTTCATCAATGGATCACAAGGACTATATGATACTAGGTGGTGAGGTATACTACCCAACTTAAAATAATTTAACTACTATTATATTGTCTTAAGGATACCGTAAAAGCTCCTGTTAAGGTCTATGAGAAGGGGTCTTGGTAATTTATTGGCGTATCCTCTTCTATTACATAGGTCATGGTCATCTTACATCTTAGTCATAGTGCTTATAGAACAAGTATCAATAGTAAGGATAGAAGAGTTACTGGTCGTTTAAGGAGAAAAGGGATCTCGCTTATATCGAGGTGAGGGTACAAATTACGTGATTTAAAAACTAAGGGTTAATCATCAGGTCACAATCTACAAGATCAACTTAAACTTATCAAACTCTAACTACTAAGCACAAAATGTTCAAATTCAAGACTACAACTATAATCCTAGCAAACTATGTGTCCTTAACAAAGAATAAAATTACTTGGCCTACTATCAGAAGTGTCGTGTGGCACGAGTTGAAAGATGAAGAAAAGAAGAACGTAATTTTAGTCGTCGCACAATTAGCGAACGTTGAGGTCGCAGAGGAACAATATATGAAATTAAAATATGGGGCTCTAGATAATATCATAGTTCTCTAAGGGGTGGTATGCTGGTTGCTATGTTCGAGGTATGATCAAGGAAAAAGTGTTGATTATACTACTCTAGGCTTCCTAAGGTACTTTCTGCCTATCTCAAGACAAGAATCTAAATTTATAGTTCTCCAATAATTATCTAACTGCGAAGGTTAGGTTCAGTCATAATATTCAATTTTGGTTTTCTATTGGTTCCTCAATACTAGGGTCAACCATTATGGTAAAACTTCTAACTACCTCTAGTAGTGTCTATACTACTCTCAAGTCTTCATAAATACCTCAAGGGGTAATGGTAGACCAATCTATAGATAAGGGATGCTAGGGCTCACTAGGTACACTAAACTTAGTGATGTGCCAATACTCTAATTGCATTCTTGGTAGGATTATTACCCTAATTATTATTCTAACATCAAGGGTTCCTATGTTCTAGGGGAAGGCTATACTCAAGGAAATATTTGGGAAGCACATGAATCAAGTAGGATGCGATTATTTAGATAGAATAGATGGGAAGGAAGATGAGTCATAATCACTTGTGGATGAGATCCTATACTCTAATCCTAGTGCAGGCTTGCTCGATACAGTTACGTAACCGATACAATATATTCTCGACCTGCATGGGCCACCACAAAAATATGTCACACCCCAGTCCCAAAAATACGTAGGACTAGGACACGTAAGCATGCCAGCCTCATGGATATGGCAACTCCAATATATGGAAACCAAATCCATACGTACGCTGTAATATGAATTTCAAATCCACAAGTGGTATAAAATGTAATACAAGTCACAGGATAAAATCTAAATCTCATCCACGAAAATCAGATATAAATAAATAACCAGTATCTATGAAACTAGATCTCAATAAGAAGTATCTAAGGTGATAGTTGGATGGAAACAAATCCACTACCAACTCGAATATAAGAGCAATTATAATATAAGTACAACACAATCAAACACAATATAAGTATACCAGCTAGCAATCACGGCTCGAAGAGAAGGCATCCTCGAAACATACGTAACCATCCGAATCTGTGCTCCTGCGAATACTCAAGAACAAATACACCTGGCAGGGGACCAGGTCCTCAGAGGGACATAACAAGATACTTAAACACATGCCAATAAAGTACTGAAATAAATATCCAATTGTCGCCTAACCGTCTAAGTGAATGCAGTTAAGAACACCTTTCCCCACAAGTGAGCTATCTGGCTGAAAACTGGGATTTGACATAGTTCTCTTTTGGAGATCCAGGGGCCTAATAGGCACGTCGTCTTTTGAACGCCGGTGGCCCGCCTGATAGTACATAATATATAAGGGTCATCACCACCCGTATCTCCAGCGGAGAATCCGGGCGCACAGAAAAAGTATAAAGGAGCTCAAATGCGGTACTTGTTATTCTCCCCACCCCATGCTCTAAGCATGTCATATCCATGACATGATAATACCTCTAATAACTGTCAAGTCTACTAGCATGCAAAGTTTCTAATAGCAGTTATTCCTAATGCATGGCCCACACGTACAGGAGGCCAAACCCTGCACGTCAGTCCGTGATCTATATGAGACTCACAACTCGTGTATCAACTATGTCACGGCCAATGAACCTAATGATGCTACATGATAATGGGGTAGTCTTATAAACAAGGTCAATGCAAATACATAAATAAAAACATATCGAGACGTCACCATCGCGCACATTTTATATAACAGTTAAAATATATGAACTAAAGACAGAAAATAAAGATGCATGCAATCATATAAAATAAGAATAACAGTACAATAGCAAGGTATACTTGCCTGGCAAGGAAGCTGCAATATATCAATAACCTGCTCTAGAAGTCGCGCAGAACAAATCCAACATCCTATGTACACATAAATATAATACAATAAATTATTAGTCATTACACAACCATATTTAAACTGGACTCAGGGGGTATACTAGGGGTGGCACTAGTTATCTAACATGGTCAATTATGCGTTGAATTACGCGGGTGTTGCGTCTTTAGGTACTGTACGAAATCAGTCAGTCAACTGACAGGTGTCTATGCCAGTACGTTAATGTACGCAAGGCAGACAAATTCATAAGTTCTTAGGGTCAACATGGTCAAGGTGAGTATGGGGCAGTCCACAGTGTCCTAGGATCGTACAGTCTGGATATATATAGTCCTAATTATTATTTAGCATAGTATTTAATTACTTATAATTTATGTATATACCATATATTTATATGTTTCTTTATATAACACCCAATCAATTGAATATATGTACTAAATATATATATAAATATATATAACAATGAATAATATATGCGTACGCGTACATATACGTACACGCATTTGGGTTCACCGACTTAGGGCCTGATGTCAACTAACAGTCCATAAGAAATACTACTATTCTACTAGCATACACACAAGCACATATAAAAGAAGAAGATGGACAGGTTTGTACCTCGGGGTACGCGTACGGGTACGACGGTGGGTTTGACGACGATGATGACGAAGGTGACGACTATAATGACGATGAGGGTGAGGACGATAGTGCTGATGCTGATACTGAATGGTGAGGTGATGATGAGGTGATAAGAATGATGGCATGATGGTGAGATGATGACGATGGTGAGGGTGATGGAGTGATGATGATGAATTAAGACGAGTATGATGATGGTAAGGGTGATGATGATGAATTAAGATGAGTATGATGATGGTGGTGCTGATGACGACGATGCTGAGATGATAAAGAAGTGATGCTGAGATGATGACGAGGACGGTGGTGCTTGACGAGGACGATGACGAGGATGGAGACTAGGATGATATGGATGATGATGATGATAAGGGTGATGAAATGATGATGATGAATTGAGGCAAAGATGATGATGATGAGGACGATGGTGAGATGATGATGCTAATGATTGCGATGATGATGATGGAGAGTGTTGATGATGATACGAGGATGATAATGACGACGATGACGATAGGTAATGTAAATGATAAGATGATGATGATGACGATGAATTGAGATGATGATGATTATGATGGGAAGTTGTGGGGATGGTGAAGGTGATTAGTCATGGACTGCCGGAGTTCGGCCAAGGGAATCGAACCGGGAGGAGGAGGGTGAGACATTAATGGTGGTGGACAGGGATCACCGGAGTCCGACGAGGGGAGAGATGATCGAGGGAAGGAGGGTTGGATGTGGCTGGAGTGATGGGTCGAGAGGGAGATGCAAGAGGAGGAGTTCAGGAAGTAGGGAATGGCGAGGCTGGTGGTGGTGTTGCTGGTGGTGGGGCGAGCTCCGGCGAGTCATGGTGACCGAAGTTAGCTGCGGGAAGGAGATCGGGGAGAGGTCGGCTGCTCGTAGGTGATCCGTCGAGGTGTGAAGAGGCGGGGGAAAGTCATCTCCGGCGAGGTCTAGCTCGGCTGGAGGAAGGAGATGGAGAGGGAGCGGGGACAGCAGGTCGCGGTGGCTCCGGTTGGTCGAGTTCTCCGTCGACAGCGAGAGCGGCTACTCTCGACGCTGCTGCGACTGATCTGCGGTCGTGGTGAGAAGGCCGGAGGATGCCTGAGGACTCGCGACAGTCGGCAAGTCGGTTAAGTAGTCGTCGAGGTGGAGGGTGGTTGGCTGGGCGAGACTCGACGAAGTCTGGTCTGGGCTCTGGCGATGACTCGGGGGAGTGGTGGAATCGACGGGGGTGGAGACTCGGGTTGTCAGAGACGAGGATGGCAATTGTGGCGGTGTACCCCGGCGAGGTTGGCGAGTGGCAGAGGAAGAGGAAGAAGAGAGGGAGGAGGTCTGGTGCTGGTTGCCGTGGCTCCGTTCTCCAGCGAGGGGAGGAGGCGGCTCGGGAAGTTTAGGGAAGAAGGTGAACAGTAGGGTAGGGAAGAAGGGTCGGCTGCCTATTTATTTTAGGGTTTGAGGTTTTTAATTTAGGTGGAGGAAAAGGAAAAGTATTTTTATACATGTGGGATTGGGTTTTGGGTTTGACCTAGGAAATTGACTTTGGTCAACCTCCTCTTGGGTTGGGCCTTGGGCTTGCCATGGGGGTGTCTGGGAAGGCTAGAAATTGCATTAATTAAATGCAAGGATAGAATTTAGATGGGGGACGATGTGCGCGCGTTGCACATCCCAAAAATTATGGAAAAATCCACGTAAAGGGAAAAATAGATTTCTTTATGAATTGTCCAATGGTGGGGACACCTTAATGCATTTTTGCATAAAGGCCCCCCAACAATTAAAAAATTGCACAAAGGCGAAAATTAAATTTAATTAATTAAATTGAAACGCGCACGATGTTCTAGAATTAATTAGGAGTACATGGGATTAAATCAGGCGGGACACAATTGTCAGGGGCGTAGAGGGGACAGTGTAGAATATTAATAAAATTCGGGTCGTCCAAAACGGTCAAGGTTGTGTCCCCAATTTCGATTGGGCCGCACAGGGGTACAAAATTGGAAATTATTTCGAATTAAGAAATAACGTCCGCGACGTTTATTGTACGGCTAAAATATAGCACCAAAGAGCAATATTATAAGTTGCACAAGGGTCAGTATAGTAGGCGGGCATGTCTAAGATGAGGTTGTAAAATTCGTAGATAGACAACTGCTAGTGAAGTGCTCCAATTATCGAAGCAACGGTAAGGTGCGCTACGCAATATTAATTATTGCATAATTAATTAAATGCCGCGTTCTAATTTTAATTGGTTCAAACTAGCCCTAGTTTCACTATTTAAGCAAATTAGACCTAATTTTGGGTGAGGGGGTTTACATCATTGATTAGAACTGATGTTAGAGATTTACTCTGCTCCTTTCCTGACTGGATATATTTTTTCCAGATGACACTGAGGAGTGGTACCCTACTTATTACGGGCCTCAGGATGTTGTGGGCTTAGAGTCAGAGACCCTGGCTCAGGAGGGACTCATCCCGACTGAGACAGACAACCCGGGACTTATAGTATCTTAGTTATTCTCTTGTACTGGATTTGTCTCCAGCTTATCTTTTAGTATTTTCTCTGACTCATTGATGTTATTATTTTAACTCATGAGTTATATTATGATTATTCTATTCTTTTATCATATACGTGCGTATTTCTATCTTAGATCTATGATTGAGTATATTGATAATGTTGGTGGCTTATTATATTGTTAGATAGATTACCCAAATAGCGTTCTACTACCGATTTTGTGGCGTAGGATGGGCGTTGTTCCCGACTTGCATCCCTAAACCAGGTGCGGGTCGTGATAACCCATGCATAGAAATCATTAAATCTAACCATGCATATCAGGGCATACCATGACAAGAACACTACATATCAAATTGTGGACACTAGGACATAAGCACAAGTAAATAGGATACCAAAATTCTCTTTGGGGATAAGTATCAAACATTTAGACGATACAATTTGTAATTCCCCCAAATGAAGCCTAGAAAATATCATTCCAACCTACAAAAACCTAGATCTAATGGATTTGAGTCATCTAACATCTTGATCTGCCATTAGGAGGGTTCCTATTGGCTTTATTTAGGTTCTTACTATAGATATTAGGGGAAAAGAGGGATTTACCTATTGAGAGTTGAATCCCAATGAATATCCACAAATTTTAACAGGAAGAGGGTGAAGTGGATACTGTCCTCTTAGCTTGGGCTCCTCTCCAAGCTCCTCTAGTGCTCCAAGTCCTTAGCACTTTATTTGGAAGGGAATGAGGATGAATTGAGTGGTTTGGATTAGAAATTTGGTAGAAATTGGAAGTGACTTTGTGGAGAAGAAGCTTGGGGAAGAAGAAGAGAAATGGGGAAAATAAAATGAAATGGAAGAAGAGAGAGAGAGAGAGTAAGCCATATATAGTGGGTGCGGTTGAGGGAATCACAAATTGTTATTCCATTCCCTAATTGGAATTCTAGATCTAAATGAATGTAATCAATTGTTCATGGATGGCATATACTAACTAAAATAGAATATTCTATTCATGACAAGTGAATACAAATTAATTCTAATTAGCTACCATTAATACTAACAATAATCTAGGCAACACTAATTAATTATAGACTAACCTCTAATATAATATAATATAATATAATATAATATAATATAATAGCAATTTGCAAATTTAATAAAATACTCCTAAGATAAAAAGAGGTGGTTACAAATCCTACCCTCTCCCCCCTTAAAACAATTTTGTCCTCAAATTTAAGATAGATACTAGTACAAGAATAAGATAGATTATCGAGAGATTATACATTGCCACTCAAAGTAAACAGAATCTAGAAAAATCCTTCATATCATGAAGAATATACAGAAGACAAAAAAGATGGGAGATAACTAGAGAATATAATCAACTACCATAGTTCAGAAAGAGTTTCATATATATCCTCTTGAATATGAACAAGAAGCATATAATCATCCATATCTTAAGTTCTAGGAGAATGACAAGAAGTACTTAAATAGATAGTATCCTAGGGGTATAAAAATACCTATTGAATTATCTATACAATGTTCTAAAAACTCATATCCAGATATTACCTATATATGTTTGTAGATACCTATGCCTACTTATATACCCTATGACAATTGACATAGATACTATGCTTGGTACTGACAATAGATATATACTCATGACACCCAAATACCCTACGCTCAAGTTTCATATTGGTACACAATCATCACTCTAGGATATTATCTACAGAATACCTATCCAAAATTTTAACACTATTTACACAAGACAATAACTCCTACACATAACACTTCTCTTTTCTCACTGCCTGAAACACTAGCATCAAAATTACACTAATACACTTAGCTAATACTTTTACTCTCAATAATACTCACCGATACTAAACTGACACACTACACATATCATATATTACTCATCCTAGTCTTGATACACCCTAAAAACTTGCACTCTCTAGACACTGGGTACACAAATACTAACTCATAACTATACTGGACACATGCACTTAATAATCTTGAATACCAACTAAACACGAACCTACCTACTGATACACTATTGTTACTATACTATGAGTTATTTCTAGGCTCATTAACTAATACCTAATGCTCACTTACCAAACCAGGAACCCCTCACAGACTCACAAGTTAGACCTCTAACAAGCAACACTGATACTTAAATTAATTTGACACAAATCTATCTGCAAGTTACCAAGCTACTGCACTATCCAAGGAATCTCAAAAACTAATAAAGGTGAAGCTCTATAAAAAATTGAGCTAGAGGAACTAAAGATATCTCTATCCTGAGCTAGTAAGGGTGATGGAATAAAATTCAATGATAACAAAGGTTGAATGAAGAGATAATATGTTAAGAAATAATTTAAGATACAATCTGATAATCATATACATCTATCCAAAATTATGTTATCCAGAATTCTCGTCACGCCAATAAGCATAGTTGCGATAAGTCCATAACTAAGGTATATACCTCTATAATCATGTTATCTAGAATTATCGCCACGACAACTAGTATGGCTGCGATCAACTCTAAATTTTATGACTTAGATATGTACATCCAAAATTAGGTCTCTATATTTTTACCACGCTAGTTAGTATGGTTGTGATAAACTCTAAATTCCATAACTTAGATATGTACATTCAAAATCAGGTAATTATATTTTTACCACGTCAACTAGTATAACTGCGATAAGCTCTAGACTCCATAACTAAGGCATATGGTTAACGTTCTCACTGTTCTCATCCAAATATGTCATCAGAATATATCTTAATTTATTCTATAAAAATTTATCTCAATATAAGAATCAAATTCAATAATAAACATGTGAAGGTGAACGAAAACAAGTGAAAACATATTTCAAATTAGAATTTATAGTACGATTATCAAGGGTCATCTCAGGAATCTTTAAAGAAATCCTAATCTATGATTCAGTACTATACTTCTTATAATCCATCAATCCTATTTTATTGTAGGCTCACAGCAGTATGTCTAAACCTAAGTACTACCACGATATTATACTAATTATGAAGATGAGACCTGCATAGGCCACCATAAAAATGTGTCACGATAAGCATCGGGATGATCGAGCAAGAGTACGTAGATACGTCCAGCCTACGTCGCAGCATCGGCGGTAGAACGCTATATAAACATCAAGCTCAATATAAGGTCAGCTAGTAAACTAAATGTACTCAATCACAATATTCTAAAGGAAGAATTAAACAAGAAAGATAATCCAAATAATAATCTAAAAGAATAAAACTAGAACATGATATGGAAATAATAAATACTAGTCTAGATCTCTACAGATGTCACCTTATGATCCACGTTACAAAAGTAGTCTCAACTATAGCATCACTCTAAAGTCCAGGAACGTAGAGCACACTAACTCCTAAAAATATTATCAAGTCAGGATAAAATTAGTATAACTCCAACAGCAATTCTAATTAAATAATAAAGACTATAAATAGTAATAGTAAATGAAATACACGACGAAAAGGTAAAACTGATAGCATGGCAATGACAAATATAAGAAATAGGTAAAGAAGGACGATATGGCATAATAAATAATAAAAAATAAGTAGACAAAGCAAGTAAGGTATAACTTAATAAGTATAAAGTAGACATGAAACAATTGTAACTAACTATGTGTTTTGAAATACTAGTTTCGATATGTTATCGACTTGGAAACATGTACAATAGCTACTGGCCTAGCTAATAATACGTGAGGTGTATGATTAACACTAACAATATCAACATAATAGGGATATGATCACATATCTAGCTAATATTTTCTTACCCCGACTAGTACAAAGGACCCAAATTAGGACACATCATAATGTATGAATCGCAATACAATGTCTGATAATAATACATTGAATATGTACAATATAAAGGTAACATCTCTATATTAAGGATCCAATATATATCAATCCGTGTACTATCATTTCAGGAATCAAGTATAACATCAATAAGTACATGTATTATAGTAATTATCAAGTAATGTAAACTATCAGATAATGTACTCTCTTGTGGTCCTGAGCTATAAGCACAAATCAGTGTCCGAATTAGATTCCATGTGACCTATATATGAATTTTTATGTTAACAGATGAATTAGAATCATAAACATGCATAATTATCCTTAAATTAGATTTCTAAGTCAATTTTAGGTCAATCGGGTAAAACTAGATCAATACCTAAATTTGGGTTCCCAAATACCTATATATATATAGTATGACACCTACTATAAGCATACTAGGTGTATTGACCTAGAAAATCTAGTATTAGCTAATATAACTACATAGGCCAATTATATATATATATATATATATATATATATATATATATATATATATAAACTATTTAGATTTATAAAATACCAATAACTCATAATACCTTACCTATATACCCAATACCATAACTCAAACCTTGGTATCTTGATACCAATAACTAGGCTTGACACTCTAGGGTGCACTCCATAATGCTTAAGATACTCATCTAGTATTCATAGAGTATAAAACAATACCTTATATCTTGATACCTTACCCAATATCCCAATAATACTCAAGTACCTCAACCAAACTCAATACCTAGGATACTCAAGATACTCACATACCTAGACCACTATCCAATACTTAGCACAAGTTCTAGTATCTGAACTCAATACCAACAATTACCTATTACCTAATCATGACACTTGTCACTAGTTATACTAGGATACATAGGATACTCACATCCAAATATCCATAATACTACCCAAGTATATCATGAAACCAAATGCACTCCTATCAACACACTTTAACCCTCACACACATACATACATACCACACAACACTCATGTATGCTAGCTCCTAAATCATGATCTAGCACTCACACACAAACCTACCTACACAAACCCTCTTGCAGCTGCTACTACTAGGACTGTCCCCTACCTACTGTTGTAGACCTTGCACTCCCCTCATATAGTTGTCTACCCTCTGGAGTTGCTATATTGTTGCAGCTAGTGCAGCTGCTGCTACAAATTTTACTCATATAACACAATACAGAACCTCAACCATTGCTGCAACAAGTGCAGAACCTAACCTACTTCTCATTGTTGTGCGCAGGCACCTCCTGCCACTGTGCTAAACTGCTACCACCCCTTGCTACCTCCATTACTGAAATAGCATGTTGCTACATAGGCACAACAATACTTTTACTGTTGTTGTTGCTCACCCTATTATTGCCTGTACAGCAAACAGTGCTCATCCTCTTCCCCCCACTGGCTCCTCACACCCACAACACCACGTCACTCACTCTCACACCATAATACGAACACCAACACATATACCACTAGAACTTTCCCCTATTATAGATACAACCAATTACCTATATCATGCCCCGATCTCCCGTAGGATTAGTCGTACACGGTAGGCACGAATCACCGTGTCAGTGCTCCCGCAGGATGATCATTCCCATCAGGACGTGATATCGCGCGAGCCCGAGCTTTGCCCGTGCAAGGCTATGATCCAAACAGATAGAGAAATAGCTAAGCTATAGAGTTGCACAAATAGTCCGAATGCAGCGGAATAAGAAACTGAATAAGCGATAGATAACAAGTTCACAGAGTCATCATAACGGAAGGATTGAATGAACATAAGTATGAAATAATAACAAGCTCTTTATTGATAATCAATAAGGTTACAAGCGGTGCTAGGTCGAGATTACAAGTCGCTCAAGCTCTCTCTCTAAAAACAAATAAGGGCGTGCCAAGTGACTTACAACTTGGAATGATACATAGGCGATATTTCAACATTATGTCCTGTATATGTGCTTCAGCTCCGGATGCAACACTCGAAAACTCCAGAGCGAACTTCATGTCTTAGCGTGCACGAGGGGATACTCCATACCGAACGAGGTTCTCCCGCACCATGCAAGCAATCTGGTGGGTTATGAGTACATAAATGCACTAGTGGAGAGGCTTTTCGCCCGCTCGACAAATCCAAACACGTTCAATTAGTTTCATGCACCAACTATTATATTGTCTTTCTAGTCTTGCGTTAGGATCAGTTTCATGGTATAAGATATAAAGCCTAACTCTTGTGGCAATGCGCCGTGCGATATAAAAGAAACACGATAAAACTTACCAACTTACCATTTGTCCTTCCATGTCCAAACCATAATACCAAGTTAACCAGCATATCAAATATGAAACAAAATAAAGTAGTGCAGAAACAAAGCTTAGTGTACTGAACGTGTCCCGAACGATTTCTTGCCTCAAATGAGTTACCCTTGCAATAAATAACGTATTGTGCATCCATATCTCTAAGTACAAAGTGGCGTGCAGCAAATTCTTGTATCAAAGGTATTAAAAGTTCTACTTAGAATTACTCAGATGTGTTCGAATATACAGGTTACTCATTTTAATGCAAATGAACTGGCACATTGATTGCCACAATTAAGCTAAACTTAGTCTATATGAATAAAAGGTCACTGGCATAGCCATAAAGGATGAGTTATAGCCTTTTGACGGATGGCTGCAATGTTGAAACCATGCATCCGTCTGCACCAGCATGCCCAAAACGAACGACTATCGAAATTATTTTGTCCGGATAGGATCGGCCCCGGTGTACCATTTGCAGGAACATAAAATACCTTGTGCACAGTTTATCCGTACCAAACGAACTTAGTCTTCCAAATCACATATCACAACTTGCTCGAAATAATAAATCATATATAACAAACTTGCTCAAATCTCATCCATGTTCAAAAACAAATTGGCTCCCAGAGCCGCCTGATCTAGTCCTGAACTAATGTTGCTCCCCGAGATGTCTGATCATAACTCATACTTAACTTGTCGTGTTATAGTCCTCGAGTTCGAGAACTGCCATAGTGACTAACGGTCCCAAATACTTTCATGTTCAAACTTGCACAAAATGACTATTTGATAGTCTTTCGGCCAAACAAAGTGAATCATGTTCTGAGTCGTATTCCAGGTTGTGGCACGAGTCTACGAGATAACCATGGCACATATAAAGATGAAACACTATACTTGATCATATGAAAGTCTACTCGAGACATAAGAAGTATGATTAGCATGAGCGTGAATGTGTCGTTGAATCACGACATAATTTCTAATACTTGTAGTATAAACATGTAAAGCAGTGTACTAAGAAGAATATATAATAATCTACTCGAAGCATTAACGAAGTCTACTTGCATGAAGCTAAGGTAGCATGTGAGGGTCCAACTATAAGCCAAGTTTTATTTTCAGGTTCTAACACAAACAATATAAGATGGAATTATTCCCTTAGCTAGGTGCATTGCATTCTTATTAGCATGCAAGAGGTTATTTGCCTATCAACTAGCATGTATCGTGTCCAAGTTATTAGGTGTGCAGGCTAAGCAAAGACAGGTTTATCGTAACCACCCACCTTAGCGATGTTTTGCCTTGGCCGAGCGATACTCTGAGTGTGTCTTTGAAAGTCTAAGTCTGAACTCTTGAAGGGCCAAGTCTAAATCATTTTCCTCAATCAGGTCTTCTCACAGAGCAAAGAGGGTCGGGTCATCACACTAGTGTTGTTTGAATAGATTATCCATATTGATGTGGAGCAGATCATTACATTATACACCACTCAGAATAAGTCTCGTCCTTGAGATTTTCTGAGCACAAATCATTCTATCGCAGACTATCGAATCTATCTCAAGCATATCACTTCGTATCCTTAGGCCCCTTCGAACACAACTTTCTAATTATTTTCCTTATTCTGTGTCATATGTGTGCTAGGTCTGTCACATTGAATGACTTTATTACTTAATCCAAGTTAGCTATATTACTCAAACGTCGTATTCTCAGACTCGGTCTATATCGCGTCTTAGCATGAAACTCATATCTCTTAACACGGGGCATAATCTATTATGTACGAAGATCTATAGCTGAGGCTAACATATCCAAATTGTTATGCCCATCCATATAAATATAGCATATTCACTTGCACTAGCATTCGAGATCAGCATATCGTGAGTCTGGATCGTGCACATATTCAGGACATCCCTTAAACATATGCATGTCAACCAACTTAGAGATGGAGAAGTCTTTGTACTCGAGTTCAACATATTACTGAGTCTTGGATCATGCACACGTTCAAGGCATCCCCCGAACATATTATTTCAACAAAACTTAGCGATAGCCAAGTCGGATAAGCTACTCACAAAAATCTTAAGGGTTTTCGTCTTATGAATCACAATGATACCTCAAACGGGTGTCCAATCAAAATCTAAGTCATTTCTAATCCCACTGAAATCAAGCACTGTACAACCGTTAAGCATGATCTATCCGAACGAACGACTAGCGTACAAGTCCTATCATTTAGTCCATTTGTGTTAAACATCAACTTCTAGCACACACTTATCGTTCCAAGTCTAACTATAAGACTTGCTTCCCCAGTTCTATGGCTTGCTCAAGCAATACTCTAAAGTCGGTCACATAAGTTCTTTCACTCGGCATAGGATCGTTTGCCTATCCGCTAGGTCTGCTCACAAGGTTATAGGTATATTACAAGATTATGATTCTCATCGTGCAAATTTGTTGCACGATACTCGTCCCAATTCCTATGTTCAAACTATTGTTCTTTCGTACGGGATATTCTACCCAATCTCGTTTCACTCAGATTTCTAAATATCGAGCACAAATTATCCTATCAAAAATAATATATTTTTTCCATAGGATTCGAGTCCGTTTAGCAAAGTCGTTCCTATGACACACTCATTCAAACGAATCCATGATATATCTACGTCGTATGTCAAACCTAACGATTCGCATAGTCTATCTTCTCGAATATATTTTGATAGAATCCACATATCCAATCTTTTTTAAGTCTAGACCACCAGTCATGATTAAATTTTTAACCACCAATCTCTATCATAAACTCTAATTCGTCCATCACGATTCACGTATCTATTCATAAAACCATCAAGCATAACTTACTTCACGTTCTAGACTAACTCTTCTTTGAAATACTTTTTATTCAATTGTATCCTGAAACTCGTCTTATCGTGTCAAACAACTAGTCAAGATGATCCTTAAATTATCATGTTTCGGTCTCCCACAAGTTCGATTCATCCCCGCTGGACGTGAAATCACGACGCTAACGTTCTCACAAGATAATCGTCCTAATCCGGGCGTGACACATGTGCGAGCAAGGAGTTGCACTCGCACAAGACAAGAACATCAAACATTATGGTTATCATCAAAACAATCAAGAAACCTTATCTTTACACTTTTTTTTATCGAAGTATATATTGATCCACCAAGTCATGTTCATCTAATATCCATTTATGTCGTGATCATAATTCATCTAGCCAAAATTGTCCAACTTTAATTCTACCTTTCGATCAATCTGTAGTCTATTTATAGCATTCCTCAAACGACTAAGTTTAAATCCTCTAGACAAAGTCTATTCACTTTTGATATGTTTTATTTCATAGAGTTTATCTAAATAATTATCGGACATGTTTTTGCAAGTTCGATCATCCTCGCTGGACATATAATTACCATACTAGCACTCCCGCCGGATAATCGTTCTCAGTCGGACCTGATGTTGAGTGTTATCTTTCGAATTAGATTCAAGATCGTCCGTCTAAATTTAGGATCATATATGTTATCACTTACCTCAATTATCGAACCATAAATTTGCTAACTTGCATCAATATATGCTATCTTCCAACTTATCGATATTATATCAAGTTTATTAATTCGAAACCACAATATCCATACTCAAGCTAAATTCTATCGAGCGAAATCCTACTTAATCTAAATCTTCCATGCCGTTATCCTTCTATCGCGCTAACTCTTGATCGCATCCTTTTTATTCTATCTCAACTCGAGTTTCAATTTATTTGATTCAATTTGAAATCGCTCGTATGTTCTACTAAGTTTTCTCGACCCAGATATTGATTTTAACACTCGAAATTTCTATCCGATATAAGCCTTATCATTTGCTTAATGTATTCTAACTCTATCAAATAAAATCTCGTACGATTCCTTCAAATTCGCTTACTTGCTAGACATTAGTTATACTAAGGCTTTGTACAATTACGTCGCTTGCTTCTAGACTCATTTACTATCCCAAAATCCTTCATTCGCTTGAACATTTCTAAGACGATCAATACACTACTCTGGGTTCGAGCTATACTCAACGAATCTTCCATTTGCTTATTCGTTCCTGAGCTATGGCATACACCACTAAGGAATCGAGTCATCCAAATAAATCATCAATCGTGTTCGCATCGCTCCCTCGCATATCCACTAATTCATTCCTTAGAACTCTTACGCGATCCCTATGCGTCACCTTGATAAATCTTAGTCTCATATATACCTATATTAATAATTATCCTACGCAAACTATGTTTTGAGTCATAACCTATCGGTACAAATAACCGTCCAAACTATATCTTGAAACCCAGGCATGACTCCCTAGATTCGCCTTAGCGATAGTCTGATAATGTTTCTATTGATAGCCATTATAAGTCTGACTTATCTTATCCGAACGATATTCCAATCTCGCTCGCAACTCACTAACACCAAGGGTCTTGGCTCGCGATACTTAACACAACTTAGCCGAAAGATTGTGTGAATAGTTATCCATATGAACGATATTCTATCTCGCCCACAATTCTGCTTGGTAATCATGTATAGGTATTCAGGTTTGCACATAACTTGACAATTCTAGTACGAATCTATTCCCACAAAGTCTTATACAGTTCGGCACAAAAGACTTCGTATAACTATCCCGTTCGTAAAATTATACTATTCACATGCACTTTCAAAAATATTTAGACTCAGTGTATAAAATATCTCGTTGGAACATTGAGGGAGAGCATATGTACATTACCCACGAATGAGCTTTCAAAACTGAGAGAATCGATACGAAGTCCAAGGACGTAAATCCATGTTGTGATACCAATATGTCACGTCCTGATATCATGTAGGATTGGCCGTCCTAGTTAGGCGCGAATCACTGTACCAGCGCTCCCGCAGGCCGATCGTTCCTATCAGGTCGTAATGCTGCGCGAGCCCGAGCTGCCTTCTTGCAAGGCCATGATCCGAATAGACGAAGAAATAGCTAAGCCACAGAGTCGCACAGATAGTCCGAATGCATCAGAATAAGAAACCAAACAAGCGATAGATAATAAGTTCATAGTGTCGTCATAGTGGAAGCATTAAATGAACACAAGTATAAAACAATAATAAGCTATTTATTGATAATCAATAAGGTTAAAAGCGATACTAGGCTGAGATTACAGGTCGCTCAAGCTATCTATATCTCTCAAAACAAATAAGGGCGTGCCAAGTGGCTTACAACTTAGGATTATACATAGGCGATATTCCAACCTTATATCCTGTATATATGCTTCAGCTCTGGATACAACACTCCAAGGCTCCCGAGCGAACTACATGGCTTAACGCGCACGAGGGGGTACTCTGCACCGAACGAGGTTCTTTCACACTCTGCAAGCAATTTTGTGGGTTAACAGTATATGAATACACTGGCGGGGAGGCTTCTCTCGCGCTCAACAAATCCAAAAATATCTAATTAGTTTTGTGCACCAACTAATAGGTTATTTTTCTAGTCTTTCCTTAGGATCAGTTTTATGGCATAAGATATAAAGCCTAACTCGTGTGGCAGTGCGTCGTATGATATAAAAGAAGCACGGCAAAACATACCAACTTACCATTCGCCCTTTCCTATCCAAACCATAATACCAAGTTAATCGACATATCATATATAAAATGAAACAAAGTAGTGCACAAACAAAGCTTAGTGTCCCGAACGAGTTATTGCCTCAAATGTGTTACGGTTGTACTAAATAACGTATTGTGCATCCATATCTCTAAGTAGGAAGTGGTATGCAGCAAATTCTTTTATCAAAGGTGTTAAAAGTTCTACTTAGATTTACTCGGATGTGGTTAAATATACAGGTTACTCATTTTAATGCAAATGAACTCGTACACGGATTGCCAAAATTGGGCCAAACTTAGTCTATATAAACAAAAGGTCACTGGCATAGCCATAAAGGACGAGTTATAGCATCTGGACAGATGGCTACAACATTGGAACCGTGGAGCCATCTGCACCATCACACTCGAAACAAATGGATATCAAAATTGTTTCACCTAGATCGGATCAACCCTGGTGCCCCAACGTACTATCCGCAGGAACACAAAATACCCTGTGTACAGGTTATCCGTGACCAAACGAACTTAGTCTTCCAAATCACATATCACAACTTGCTCCAAATCATAAATCACAAACTTGCTCAAATCACATCCATGTTCACAAACGAATTGGCTCCAAGAGCCGCCTGATCTAGTCCTGAACGAATGTTGCTCCCCGAACTGTCTGATCATAACTCATACTTAACTTGTCCTGCTACAATCCCCGAGTTCGGGAACTGCTATGGTGACCTAACGGTCCTGAATACTTTTATGTTCAAACTTTCACGAAAAGACTATTTGATAGTCTTTCGTCGAAATGAAGTGAATCATGTTCCAAGTCGTGTTCTAGGCCGTAGCACGAGTCTACGAGATAAGCATGGCATATGTAATGGTGAAACACTATACTTGATCATATTAAAGTCTACATAAAACTTAAGCAGTACGATTAGCACGAGTGTGAATGTGTCATTGAATTGCGGCATAATTTCTAATACTTGCAGTGTAAATATGTGAAGCAGTATACTACGAAGAGTATACAATGATCTACTTGAAGCATTAGCAAAGTCTACTTACACGAAGTTAAGGTAGCATGCGAGGGTCCAACTATAAGCCAAGTTTTATTTTTATGTTCTAACATAAATAATACAAGATGGGATTATTTCCTTCGCTAAGTGCGTTGCATTCTTATTAGCATGACAAAGGTGATTTGCCTAGCGACTAGCATGTATCGTCCAAGTTATTAGGTGTGCAGGCTAAGCAAAGACAGGTTTATCGTAGCCACCTACCTTAGCGATGTTTTTCCTCAACCGAACGATACTCCAAGCGCGTCTTTGAAAGTCTAAGTTTAAAATCCTGAAGGGCCAAGTCTGAATCATTTGCCTCAAGCGGGTCGTCTCTTCGAGCAAACCGGGTCGAGTCGTTGCACTAGTGTCGTTTGAATCGGCTACCTATATTGATCCAGAGCGGGTTGCTACAACCTACACTCTCCTGAACACTCAAACACATATGGATACCACATGTATCCACACCAATCCAATATATGGCACCTAGGTATAATACATACATATACAATTCTCTCCTCAGTATAAATCAATGCCTATTATACTCTACCACACTATGATACACCTCATGATACACTACACCAAAACCAAAGGAAATACCAATATAATATATATATATATATATATATATATAT
This sequence comes from Iris macrosiphon, assembly GCA_036927795.1. Classification (NCBI taxonomy): domain Eukaryota; kingdom Viridiplantae; phylum Streptophyta; class Magnoliopsida; order Asparagales; family Iridaceae; genus Iris; species Iris macrosiphon. Next base: position 54,755,019 of record JAYESA010000007.1, read on the forward strand.
ATATATATATATATATATATATATATATATATATATATATATATGACTGTCTGAGAGACGGGGACAGATGCACCAAGTTCTTCTATGATGTGGTTCAGATGCGTCAGCATCAGAATCATATTGCTAAACTCATCGGGCCAGAAGGGAATGAGATACATGCGGGGAGTGACATACAAAACAAACCTATCAGGTACTATAACATGCTTTTTAATCAAAATGACTATATTACTTGATTTCTTGAAATAGTTTGAAAGCAAGTTGTTACATCGTACGAGAATCGACAGCTACATGCCCTGGTTACGATGGAGGAGTTGGAAGCGATTGTCAATACTGCTAATCCCAACAACACCCCAGGCCCAGATGGTTTTGGAAGTAAATTCTATAAACTCCATTGGGCTGATCTTAGTCATCAAGTGCTGGAGATTGTACATGACTTCTTTACACATGAGAGACTACTACGAGAGCTCAACTATAACTTCCTTACGCTTATTCCGAAAAAGGAAGGGACCACCTCGCTTGTTGACTTTTGACTAATAGCATGTTGCAATTACTTGTATAAGTTGATTACATATCTCATGTGCTAGCAGATGGGGACCATTATGAAGGAGCTTATCTCACCAAATCAGGATGCATTAATCAAAGGAAGAGGGATCGCCAACAATAATCTATTGGCTAATGAATTGGTGAGGGATTTCAACAAGCAGGGAGGTCAAAAAGTTTGCCTTAAATTGGACCTTTGGAAGGCTTATGATATAGTGAACATAAACTTTGTTTGCCATAATATTTTGGAACTTTGATTTCATAAGGCTTGGGTAGACCGGTTCGGGAATGTATTACAATGCCTACCTTTTTCGTTCTTATAAAAGGTACACAATATGGTTTTTTGACCAGCAATAGAGGGCTCCGGCAAGGAGATCAATTATCGCCATATCTATTTACACTTGTTATGGAGTATTTTATTTGGCTGATGGAGGATGCGGTCTACCATAAGAATATCATACCGCTACAGAAGCATCTACAACCACAGGTGTCGCACTTGATTTATGCGGATGATCTACTGGTATTCATGTCACCTTCACGAGGTGGGTTGTTGGCGCTGGCATCAATTATGGAGACTTTCGAAAGACACATAGGATTGCACCTTAATAAGGACAAAAGTAAGGTGTATTTCAACTTATATTGTCCAAATAAGGAAGCAAAGGCTGAGATCTTAGGGGTGGAGCGAGGGTAGCTGCCAGTCAAATATTTGGGTCTTCTGCTATCCATCAATTATGCAAGGGACATCGATTGTGGGAGCTTCGTTGTATATGCACAACGTCGTATGGAGGGTTGGCATGCTCAAAATTTTTCATTCAGTGGACGAATTGAATTGGTCTGATCGGTTATTACCAATGTGGCAATATATTGGTTACATGCTATCAGGTTGCCGGTGGCCGCTATTAGTAAAATTTTAAAGATATGGGCAAATTTTGTCTGGCGAGGAGGCATCTATTCGTTAGGATTGGAAACAATGTGCCGTACAAAGGAGGAGGGCGGACTGGGTCTACAATCCTTACGGATTCTGAGGGACACTGTGGCAATGAGGACGACATGGAAGTTTATATCCAAAGATTCAATGTAGGCGAGATGGATGGCTAGTAAATATGTAAAGGAAAGGAACTTCTGGTCACTACCAATTGATAAAATGCATCCGTCACATTCAAGACAATATTGCAATATCGAGAGAAAGTGCAACAGCGGATCTTGCAAATTATGAAAGATGGTACAACCACAAGTTTATGGTTCGATCTGTGGACTAACCACCGAAGCATAGTGGCAGCGACCAGGTGGAGCATGCTGGCTATTGCAAGGCCAAATGAACCGGTTAGTAGCATTCTGCATCAGTCACAATGGAGTCCAGAACTGCATGGAGTTGCACATAGATTTGCTCAGGAGATCAGACAGGTTCATATTGATGTGAATTTGACGGTTGATACTTTGTCATGGGATGGAGCGGTCACTGGGGAATTTATTCACAAGCTGGTGTATGATAGTACAAGAGTTGCTCACCCAAAACTCGCTCGAGTGTGGTATAAGGGGTGCGCACCGAAGATGCAATATTGCTTGTACAAGTTGGTAATGGGCAGGCTACTCACTTTGGAAAGACTCCAGCGATTTGGGGTGTAGATAGGCGGAGCAGAATATGTTCTATGCCACCAATATAATAAGACAATAAAACATATTTTTCCAATGCCCGTTAGCATGGGAGACTTGGCAATATCAACAAAGAAAGCTGAACATATGAGGGGTAGGTGGTTGTAGCATGGAAGATATCATGGGGGAAATTAGCAACATGCGAAGAACTGGAACAGACTGGTTTCATGAAGCTCGGATTAGGTTAGGGGCGGCCGTATGGCATGTGTGGAAGGAACGAAATAAGCGTATCTTTGAAGAAGCGTCAACACCGGTCATTGGCATTTTACATAATATTGATTATGATGTAATATTTTTAGTAGAGAGGCAGGTACAAACCCGACCACAATAGGCTGTAATACAATTTATATCAATGGAATTACCTTTTTCCAAAAAATATATATATATATATATATATATATATATATGACATGATATGATATGATATGAACTTAAAATAATTAGATCTAAACAATATATAGAAATTAACACTAAGGGATATCCATTCATAGAAATTACTAAATATAACCATGTGTATCATGGCCTACCATGCCACGAACACTATGTATCCAATTGTGGACACTAGGACACAAGCACAAGTCAATTAGACACCAAAAATTTTTTTAGGGACAAGTGTCAAACACTTGGAGGACATAATTTATAATTTTCCCAAATTAAGCCTAGAAAATATTATTCCAACCTACAAAAACCTAGATCTAATGGATTTGAGTCCTCTAACACTTAGATCTACAATTAGAAGGTTATTTTCACATATGGGAGGGTTCATATTGGCTCAATTTGGTTTCATACTATAGAAATTAGGGGAAAAGAGAAATTTACCTATTGGGAGTTTGATCCCAATGTATCTCAATGAATTTGGATACGAAAAGGGTGAAGTGGACACGTTCCTTGTAGCTTGGGCTTCTCTCCAAGCTCTTTTTGTGCTCCAAGTCCTTAGCCCTTCATTGGGAAGGGAATGATGATGAAATGAGTGATTTGGATTAAAAATTTGGGAAAAATTGAAAGTGACTTGGTGGAAAAGAAGCTTGGGGAAGAAGAAAAGAAATTGGACAAAATAAAATAAAATGGAGAGAGAGAGAGAGAGAGAGAGAGAGAGAGAGGGCCATATATAATGGGTATAGTTGAGGGAATCCCAAGTTGTCATTCCACTCCCTAATTGGAATTCTAGATCTAAATGAATGTAATCAATTGGTCATGGATGACATCTACTAACTAAAATAGAATATTATATTCATGACAAGTGAAAACTAATTAATTTTAATTAGATAGCATTAATACTAACACTAATTAATTTTCGGCAATACTAATTAATTCTAGACTAACCTCTAATATAATATAATATAATAGCAACATGTAAAATGATCAAAATACCTCTAAGGTAAAAAGGGGCGGATTCAAGATGAAAGATGAGTACTTGAGCTATTAAATGGCTGCCTACATCAAAAGAGAAATAACGAAAATGAATGATACAGATTCAATAATAGATGCTTTTGCTTCTTGGTAGGATTGAAGAGTCCATTTTCGTTAGTAACTACCATGTATTGGCATTTATTATTGGGATTTTTTGACTTTAGTCCCACTTAATAAGTGGTATTTAGACTTACATCCCACTTTTAAATTTTATTAGACTTTAGTCCCACTTTTGTCACGAAAAGTATTTATTTTGTCACGAAAACCGTCGTCAAATATTTTTCGTAACTTTTTTGTGACAAAAATGGGACTAAAGTCTAATAAAATAAAAAAGTGGGATGTAAGTCTAAATACCACTTATTAAGTGGGACTAAAGTCAAAAAATCCCTTTATTATTCTATCATTCTCTTTATCTTTATTTGTTTATGATTGTCTTTCATTTTGTGTACAGTTTCTTTCATGGATAGAAGTTAGAGGAGATTTCTGGAAGACATAAGCAAAGAGAGCATAATTATCAGCTCTTTTACTTATTCTAAGAGTTTTTTTTTTTTTTTTGCATTTATATCTTATATTTTAAGATGATGTTTTAACTTTTCCTAATTGTCTTAAATAGCATATCTACTAATAAAATTTATCATGTCATTTGACAACTATTTTTGTTGAAAAATGATATTTGAATCACACGTTTGGTTTATGATGGCATTCTAAAAAAAAAAAAAAAATTTCTTAATTTTTTTAGGACATTTTAATTTTAGTCTGGATTAAACTAAAATTCTGGTTCCGTCCGTGATTGTGGTGTTGGCAAAAATTCACATAGCAATGGAAGAAAGAATAAGTTGGAGAAATGGAGAGGGGATAGAAAAAGTAGAAAGAAAAATAAATAAAAGAGTTATTCTTTTGTTATTTTTTTTTTCTATTTCTTTTTTGTGTTTTTTTTTTTTGTCTACTAGTGTTTTAGTATTTTTTTTGTTAAATTCTTTTTGTACTTTTTGGGTTATTGGAGTTATTATACTGCAAGTTTAATAAATATTGTAAAGTATTGTAGCTTTGATATTTTAGTGATAATCACGTTTATAACTTTTAGGGTCAAAAGGGAAAATAAGCTGAGTTAAGTGGGATTAAATGAAGGAAAATTAAGGGGGAAGTTGAGTAAATACATGTAATCTTGTTTGGATTGTAGAGAAAGTTAAGTGGAGGTTGTTTAATAACTCTTGTTTGGATAGAATATTTTGAGTGGAAAAAAAATTAATAAAAATATATTATTTACCAAAATATTCTTATTATATTGATTTGATTAGATTTTAAATTAAAATTTGTCAAAATATCTTCACAAAAAATAAATCCGATACATATATAAATAAAATAACTAGAATCCAAATACAATAAAATTAAGTAGAATGAGAATTAAGACTTCTACCGTTTAGAAATAAGTCAAGTTCAACAACCATATAAAATCAAACACAATAAAGTAAATATACGCCACAAAAACAACAATCCAACCACCAAAATCTCTTAAAACTTTGACGGTTTAGAAGTTAGCCAATTTCTTATGCATTATGAACGATTCTTCTTATCAATGATGATGAGTAATTAAGTATTAGCCGTGGCGGATCCAGATATGGTCTGGGGTGGGCTCCTGCCCCAATTTTTTTTCTTTCTTTCTTTTTCATACGATTTTATTTATTCATTTATTTATTTTGTAGGAGTTAGTCCACACCTAGCCTATTCCAGCCCACTCTAGCCCACCTAGCTTATATTTTTTGATCTGCCCCTGAGTATGAGAAAGCGAGAAGAAATAGAACCTACCTGGACAAAGTCAGGAAGCTCTTAAGCAAGCAGAATTTTTTTCCGGACGAAGCCAGAATTTTAGTTTAACCCTTTATGAATTTTTTTTCCCACTTAACCACCCAACACCGCAATCAAGGACCGTAACCGAATTTTTAGTTTAACCAAACTAAAATTAAAATGCCATTGCCAAACTTCCTCAATGGCTCTCCTTGCCAAACCTCAAAGCAAACATAATTTGTTTCTCTCACTTAACTATTTTAACCATCAATCCAATCAGAGCTTATCAATTATTTTGTCATGTACTTTTTGCGTCTGTGTTTAAATTTGTGATATTTATTCTATACAAAAATTCCGCCACAACATTTTTTCAATGATTGTCCGCATTCCTCTGTTTATTCTATGGACATGGACACAGGTTGAGAGTTATTTTCAGCACCAGACTTCCAAGTAGCATGGGAAGCATATATCATTCAAAAGCAGTCTAGCAATAGAAATATTAGACGCATCTTCCCAATTCGTGGAGGTATTACCATAGAAATATTTGATGCAGTTGTTTACATAAGTACATTTCATCTTCTAAGCAAGTCGGAGAACCCTGCTGCTCAATTAACACGTTGCCCGCGATTGGATTAGCATTAATTCCCTCTCTGCCTTCCAAACTCTGTTCATCTTATCGATGAACTCCTGGGCTCGTTTTTCCAGTTTTTCATCTCCATCACCTTCACGGTCATCGGTCACCACCACCATCTCCTCTTCTTCATCGGTGCTTCTATCTCTTTCAGTCTCCTCTTCGACGTTAAACTCGAACAATTCCTCTTTAACGACTGTCGGTGTCGGTATCTTGTGCTTGCGAATAGGCTTTCCGCTGCTGCTGCTGCTGCTGCTGAGCAACAGAACGGCTATGATCATATTGCAGATACAGAAGGCAAAGAAGGATGCTTGAGCTGACTGAGTGAATGCTTCTTCTGCTGTGGAGTACAACATTTTGTTGTGTTTTCTGAGTGGGAACTTAATGTGATGGAAAATGATTGAGCTTGAGGAAAGGATTTGCATTCGGTCCCTTTTAAATGGGATACCATGGCCTCTCAAAACTCAGAATTGTGTTGGAGAAGATTGATGAAGTTGCTTGACTACAAGAAGATTGCCAGTCTTAGATTGAAAGTTACGCATGTTCTCCTTTTTATTGTATTATTGGTTAGCTCAACGGAGTCAACATAATATTATTAGGCTGTGTGGGTGTGGGTGTGGGTGTGGGTGTGTAGGATCCCTAATTTGCAGAGCAATAATCCATTCAAAAGGTTTAGTAAACAAACCTTTTGAACAGACCAATAAAAGATTTTGGATTTTTTTCGATCTTGATAAACTATTAATAATTCAATGTAATATATAGACAAGTTAATAAACATTATCAAAATGCTGAGAACTACCCACTATTTAAACCATGGTAATACTTATAATGTGGCTTACATTATTTGGCAACCGAAATTAATTGCAAACTGAACTCGAGTGACCCTTATGGTTACCGGAAAGAGGTATAAGACTCTGGCTGGATGATAGAAGATCAGTGGATCGAGTCATGGGGACGTATTATTTCTTCCATTAATTTTGTGTGAGTTTGGGGCACAACGTGCACAAAGTCCCTAGTATTACATCGGGCCTCTAAAAAATTAATTAAAACTAAGTAAAATTAGTTTTTGAATTTTCTAAATAAAGAAAAATGATTGTTTGCATTTTGAAACTAGAAAAAAACCATGTCATCATTAAAATAACAAGTGATGTTCACGTGCACGCTCATGCTCAAATATATATATATATATATATATATATATATATATATATATATATATATTATTAAAAAATATTTAAAAATTTAAATTATATTAAAATATTTCAAATATAATTTGAATATATTTGAATTAAATTTTTTATAGAACTTTGGATATATGTTTAGATACTACCATATAATTACTTTAAATATAATTAAATATTAAATATATTTTAATTTTGATTTGTTATATATATGTATATAGAATTTTGGATATATGTTTATCAAGTTATAATAATTTTAAGTTTTTTTACGCGAGGGATATATATATATATATGTAGTTAGTTATAAGGATTTTAAAAAAATATTAACTAGCGTGAGATTATATATACGTAGTCATCGTCATCATCGTTATCGTAATCATCTTCCAAATCCAAGATCTTTTATTGGTCTGTTCCAAAAAGATATACATATAACTACATATATATATGTATATAGTAATTCAATGTAACAAACCTTTTGAACAGACCAATATATCTATTTCTTTATTTGCTTCTTCATCTTCCAAATCCTCTTCCTCTTCCAATGCCTCCATATCATCAACTCTCTTTATAACAACCTCTTCATCAACTCTAACATCCTTATTAGTAACGTCAACCTCCATACCATTGACGACGGTCGAATTCATATATGTAAGTTGAGGAATGACCAATTCATCCTCCTGGTATGCTAGCTCTCCGACATTATAAGTATTTCTAGCTTTAGTCTTGAATACAGCCTACCAATTTTGAGTATTGCATCGTTGACTAGGATAACTTGTGAAGTATACTTGAACGGTTTGACTTGCCAACAGTTTACCATGTCTCAAAGGTTCAATTCCTCTATCTTTTACCATGTCTTATATCGACAAATCCAAATTGTTTGTCAATTTTCAATCATTACTTAGGTATTGTATCGAACCAATCACATTTAAACATCACAATGTTCGTATAAAAAAAAAACCAACCACGGGTATTCCAGCTCAATAACATCTCTTAGTACACCATAATAATCATGTTCTGGATCCGCATCGTAGACTGAGCCCCTCACACAAGCCATAACTTTTTGTATAATTGTCATCTTCATAAACAAACGAGTGATTGATAGGTCTATCAGTTGTTCTAAACTTGAAGCCATTAATCGTATATCCATCCCAACACTTTGCCTTCTAACTTGGTCTAATGGCCAGTGCTCGAAGCCATCATTCTGTAACTTGATGCCAGGACGAAAAACTTGAAACATCAGATACCATAGGTATATTAGATCCTAATTTTTTACACAAAATTAATAATGCTTGAGGTTTAGTATTCTTACATAATCATGGAACTATGACAACAATTTTCTATCAACCTCTCTAGCAAGTTCATCATCATCAATATTAGGTCTTTTCAGTTACACTTCGGCTCTAAAAATACTGTGGTAAGAAGAATCTAAGTTAATCAAAGTTAGGATACCTCTTTTCCAACTATGCATGTAAAGTAAATAAACTAGTAAAGTTGTGTCGATTACTTCTCAATATCTTTCATCTCGTCTATGCCGTTATTTAATAAAATATACCGATGAGCAGCTTCAAGCTCATCGTCTTCCAACCACCGTCACTACTAGAAAAAGGGGGATTAGCGACGTATTTTAGCTTAGCAACTCCGTAAAAATTGTCGCTAGACGTCGCTAAATGGCGACATTTAGCGACGTTTAGCGACTTTTATTAAGATTTTAAAAGATTAGTCGCTATAAGTTCAATTAAGGTCGCTAAACGTCGCTAATATATCTGATTTAGCAACGTTTAGCGTTGTAATTAGCGACGTATCTATCATAAATATTTTGCAACGTATTTAGCGACGTTTTGGAAGTCGCTAATTTTTATTTTAGCGACATTTTTATTTGACGTCGCTAAACGTCGCTAAATTTTGGTTTATTAGGTCTCAGTTTTCTTTCCCCATCTGTCGAAAAATTTGAAACTTTTCGATTTCCCCCGCCCCCCCTCTCCGGCGATCGGCTCTCCACGGCTGCGGCTACTCCGGCATCCCCCTCCTCTGCCTCGAGCTCTAGGTAATCTCTCTCTCTCTCTCTCTCTCTCTCTCATGTGACACTGACATAAGATACACTTGACAGACACGACACACGCACACAGATACGACACACGCACACAGACACTGACAGACACATACGACACACACGACACACATACACAGACGCAGACACACACACACACACACACACTCACACAGACACTGACACTGACACTGCTGTAGAAGCATGAAAAATACGCTGGATAGCTATACGCAGCATGTTGATGCAGGGCAGCGTAAACAGAGGACCTCAGAGCCATCAAACGTGCAACAGAGCTTTTTTGCTGAGCACAGCGTAAAAATATAGGCTCAAGGACCATCCGCGTAATGCAGTATGTCCAGGCTGCTTCAGCGTAAACATGGTGCTTCATCGCCTTTATGGCGTAAAACTCATCCGCTTTCAATACAGCATTAAAGTGTACGAGGAACGCTTCGTATTCTTCGAAATGAACCTGTCAGATCATGCAATGAACCTGACGTCTGGGCTCCTGACAAAGAGTACTGCACGACAACCCAAGCGAAGGCTATAATGATGACACGGTACTGCAACCCAGGCTGTCATTTACTGCCATTTTCTTGGCGTAGACCGCTTCTACGCATACAAAGGAATACGCCGCCTAGTTTTACACAGGCAGATGTGAGCTGTTTATGCTCTGCAGAAGACAAACAGCCTGCCACGTCAAAAGCTACTCTTCGTACAGGGCTCGAGGCGCGTCTCTGCATTTAATGCGCAGAGCGGTGACAGGTTCTCAAGGCACGTTTCTGTATTTAATGCGCCGAATACTGACAGATGCCCGAGGCACGTCTCTGCATTTTATGCCCAGAAGGGTGGCAGACCTTCAAAAACACGCCTCTGCATTTAATGCGCAGGATAATGGCGGATCTCTGCATTTAATGCAGGAGATTTGATTAAATATCACCAAACCGTCGTCTAGTGACATTCCCTTTGCGCCAACTGCCCTCACGCATACAAGGGATACGCTGCCCAGTTTTACACTAGCAGACGTGAGCTTCTTACGCTCCGCAGAAGGCAGACAGACCGCCACATCAGCAGTTACTCTTCGTACAGAATTCGAGGCGCATATCTACATTTAATGTACAGAATGATGGCAAATCTTAAAGACAAGCCTCTGCATTTAATACGCAGGATGGGGGCAGATCTCTGCATTCAATGCAAGGGATTTGATTATATCTCCAAGAGCCTTAATTCCGGCTGAAACGTCCACATCATCTCGGCTTCTATGCCCACTCGGCTTCTACGCCTGCTCGGCTTCAATGCCCACTCGGCTTCTACGCCTGCTCGGCTTCTATGTCCACTCGGCTTCTACGCCTACTCGGCTTCTATGCCCACACGGCTTCTACGCCTGCTCGGCTTCTATGCCTACTTGGCTTCTATGCCATGGTGACAGTCATTTGCTTCTACGCCAACCTCTTCTACACAAGGGATAACTACCTACGTTGCCTCTACGTCGTGATCTTCGCAGCAGATATACGCGTTCTGTCCCTTAGTTGGACGCGCGTCACATGCTCACTCAAAAGGTCATCTATACGCAGGCATTGGTTATTTTAAACCGTCGTGTAAAAGGGTGCTGTACTTTCCACTACTCGGTTTCTACGCCAACTAAGTGGTCACTGTCACTAAAAACTCTATAAATAGAGACCTCTATGAACAGAGGAAAAAAGGTCGGAAAATTGATCAAGAAATCCAGGATCAGATCCAACGGTCACAAAGATCGAAGGTCAAACGGTCAAGAAAGAGAGAAGAATCCAGAGCTCAGGCAAAGAGAAGGGATCGACAACTTTGGCATCGGGCATCCACCCTCTTTAGCAACCTGCGAAGCTGCTTTCTGTCTTTCATGGCACTTCTTCATCATCGTGTGGTCCAAGGGCTAAAGTGATCGACTGCAGATCAGACACCTATAACAATATTTACCCAGATTAAATAAATTGTACTTAGATATCCTCGTATAGGATTAAATTGTACAATCTTGTTTGTAAATACAGAAGAAAGGGCAGGTTTTTGTATAAGATCCCGTTTTCCATATTCTTTCTCGTTTATTATCCGAAACAAGATGGCGATACTCTTCTTCATCGGTCGATTCGAAGTTCATCCAGAATCCAGTCTGAATATTTCGTCTAAACAGTTCAAGATGGCAACTCAGTCTCTGACAGCCAGTTCTCGCCCTGTCCCAAGGGATTTTCGAGAAATCATTTTTGAAAATGACGGTCTGAACAAAAATTCTGTTTATCAGAAGTAAAAACAGTTCAGAAGTCTACGCGGTTCCTCATCCTTGACAGCAGGACAGTTCGAACACTCGACTGCTAAAGCGGCTTTCTGCGCATTGTTAGTTATGCGTAAAAGACAGGACAGGACCTAGCACTCTTTCTAACAGAGTCCGCATAAAGATATCAGATGTGTCGAAGCTACACATATTCAGACTTTACAACAAAGTATAGCAAAATGATCATATGCAAAGAAGAAGACGATCTTATTAAAATTACGATTACATATGAGGAAAATCCAGTCTACAAGGGTTTTTCTCCATTTTCGTGGTTACATATGAGGAAAATTCCGTCTACAAAGGGTTTCTCATTTTCATTTAAAGATCGCGCCCAGAATCTGTTTCGGCCAGGTTCTCGCATGGGCGGCATTCTTCATCCATCTCCTCCAGCAGCCAGTCGTTGACCGCAAAATGATTGACACATGATCAATGGCGGAAGGATACAAAACTGGGTATAGACCCATCCTCCAACAGAAAAGCAGGGTAAATCTGCTTTCCTACATCCAGTGCCGTGACAGATTGTGTTGAGGTATTTTACCCAACTCAATCTTGGACAACAGCCAGTTTGCCCGCTCTCGTCCGCAGGTAACGGGAGAAGGTACCGCTTGCAAGCGGTGTGGTGAAATACGATCCTTTCTCTCTCCCGAAGAACCGCCATACAAAGTTGCTGATTATCCAGAGCAAAGGAGGCTATGATATCCTTCCATGATCCATCGTTGCAGAGGACATTTGCTCGAAGACGCCATCTTTTTCGGCTCCTTAGATGCGGGAAGAACATAGTCTCTTTCTCAAGTCGACCCGACGAACTCCGGCCATCATCTCTGAGTGGTGAAAGAAATGAGGGAAGAACAGGTTAACTCCTCAGCCTTTTTATAGGCGAAAGAGATCACACCGATCTCCAATAACTCCGCCATAAAGTCAGCCATGAAAGAACGTGTCAGGCTTGACCATTTTAGGCTCTATTCAGAGCGTTTCGAGTTACGAGGAACGGTTCATGCTTCATTCAAAGCATTTCAAATTACGAGGAATTTAAAAGCTTTAAAGGGGGTCTTGTAGAAGCATGAAAAATATGCTGGATAGCTATACGCAGCATGTTGATGTAGGGCAGCGTAAACAGAGGACCTCAGAGCCATCAAACGTGCAACAGAGCTTTTCCGCTGAGCACAGCGTAAAAATATAGGCTCAAGGACCATCCGCGTAATGCAGTATATCCAGGCTGCTTCAGTGTAAATAGGGTGCTTCATCGCCTTTATGGCGTAAAACTCATCCGCTTTTAATGCAGTATTGAAGTGTACGAGGAATGCTTCGTATTCTTCGAAACAAACCTGTCAGATCATGCAATGAACCTGACGTCTGGGCTCCTGACAAAGATTACTGCACGATAACCCAAGCAACGGCTATAATGATGATACGGTACTGCAACCCAGGCTATCATTTACTGTCATTTCCTTGGCGTAGACCGCTTCTACGCATACAAAGGAATACGCCGCCTAGTTTTACACAGGCAGATGTGAGCTGTTTATGCTCTGCAGAAGACAAACAGCCTGCCACGTCAAAAGCTGCTTTTCGTATAGGGCTCGAGGAGCGTCACTGCATTTAATGCGCAGAGTGGTGACAGGTTCTCAAGGCACGTCTCTGCATTTAATGTGCCGAATACAGACAGATGCCCGAGGCACGTCTCTGCATTTTATGCACAGAAGGGTGGCAGACCTTCAAAAACATGCCTCTGTATTTAATGCGCAGGATAATGGCGGATCTCTGCATTTAATGCATGAGATTTGATTAAATGTCACCAAACTGTCGTCTAGTGAAATTTTCTTTGCGCCAACTGCCCTCACGCATACAAGGGATACGCTGCCCAGTTTTACACTGGCAGACGTGAGCTTCTTACGCTCCGCAGAAGGCAGACTGACCGCCATATCAGCAGTTGCTCTTCATACAGAATTCGAGGCGCGTATCTGCATTTAATTACAGAATGATGGCAAATCTTAAAGACAAGCCTCTGCATTTAATGCGCAGGATGGGGGCAGATCTCTGCATTCAATTCAAGGGATTTGATTATATCTCCAAGAGCCGTAATTCGGGCTAAAACGTCCACATCATCTCGACTTCTATGCCCACTCGGCTTCTACGCCTGCTCGACTTCTATGCTCACTTGGCTTCTATGCCTGCTTCGGCTTCTATGCCCACTCGGCTTCTACGCCTTCTCGGCTTCTATGCCCACTCGGCTTCTACGCCTGCTCGACTTCTATGCCTACTTGGCTTCTATGCCATGGTGACAGTCAATGGCTTCTACGCCAACCACTTCTACACAAGGGATAACTACCTGCGTGGTTTCTACGCCATGATCTTCGCAGCAGATATACGCGTTCTGTCCCTTAGTTGGACGCGCGTCACATGCTCACTGAAAAGGTCATCTATACGCAGGCATTGGTTATTTTAAACCGTCGTGTAAAAGGGTACTGTACTTTCTATTACTCGGTTTCTATGCCAACTAAGTGGTCACTGTCACTAAAAACTCTATAAATAGGGACCTCTATCAACAGAGGGAAAGGTCAAAAAATTAATCTAGAAATCCAGGATCAGATCCAACGGTCGCAAAGATCGAAGGTCAAACGGTCAAGAGAGAGAGAGAAGAATCCAGAGCTCAGGCAAAGAGAAGGGATCGACGACTTTGGCATCAGGCATCCACCCTCATTAGCAACCTGCGAAGCTGCTTTCTATCTTCCACGGCACTTCTTCATCATCGTGTGGTCCAAGGGATAAAGTGATCGACTGCAGATCAGACACCTATAGCAATATTTATCCAGATTAAATAAATTGTACTTAGATATCCTCGTATAGGATTAAATTGTACAATCTTATTTGTAAACACAGAAAAAAAGGCGGGTTTTCGTATAAGACCTCGTCTTCCTTATTCTCTTTCGTTTATTATCCGAAACAAGATGGCGACTCTGCTGGGGACATCTTTCTCTTCTGATGAGGAAGCAATTGCTCAACACGATGCGGTATCCGTGGGGTCCGTAAAGAAGATACTGGTCGTCCAGTTCGACCAATCTGCCTATAAAGACATGCTTCAAACAGGGGGTAGCTTTCACTCTCTCTCAGTCCAAGACAACAGAAAGCTGTGTAAGGTCTGGATGCCCAAGACATCCTCTACCATTCCTGTGGACTCTCCGATCTTTCTGACTAACGAGGTTGTAGCATCGCTCCGTCATTGCCTTGCGCATAAAATTTAGTCGCCTGTCTCTGGCAGGGCAGACAAAACTTCTGGAAAGGCCTCAGCGCCAACCCAGAAGTATACTCCGTGCTTTGCACGTAAAACTCAGTCTCCCATCCCTGACAAAAAAGATGAAACTTCGGACAATGACTTAGCGCTGGTCCAGAAGCCTACACCGGGCTCTGCGCATAGAAAATAGTCTCCTGTCCCTGGCAGAACAGACAAACTTTCTGACAATGCCTTAGCGCCAAGTCAGAAGCTCCAAACGCGCTCCGGGCGTAAAAATGCATCTGCCTTCCGCGGAAAGGCAAATGACCCCTGTAATCTACGCAAGGGAAAGCAAGCGGCGGACTACTCAACTTCTCGGCCTTTACGGCAACGAGGAAACAATCTGCCTGCCCTCCGGATTACGCGAGAAGCTGACGACCGGCTGAGGACATCCTCAGCTTTACGCCAACCAGAGCAGAGCTCCAAATTACGCCACGCGAAGAACCTCAGCGTAAAGAATGCTCAATTTGCGAAAAGACACCCTCCTCGGGGATTATCCGCCACCCAGATGGCCAACCTGTTGTATACAGGAAGCACAGGAAAAACTATGGTTCCCAACATCCGCTTGCCCACCGATGTGAACAGAAGAAACAAGCCATCTTCTTCTTCTGTAGATCCTCCTGACCTGCGCAAGTACCTGATCCAGAAATGCAAGGATAGGGGATCTTTCAGCATGTCTATTACGCCTCCTAACGAGCACTCTTGTAATAGTCATAGGATTGTAATTAACTGTTGCTGTTCTAAAGCAAAACGGTCGGTTTTCTACCGGTTGAACTACTCTCCATCTTTCCAGGAAGAAGAGCCCACATATGCATCGGTGAACATGGCTTCACACATACCTAGAGGAAGATCGGGCTCAAGACGTCATCCCTCTAGAGCTCCAAGCCGAAGGAGATTCAACCAGCTCCTTAGGAACACTGAAGCTGGGGTGTTCCGGAACACCCGTTCGAGGTCGCGACAACCGACTTCGTACTCTTCTGATTCCGATCGCCAGTCTCCCGAATCAGATACTGAAAGTATAGAGTCAACTTCTAAAGAGACCTATACTAATCTTTCAATGACACCCAGGGAGATGGGAGTTTATGCCATTCAAGATGAACGCGAGGAAGCTTCCCCGTCCGGGAGCGCTGAGCAGCGCATTACTATACTGGAGACATCTCTGAAAGAAATACAATCCATGATGGAGAACATGCACCAGATGATGCTGACTCAACACACAGCAACTATGGCTCAAGCGTCGGTCCCTCCAACTCAGATACGTGTGGGGGTGGACTTACCACCATCCAACGCAATCCAAGAGCCTGCTCTAGATCAGGAGTCAGTAGTTCCTTCGTTTCCTCACTCGGAGAATGTATTGCCTCCCGTCGGAGTCGCGATGCAATTAACTCCTCATCACTCCGTGGTCCCGCTACCGGTTGAAGATCCGATGCAGACAGTACGGGAGTTGAAAGCCCAATTTGATGCCCTGAAGCACAAAGCTCAGCTCAAGAAATTGGGAATCAACCAACCATACCCAGCTATCTGGGAAGAGGTCCATTTCCCTCCTTGATACAAACTACAGACTATGGCTTTGTTCGAGTGAAAAATATCACCGAGTCAGTATATGAACTATTTTAGCATGATGACAGTATTGTTAAAAGGGAACGACGCCCTCCTCACTCGGGTGTTCAAGCACTGTCTCTCGGGAGTAGCTTACCAGTGGTACCGCAGCTTGGCGGATAACTGCATTACTTCCTTTGAAGACTTTAAGGCTTTATTCTTCACGCGATTCTACGAGGGAGGGATGGACATGTCTATGTCCTCTCTCATCGAAGTCAGGCAGAAGAAAAAAGAGAATGTTCGTACTTTCATCGAACGTTTTCGTCAAGCCACTCTGCAAATGTCTCCAGGAGTCCCAGACTCGATATTGGTGGACATCTGCAGGAAGAACCTTCTCTCCGTGATCTCGGTGTTCATAGGACCATATCAGTTCCATGATTGGCCCTCGTTCATCATCTCAGCGGAAGCCGCGGAGGACAATACTCAGAAGGCGCGCGATAATGGCATCATGATCTCGGCCTCTGATAAAGGCAAGAGGTCATCCTTCAACATTGACCATCCTCGTGTTACCAAGGGTAAAGAAGCTCTGGCGATCAACACGTCCAGGCAAAAGACGGTAGCTACCACGCAGACGAAACCTGGGACTTCCAGGCCCCTTGAAGTATACTCTTTCGACGACGACGATATTCCGAGCATATTCGAATGTCTCGTCAAAAGCGGCAAGATTACCCTTCCTGAGGTGAGACGGCCCAATGAGGCCGGCAGTACCAACAACCCCAAGTACTGCATCTTTCATAGGTACATACAATACCCCACAAAGGCGTGTTATATACTGAAAAGGAAGATCCAGGAGCTGATCGATGCTAAGGCCATCACTCTGCGCAATAGCGAGAAGACGGTCACGGCCAACATGATCTCCCTGCAATTTGGCAATCTGCCTCCCCAAGAAATCCCGGACGGTGTTACGCCTATTTCTCGGACGATGATAAACATCGTTAATCTCCCTCTAGCTAGAGGTCAAAATCATGACCTGCTACCACTAACTACCCAGCGAGGCGAGACTATGTGGGTTCATCCAGATCTGGTGCCAGAGATCGAGAAAGAGACTCAAGCTGCTAAGGCTAAGTCTAAAAAGAACTCAAAGCACAAACCGTGTCACATGATTACGGTACACTCGGCATCAGAAGACGAGGTCTTGGCTACTGGAACCCGCTCAGGGAAAGCCTACCTCCAGGACTATGGAGCCAGCCAGGAAGATGCATTGGCAGACGCTTCAGCTGCCAAGCCTTCAGAATCGGAATCCATCGTACCAGAGGCCGGTCCTTCGAGACCAACTTCGGCGGACAAAGGGGAGCAAAAAGAAGTGCACTTCGATAAACCTGTGAAAAACATTCAAAACAAAGGTTTAGAGAAGCCATACAACTTTGACATCCTGGCCCAACTGGCTAATACACCAGCCAAGCTGTCCATCTTCGAGCTACTCAGGCTCTCTCAAGACACTCGTCAAGCCCTGAGTGAAGCATTGATGCAGGCGGATGCATACTTGACCCAGCTCAAGTCCCCTGACGAAGAACCCGTAGCGTGTCCTCAATGCCACAGTGTGATGGAGGTGGTCCCAAACATCACTTTCACTCGAGATGACATGTTGTTAAAACATAACAGGCATGACAGACCCCTCTATTACACCGGGTACATCAGTTCCATGGAGGTCAACCGGATTCACATAGATCTGGGATCATCAATCAGCATCATTCCTCATAGTCTGCTCAGACCGCTAAGGATTCCTACCATCGAATTGGCCTACACCACCACTACGATCGTGGGTTTCAACGCCAGAAGAAGTAAGCCGTTGGGGAAGATTCGCCTGAGGATCCAAATTGGCAACCTCAGATCGGTGGCTACATATTACGTCATCGATTCAGAGGTGTCCTACAATATTCTGCTGGGTAGACCTTGGATCCACGACCACAACATCGTTTCTTCAACTCTACACCAATGCTTTAAATATGTAGACGCCCGAGGAACAGTACAAACGGAGATTGCTGACCTGAACCCGTTCAAAGGAGTAGAATCCTACTACTCTGATGCCGTATTGTACTCTCAAGACTGCACGGAGGAGGTGTCAGCCGAAGCAGAGAAGGAATCCCGTCGGGAGCCAGAAGAACCCTCTGCCAAGCAACCTCTGTCAATCAAGATGAAAGGATGGACTACTCGTCCAAAAGCCATAGAGCCTATGGCTATCCACCTGAACGAGACTAGGTCAGGAAAAGGGGATGATCCTCTAGTGATCACTTTGAACCAGAAGCCTCCACCCTTGTTCATCAACCTCCGGCACAACAGGCAGCCGAGTGATGTAACTGCAACCGGGAACAGAGTTTCAGATGATAATAAACATCCTCTTTTCCAGTATATTGACGCCAAAATTCTAAATCAGGAATCCTCCCCCTATGACGATATAGAACCTATAGCACAAAAATTCTTGGAAGCTATAGATTCCTATCATCCGTATATATGGAAAGTGGCATCATCATCCAATGTCACCACGACATATGGACCGCATGAGGATTCTATCTTCATTGTCCCGCCTACTTGCAGTAGTCAACATTTAATAGTCTTCGGCCGCATGCGCAATAAAATGACTGTGCAAGAGGATTCTTTCGACGACGATACCGGTAAAATGCAGGTTCACAGATACAGCCCGCAAGCTCTGAAGATCATACAAAATATGGGTTATAACTTGAAGCTGGAACCGGGTCTCAACTACGGGAAAGGCAGACGAATGCCGCTGCACGGCGATCCCTACTATCAACGAACTCGTTTCGGGTTAGGGTATACCACCTCCCTCGCAACTCCTGAGTCAAACGAGGATATCTTTTCCTCCTCTCGAAATGGCTCAGTGCCCTCCGACTTATCTCACGCTTTCGAGCAAACATTATCAGTAAATATGGTAGTGACGGATTCCTTCGAATCAGACGAACAAGAATCTGAACTGTTTGAGAATGATGCTTGGGCTCAGCAAATGGAAACACAATGGGAGTTCCGCTTCGAGCAGAGAGAACCTCCCACTGAAGATGAAGTTATCCAGATCGACGTTGGGGATGAACTTTCACCAAAGCTGATATTTATCAGTAACAACCTTTTCGAAGAAGAAAGAAAAGAAATTATCTAGCTGATAAAAGAATATATCGATGTCTTTGCATGGAATTATGAAGATATGCCAGGTCTTGATCTAAAGGTGGCTACTCATAAGCTCAATATGTTGCCCAATTCAAAGCCTGTGAAGCAGCACCAACGCCGGTTCCGCTCGGACATGATGGACGCCATTGAAGCTGAAATCAAGAAGTTGATACCCTGTGGCTTCATCCGAGAAGAATAACATCCCGATTGGGTCGCCAATGTTGTCCCGGTCATAAAAAAAAAGGAAAGTACGAGTCTGCATCGATTATCAAGATCTGAACGCAGCCTGCCCCAAGGATGAGTTTCCTCTTCCCATCACAGACGTCATGATTGACAATACCTGCGGTTTTGAACGTATGTCTTTCATGGACGGATTTTCAGGATACAATCAAATTAAGATACATCCTGAGGACGAGAAGCATACTGCCTTCCGGACACCATTGGGGGTATATTGCTATACGGTCATGCCCATCAGATTGAAGAATGCCGGGGCTATGTACCAACGGGCTATGAGTAACATATTCCATGAGCATTTACGCAAGACAGTGGAGTATTACGTGGACGATGTAGCTGTCAAAAGCTGCCTCAAGGATAATCACATCCAAGACTTGAAGACAGTATTTAAATTGATGCGCCAACATCAACTCAAAATGAATCCTACAAAGTCCTTTCTTAGGGTATCTAGTGGTAAATTTCTGGGATTTGTCATTACCGCCAAAGGCATTCAAGTGGACCCTGATAAAGTTAAGGCCATCTTAGAAATGCGATCGCCCCGCAATCTGAGGGAACTCAGGAGATTTCAAGGTCGTCTGGCTTATATCCGGAGATTCATATCCAACCTCTCTGGGAGATGCCAGCCATTTTCTTATTTCATGAAGAAAGGTGTATCCTTCGTATGGGACGAAGCCTGTCAGCAAGCGTTCGGTGATATCAAGCGCTACCTCACTAGTCCGCCAGTTCTGGTGCCTCCTGTCATCGGAAGACCATTCGTGCTGTATGTTCGAGCGATGGATCATTCTCTGGGAGCTCTTCTCGCACAAAAGAACGAGATGGGTCACGAGCAGGCTATCTACTACCTCAGCAGGATGATGGTGGCAGCCGAACACCGGTACAACCCAGTAGAGAAAGAATGCTTGGCTCTGATGTTCGCTATCCAGAAAACGCGGTACTATGTCACAGGCCAAATCATTCACATCATCTCCAGGGTCAATCCTCTACGGGTACTGATGAACAAGCCAAGTGTTCTTAATTTTCGACTTGCGACTTGGGCGATGTTATTAACACCATATGACATGGTGTACGTCCCTTAAAAGTCCGTCAAAGGCCAAGCATTGGCTGACTTCCTAGCTGCTCATCCGATCCCGGAGGCCTCCAAACTGTACGAGGACATTCCTGACGAAGTTGCAGAATATAATTCCGCAATAGAAAGTGATGCATGGCAATTGTTCTTCGATGGTGCCTCCAGGACTGGTCCTAGGGGAAACGTGGTTTCGGGAGTAGGAATTGTCTTGGTCACCCCCGATAAGCTCGTCATCTATCGTGCATATTCTCTTAGCGAACTCTGTTCTAACAATGTGGCAGAGTATAATGCTCTACTAATCGGGCTCCAAGTCGCTAAAAAATTGGGCGTCGAATCTCTGAAAGCTTTCGGTGACTCTCTGTTGATCGTCAATCAAGTCAGAGGAATATATGAAGTCCAAAATCCAGACCTCATCCCCTACCACCAAGCAACGGTTGAGATAGCCATGGCATTTAAAGAATTCTTCCTAGAGCATGCATCTTGATCCCAGAATCTGGAAGCTGGTGCCCTAGCCAGTCTAGCCGCGGATTTAGCTACCCCTATAAGAAGGCAGAATTCGGTAATCCTTCTTAACAAAGATTTATTCTGTGTGAAAAGTAATTTTCACATAGAACACAGCTACGCGGTGGACACAGATTCTCCCAGGAGAGACTGGAGAAGTCCCTTTATAGATTTCGTAGCATACAAAACCTTGCCGGAGGACCCTAAAGAGGCAGTATCCATCAAAAGACGATCATTACGCTTCTATTTTGAGGCATCCTCACAGTGTCTATATCGTCGGACCTACGACGGACTGCTATTGAGATGTCTCTCAGATGATGAGGCACGACGGATCATCCGAGAAGCTCACGATGGCGTATGCGGAGCACATCAACCCGGGCCTAAGCTACAGGATCGCATCAGGAGAATGGGCTACTACTAGCCTACTATGATCACAGATGCAATAAAGTATGCAAGACAATGCAGAGCCTGTCAGGTCCATGGAGACTTTATCCATTAACTTCCCGAATATCTACATCCTACGGTTGCGTCCTGGCCTTTCGAAGTATGGGGTATGGATATCATTGGTCCTATTCACCCGTCTTCTTCCAGAGATCACCGGTTCATACTGGCCATCACGGATTATTTCTCCAAATGGGCAGAGGCGATCCCTCTTGCTGAGGTGAAGGCATCTAATGTGATCAGCTTCATCAAGCATCACGTCATTTACCGCTTCGGGATACCCCAAAGGATAATCCATGGCAATGGGCCTCAATTCATCAGCCAAGCGTTTCATCAATTTTGCGATAAAAATCGAATACAAAATCTGGCCTCTACGGCATATAATCCTGCTGCTAATTGTTTGGCGGAAGCATTCAACAAAACCATTATCAAGCTCTTGAAGAAGTTTGTCTCCACGAACAAGTAGGATTGGAATGAGAAGCTGGGGGAATGTCTCTGGGCATACCGCACGACGCTACGAGCACCGACAGGTTGCACCCCATTCTTATTAGTTTACGGAAGCGAAGCAGTTCTCCCCATCGAGATCCAGATTCCGTCACTCAGGATAGCCGTGACTAATGAGTTGACTCAAGAAAAGAATGACCTGTTAAGGCTTCAAGAGCTAGAAGGATTAGACGAGAAACGCCTCCAGGCTCAACAGCGCATCGCGTTCTACCAAGCACACATTTCCAGGGCTTTTAATCAAAAAGAGAAGGAAAGGGTGTTCAAAGTTGGCGAGCTAGTTTTAGCTGTGAGAAGGCCGATGATTCTTACTCACAGAAGTAAGGGCAAATTCCACCCCAAATGGGAAGGCCCTTATGTGATCGAGACGACGTTCTCAAACGGCGCTTACAGGTTAGCCCAGCCTAATGGAGACCTATTAATGTCTCCTATCAATGGCAAATTTCTGAAAAGGTACTATGCTTAACCTCCTCTGCTCAAGTGGAATATGGCGAAAACCTCATTCTGACAAAGCTACTTCCAAAACGAAACTAGTTGGATCGTATTCTATCATGTCCATATAACCTCTGAATAGATATGTTTAACTAATTTGGAACTTCAAGACCTATCACGTCCATACTACCTCTGATAGTGTCTTGTGTACAAATTTTAGCTAAAAAAAGCATATTTTTATCATGTCCATATAACCTCTGAATAGATATATCATGCTAAAACTTACCAAGAGTATATCATGTCCATATTACCTCTGATATCACTTTCACCCAAACCTGTCATTTATATTCCAAAAGGATGGGTCCACAAAGTCAGATGAAAGCCTCTTTATTATTCCCAAAAAGGAGCGAAAGTACATTAAAAAGCAAAAGCAAAAGTATATCATTTTGGGGAAGCGGTCAGGTCGCGAATCTGCTGCGCCAAAGCAACCATCCTTTCATCCCGGGAGTTCAAGACGTCGGCACGAGCCCTCTCCAACCTTGCCGCATCGTTGTCCAAAGCAGCTAGCTCAGACCGAGCCCGCACAAAACCTGAGTGGAAAGCACCCACACGTGCCAGATTCTGCTGAATAGTCGCCCGTCGCTCCTTCAGCACATCTCGAGCCGCCGACAGAGAGAGAACCTTCGCCTCTACTCGAACGAGCTCATCCTTTAATATGCGGGCCTGCGCTGCCGCTTCCTCATATTCGGCTTCGCACCGGGTCAACTCGGAGACGACATACCCCAATTGGACACGTTCTTCATCCATCTCCCGCTACTGAGCCTCGATGGACTTATTCAAAGATGCCTCTATTCAGTAAGCTGCGCGCTCAGGAAATCATACCTAGCTTGAACGAGACCGTCAATGTTGCCTCGGGCTAGCTGCATGTATTCGTTAATGGGTTGCTCCAAACCATTAACTATCTCCTCCAGTGCGTCAGCTACCCCAGTGTCATTGAATTCTCGGATCGGCACTATAGAGGCCCGGGAGGCTCTCCTCAGCGACGCAAAGCCCAAATTCTTCTCCAACACCATTGATATTAACATTTTCAAGGTGGCATAGAAGATACGAGTATACTGTTCGGTCACAACAACTAGATCCGAATGGACGCCGGGAGTGGCCGCGATAGTGGCAAGTCCCCCTCCAAGAACAACCGCAGACGATGTTGCCACGGCCGTCGCCTCAACAGGTGGTGCGATAAAAGAAGAAGCACCAAAACTAGACGAAGATACCAGCATACTCAAAGGAAGCATTGTCGCAATGACAGGTTCGTCCTCCTCTTGAGATATCGGGACCTCGTCGACAGGCGAGCTGGCACCCGAAGATATTTCCTCTTCAAAATCAGCCACCTCCGTGTCGCCGCTAGGACCTGACACAGAGCCGAAGGGCGCATCTATACTGCCCTCCCCGAAGAGGTCTTCCCCTGAAAAGAGGACGAAAGGAAGTTAGTATCGAAATAATGTTAACTTTTCTAAAAAGAGGCATGAAAGACGACATTTACCCATGGCCAATGGTATATATGACGCGTCCGTGGCCAGTACAGCTAAATCATTCCTTAATGATGCTAGGCAAGCTGTCATACCTGGAGAAGGGAGTGATCTAAGGAGCACTGGCGAATGCTCTTCCAGTTCCTCGTCAAATTCCAACCGTGGTTCATCGGCTGGAATCTCGCTGGGCCCACCTACAGACGCGACAGGGGTCTCTCCCGATGCTGATCCGGATAAAGATATCCTCATTTGGCTTGGCCCCGAAGGCAACCTAGTTCCACTACCTGAAGCAGTAGAAGCGACGGCAGCCTCCAGCAGAGATTCTCCGGCACCACCGGCCGGAATATTAGAGGGTCCCTCTCTAAAAGGCGAGGAACCTCCAATCAAAGAATCATCCCCAACATGGGGAGATGCAGGCTCACTTCCAGGAGCCTCAATACCAAGAATCCGGAGAGGACGATTAACCGTCTTCTTCTTCCTCTTGCGAGAGGAAGTCTCCTTCGGAGCAGGAGCCCTTCTTTTCCCGGAGATTACCAAAGCACCTGCAGGCAGAGGTACTGCATCCCTCGATACGGCCAACAGAGGCTCATCTGGAGTGACGGACTCCTCACCCTCGTCAGAAGAAACCGAGGGGACTTTGACTCTGTCACGCCCCGAGGCGTCCCCTGAGTCGTGACCGCCGTGCGGGCCTGGGTTTGCGCCCGCACAAGGCTAAAGTATTTTGCATAGCAAGCACATATTCAGAGTAAGCATATAAAATGAAATACAGATTTGAAATATGGAAAAGTTCTCTTTATTGATAATGAACATCTATTACAAACTCTTGGACGAGTTAGCTAATATGTCGAACGGCTTACAAAAGAGATGACTCAAAATGAGATAGCAGTCCTGTACATTACATCCTTTTATAAACTCAAAATGATAAGGACCTCCAGGCTGGAGGACAGCTTTGCCACGGAGCTGCATTTGTGTATGAAGAGTTGCAGGCTCCTGACTCTAAAATGCTTCGAGGGTGCGGTGAAGATGCGCCGACAGCTGGACTGGATCGGGAAGACAACTTCGGCTCCTCGCTCGGTTCGCCTTGGTGCGGAGAACCTGTTTCAACGAGGGTCAGCATATCGAAACATGCTGGTGAAGGCGAGCTAGCCTGACTATACCAATCAACACGTTGTTTTAATAAAGCATGCATATTTGTGGGTTTCTATCTTGCCTTAGTTCATTTACAAGTAAGCAGCATATAGAATTTACTGAAATGAACGTGCCACCGTTCGGTAGATTTTACCTGACTGTCTGAATTACCTGCACAATACTTACCATGCCTTTCCTGCCACGAAGACACAAGTTAGTATGCAACAGGTTTAAATATACACGTTGGGATCACTGGCTAGGAGCCATTATGGACAATAGTCATTAACGAGGATGTTTGCAACGAAAGCACGTGGTGCGCTGCAAGCATCCCGTCAATCACGTGAGACTAAACGTTGGCTTCCGCCTGGACCGGATCGGTGCCAGTGCCCCAGCGACCGTCCGCGAAACCATTTACCTTGTGCACAAGTTGTCCGTGATCGATCGTTCATAACACGTTAAACATTTATGCAGTTGAGGCAGCACGTTGTACAAGATAAGTAACATTGCATGATTCGTTTTGCATAGCCTCCTTGAATAATTTATGCTTGACTCAATTATAGAAGAAGATGAATTCTAACTAAAATTGAAGCATATATAGAACATTCCAAGCGAACAAGCATGCAAGTAAGTAACCGTTCACAAGTTTGATTGACAAGTAGTATTAACCAAGCCTATTCTCTTTTATCTTGGTTTTTTTTATTATTACTTGGTATCGTTTGATCGGGGCAAAGAAGATTGCAGATTTTAGGGCGTGAAGCTTGGAAGCAGGGCTAGCTAATCGGGTTGGTAGCCACTCCCTAAGATTGATGGAAGGAGAAGGAAAGAGGCGCTTCACGACTCGCTCGTAAGCCGCCTACTGCTCGTTCACCTACACACGAACAGCTCGATTAATACTTCTTCCTCTCTTTCCAATCTCGGAATTGAAGTGCAAGTTCAATGAACGAAAACAATAAAAACCATCGAAACCGTTCAAGGAAAACAAGCAAATCCCAAAACCAACTCAAAGCACGAAAGCCACAAGCGACATCGAAAACCGAGGCAATAAAAGATAGCAGCGGAGAGGTCCCTCCTGACTCTACCGCTAAGCCGATCCTTGGGGCGCGGTCCACTGAATATGGGAATCGATTCCGAAGAAATAAATCCATAACGAGGACGAGTTCTTAATTCAATCTATCCCGATCGAACGATACCGACTTGTGTTTCTTAGCCGCGTTCCCCGCACCGGGGAAACAGGGCGCTACATCCTACCCAACCAATTGGAAGTTTCGTCCCGAAACTTAGGAATAATGATTACCGTTAGGGGTTTGGATATCGGGGATGGCTAGCATAGTAGAGCGGACAGTTTTGCATTGTGTGATTTGGGTCTCCACAGATGAGGCATAAGCCGAGTTTCTTTCGACACTGGTTGACGGCATGCCCTTGTCTTTTACAGAAGAGACATATTTGGTTAGCATTTGCCCTCTGCTGACCACCGTTGTTTCGGCGCTTTGTTGCGGTATTTCCTCTATCGTTGCCTTGGCGTTTGTGATTGTAGGTATGCACAGCGCCGGTAGAAACGTGAGGATACTGCGGTTCGAGAGATAGGGCATGATTCATGACTTCACACATTATTCTATATTGATTATTGACCACGTGCGAATAGATGGTAGGGCGTAGTCCACCTTCAAACCTTCTAGCTCGACTCGCTGCGTCAGGTAAATAGGCCTTAGCGAATTTGGAGAGTCGGTTGAATTCGGCGGAGTACTACTTAACTGTCATGCTGCCCTGCCGCAGCTGTACGAAGTCATTTTCCATTCGACGTTGTACTGGAGGCGGTATGAACTCCTCTTCAAATGTGGCACAAAAAGTCGTCCACGAGATCGCCTCCTATCCGTGATCAAATTGGAGAGATCGTCGATGCACGTCCCACCAATCGTGCGCGTTGAGGCGGAGCTGTAGTTGGGCGCAGGCGACGCGCTTATCTTCGGGGACCTCCAGCAGAACGAAGTGATCTTCAAGCTCGGCTAGCCAATCTAGAGCTACCACTGCGTCCTCAGTCCCGTTGAACGGAGTGTTGCAGACTTTCTTGAAATGGCCCAAGTTAAAGGCAGTCACGTCCCTCGGCCTTGGGATTTGAGGCGTCTCCACTTCAAGCACGGGCTGCTCCACCGGAGTCGTTGCTATTACGGCGGAATGGTTGGTAGCCAAAGTCTGAACGATTTGTTGCAGAGTATCTACCTGCTTCTGTTGGACTGAGAATCGGTTCTCTAGATTGCTCTCGAACCTGGCTTGGCGAGCATCGTCTCTTTGTCATTGCGATTCTATCATTTGCATCACCCGCTCTAGCGGGTCGACTTGAGACATGCCTCGCTGGCTCCGAGAGCTTCCCGAAGTACCCGAACTACTTTCCTGTGTTTCATTCGGTGGTTGCGCTACAGATTGCGCTGGTACCATTCCTTCAAAAGAAGGTAAATTACATTAGGATCATAATGTATTATGGACTTATTGCAAGAACGTATCTCATTTTGGCCTAGCGAGTTCAAGAGTTCGCACAGGAATTTGATCGTTAAAGGAACTTTTCCAGCACGAGTCTAAGGAACTTTGAATCTGTGCTCTGATACCACTATGTCACGCCCCGAGGCATCCCCCGAGTCGTGACCTCCGTGCGGGCCTGGGTTTGCGCCCGCACAAGGCTAAAGTATTTTACATAGCAAGCACATATTCAGAGTACGCAGATAAATTGAAACACAGATTTGAAATATGGAAAAGTTCTCTTCATTGATAATGAATATCTATTACAAACTCTTGGACGAGTTAGCTAATATGCCGAACGACTTACAAAAGAGATGACTCAAAATGAGATAGCAGTCCTGTACATTATATCCCTTTATAAACTCAAAATGATAAGGACCTCCAGGCTGGAGGACAGCTTTGCCACGGAGCTGCATTTGTGTATGAAGAGTTGCAGGCTCCTGACTCCAAAATGCTTCGAGGGCGCGGTGAAGATGCGCCGACAGCTGGACTGGATCGGGAAGACGACTTCGGCTCCTCGCTCGGTTTGCCTTGGTGCGGAGAACCTGTTTCAACGAGGGTCAGCATATCGAAACATGCTGGTGAAGGTGAGCTAGCCTGACTATGCCAATCAACACGTTATTTTAATGAAGCATGCATATTTGTGGGTTTCTATCTTGCCTTAGTTCATTTACAAGTAAGCAGCATATAAAATTTACTGAAATGAACGTGCCACCGTTCGGTAGATTTTACCTGACCGTCTGAATTACCTGCACAATACTTACCATGCCTTTCCTGCCACGAAGACACAAGTTAGTATGCAACAGGTTTAAATATACACGTTGGGATCACTGGCTGGGAGCCATTATGGATAATAGTCATTAACGAGGATGTTTGCAACGAAAGCACGTGGTGCGCTGCAAGCATCCCGTCAATCACGTGAGACTAAACGTTGGGTTCCGCCCGGACCGGATCGGTGCCAGTGCCCCAGCGACCGTCCGCAAAACCATTTACCTTGTGCACAAGTTGTCCGTGATCGATCGTTCATAACACGTTAAACATTTATGCAGTTGAGGCAGCACGTTGTACAAGATAAGTAACATTGCATGATTCATTTTGCATAGCCTCCTTGAATAATTTATGCTTGAGTCAATTATAGAAGAAGATGAATTCTAACTAAAATTGAAGCATATATAGAATATTCCAAGCGAACAAGCATGCAAGTAAGTAACCGTTCACGAGTTTGATTGACAAGCAGTATTAACCAAGCCTATTCTCTTTTATCTTGGTTTCTTTTATTATTACTTGGTATCGTTTGATCGGGGCAAAGAAGATTGCAGATTTTAGGGTGTGAATCTTGGAAGCAGGGCTAGCTAATCGGGTTGGTAGCCCCTCACTTAGATTGATGGAAGGAGAAGAAAAGTGGCGCTTCACGACTCCGCTCGTAAGCCGCCTACTGCTCGTTCACCTGCAAACGAACAGCTCGATTAATACTTCTTCCTCTCTTTCCAATCTCAGAATTGAAGTGCAAGTTCAATGAATGAAAACAATGAAAACCATCAAAACTGTTCAAAGAAAACAAGCAAATCCCAAAACCAACTCAAAGCACGAAAGCCACAAGCGACATCGAAAACCGAGGCAATAAAAGATAGCAGCGGAGAGGTCCCTCCTGACTCTGCCGCTAAGCCGATCCTTGGGGCACGGTCCACTGAATATGGGAATCGATTCCGAAGAAACAAATCCATAACGAGGACGAGTTCTTAATTCAATCTATCCCGATCAAACGATACCGACTTGTGTTTCTTAGCCGCGTTCCCCGCACCGGGAAAACAGGGCGCTACAGACTCTTCCCCCAGACATGGAAGAAGGCACCGTAAAACTTCCATGCATATCAAAATCACGATGGAAGGTGTTGGTTGCCATATAGAACTGGGCATACAAGTGGAGGATGCGCAGCTCCGTGGAGAGTGAAAGGACATGCACGGTAAAAGTTGCCTCAGTGCAACCCATGATAAAATATCGCCATCCTCTGGCTCCATCAATGAGTCCGTCCCGGGACCTGAAGCTGGTGACGGCATTGTCTACGTGCAACTGGTCGTACCCGAATTGCCTGGCAAACCTACTAGGCAAGTAGGGCTCGAAGAAGCAATGGTCTTCACTCCTGTACAATAGGTGGGAAGGTCTAATACAGACCAACCAATTAAAAGACTCGGGAGAAAGAACGGTCTTCCCGTCGCCTATGTCCTGAAGTCTGATCCCCTGCTGATTGAGATAAACAGGGGGAACCGTACAGAAGAGCTTTCAGCTATGGCTGAGGTTCAGAGTCCGCCGACAGTCTATAACTGTGGTCACATTCCAGGAGGATTTCTGATAGTTCAACAATAAACTATCCCCCGAACTACTGCCAGAGCCGGAAGACATAACCCTGGGGTTATGAAGAATTAACCATCCCATCAGATACAGGTATGGTAATTCTACCCTGGGAAAGCTATCACGTCGAGTTTCATCGGCGAGCAGCCCATCAGTCATGGCCCTCAGGCCAGCTTGAATGCGGCACACCAAGGCAGGGGGCAAGCCCAGTCTTGCCCCAAATACCAGATGCACTGTAGGCCATAGCGTATTGCGGTGAATGCGGTCCGCATATGCGATGTCGGGTACCACCAGACGGTGCAGCCATATGGAGAGGAAGCCGGCCGGTTGAGCTTTCCTGGACAGAGGCCTACGGCAATGCCTCAAATAACTATAGGCCTTAGTGCCTACAGGATACTTTCCTACCCCTTCGTCAAGGATCCAGTCCGCAGCCCCAGCGTCTTCCATGAGATCGTCAACTACCTAAGCGTTAAGCACGCTTAGAGGATTCAAAGGCAGATCCTTGCCTTCCAATACCTTCTCCGGCTTAGCAGTCCTGGACCGGTGAAAGAAGAGATAGGACATCCATTTACTGACGTGAGCCAAATCTGAAGGCTCGTTATAAAAAGTGGTGCAAGCGAGGTAGTGGCACATCAGCTCCTGATACACTTCCACTACCAGAGGGTCTGAATCCCCCAGCTCCCGGTTCATGGGAATATACTCTTCATATGGAGTATCCCCCATCGGCAGTCTCGAGATCTCTGCCATCTCGTGGAGGGCCAATCCCAACTCCCCCAGTGGAGTGGCGAAAGTCCCGGTGAGCGAGATATATCGCTCCATCACTGCCAGAAACAGGTTGGGGTTGAGAGGCAACCCAACGCTGGTGGCACTCACAGCTGCAAACAGGCCAATGTTCTCCAGCTCGGTCTGAAAATGCTTCAGGGCCCAATCAGCTAAGCGAGCCCATCGAAGATTTGTGGGGGTGATCCACCCACCTGTCCGAGGGTTCACCATAGGGTATACTCCCTCGTGCCCCATGAAATCATTACAGAAAGTCGATAATTGGACTGGCTGGATCACTAAACTGTCTTCACTCGGGACACTGTCCGGGTACAGTCTCCTGAATATCGTCACATTGCCGGTAGGGCGGCTGACAAACGACCCCTGGTCAGCTCATTTCAAATGAAATATTTTCCCCGGCCTGCCGTGAAGATCAGGAGTCAGCGTCCACGACATCCTCCTGGGATGTATAGCATGGAAGAATACCGAGATGGGATAGTCCCTCGGCATCTTGGCAGATACAAAACCAAGTTTCCAGCAGGGAAAACACAGAGTTCTTTCTTGGGCTTCGTCTGGGACTTCTTGTCAATCATGTCCCCGAAGAGGAAAGCCAGCTTTAGGTACTGGTCCCCGTCTATGTACATCAGGGGCTCCCCGTTGATCAAGTTCAGCAGCGTCCTCTTGCCCTGAGCCGTTATCAAAATTTCCCTTCCTTCGGGATACTGGGGCCCGAAGATAGGAAATGTCACGTGCGATAGATCCTCCAGATAGTTGGAGTACAGCATCCCTGCGGCAGAACCCATCACATCGGCTAGCGGAGACGCATGCAAGTTAACTGCAAAATACAAAAAAGACAAGTCAGTTTCTATAAACTTGCAGCATATGCAGAAAATCAACAGTCTGTGCTTTACGCCAAGGCTGTAAAAACTTGAGTTATTACGCTAGAATCCATTTCCTGAAAACGTAAAATTCAAGGTTGGCAGTATACAGTCTGTGCTTTACGCTAGACTGATAAAATTGGGTTATTATGCCGGAATTTCCATCCCTGCGTAACACTCAAATTTTATAGTATACGCCAACTTTCGATAGTCAAAGCTTTTACGCCAGACTGCGAAATATGGAGTTTTGAGCTGACATATTAGAAATATGGGCATAAAAGATGAAACATCTCTGTGCATCATCTTCCTCGAAGAGGCTATCAGCATAGAAGACGACCTAGCGCATTCACGTACAACGTGTGCGAAGGGTTTTCAGTCGTTCATTTTTGTCCCAAAAACTCTACCTTTAAGGCCATTTAAGGCCAGGTGCACTGCTAGTCGGCGGGAGGCTTCGTTCAGAATGAAGTCCGCCATGCCCGACGGAAGTCACCCTGGCTTGAGCAGAAGAACGAGAAGAAGAGGCAACCTTCTTTCCCTTAGTGGAGGAGGCTTGTTTCGAGGCCATTACTGGAGACTTCGAAGACTCGGAGAAGAAACGAAGAAGAACTCGAACAGACAAAAGCTTTCTTTCGCAGAAGACGGATGAAAAGTTTTTCTCTCCGAAACTTGGGGTATGTATAGAGTTCTGATGGACTCCTCGAATCCCGAACCAAATCTCACATTTAATATTTGGTTATGATTGGGGACTACGTTAGCCTATTTACTCAGAGAAGGCGGACAGTCAGCGAATTCGAAAAGTTTTCGTGCGAAGAAAATTTACGGTTTTACGCTAAGGAGCTTTCTACGCTCGACAGCTACGGATCTACGGTTTTACGCTCACAGTCTACTAGTCTATAGTTCTACGCCCGGATGCTTTTATGCTCGGTAGCTTTTACGCTCGAGAGGCTACAAACCTACGACTTCACGCTCAGCAGCTACGAATCTACGATCTCACCCTCGGTAGCTTTTTACGCTCGGAGGCAACAGATCCACGACTTCATGCTCGAAAGATTTTGTTTTCAGAAGCTACAAATCTACAGTTTTTCGCTAAGGAGCTTTTTACGTTCGACAAGTACGGATCTACGGTTTTACGCTCACAGGCTACTAGTCTATGGTTTTACGCCCGGATGCTCTCATGTTCGGTAGCTTTTATGCTCGAGAGGCTACGAACCTACGACTTCATGCTCAGCAGCTACGAATCTACGATCTCACGTTCGGTGGCTTTTTACACTCAGAGGCAACAAACTTATGATTTTACGCTCTATGACTTTTTGTATATCTAAAAAATGCGCAGGCCAGTACAGTACATCTGAACAATTCTCAAAGTGGTCAATTGCAGGAGTTCACACAGAAGATACTCCTCCTTGACCTCAAAATATCCCAAGTACCCAAGGCATACAGAGTTCAAACATTGAAAATTACTCTTCTTTATAGGTCGATTCGAAGTTCATCCAGAATCCAGTCTGAATATTTCGTCTAAACAGTTCAAGATGGCAACTCAGTCTCTGACAGCCAGTTCTCGTCCTGTCCCAAGGGATTTTCGAGAAATTATTCTTGAAAATGACGGTATGAACAAAAATTCTATTTTTCAGAAGTAAAAACAGTTCAAAAGTCTACGCGGTTCCTCATCCCTGACAGCAGGACAGTTCGAACACTCGACTGCTAAAGCGGCTTTCTGCGCATCATTAGTTATGCATAAAAGACAGGACAGGACCTAGCACTCTTTCTAACAGAGTTCACATAAAGATATCAGACGTGTCAAAGCTACACATATTCAGACTTCACAGCAAAGTATGGCAAAATAATCATATGCAAAGAAGAAGATGATCTTATTAAAATCACGATTACATATGAGGGAAATCCAGTCTACAAGGGTTTTTCTCCATTTTCGTGGTTACATATGAGGGAAATCCCGTCTACAAAGGGTTTCTCATTTTTATTTAAAGATCGCGCCCATAATCTGTTTCGGCCAGGTTCTCGCGTGGGCGGCATTCTTAATCCATCTTCTCCAGCAGCCAGTCGTTGACCACAAAATGACTGACACATGATCAACGGTGGAAGGATACAAAATTGGGCATAGACCCATCCTCCAACAGAAAAGTAGGGCAAATCTGCTTTCCTACATCCAGCGCCATGACAGATTGTGTTGAGGTATTTCACCCAACTCAATCTCGGACAGCAGCCAGTTTGCCCGCTCTTGTCCGCAGGTAGCGGAAGAAGGTACCACTTGCAAGCAGTGTGGTGAAATACGACCCTTCCTCTCTCCCGAAGAACCGCCATACAAAGTTGCTGATTATCCCGAGCAAAGGAGGCTATGATATCCTTCCATGATCCATCGTTGCAGAGGATATTTGCTCGAAGATGCCATCTTTTTCGGCTCCGTACATGCTGGAAGAACATGGTCTCCTTCTTCCTCAAGTCGACCCGACGAACTCCGGCTATCATCTCTGAGTGGTGAAAGAAATATGGAAAGAACAGGTTAACTCCTCAGCCTTTTTATAGGCAAAAGAGATCACACCGATCCCCAATAACTCCGCCATAAAGTCAGCCATGAAAGAACGTGTCAGGCTTGACCGTTTCAGGCTCCATTCAGAGTGTTTCGAGTTACGAGGAACGGTTTATGCTTTATTCAAAGCGTTTCAAATTACGAGGAATTTAAAAGCTTTGAAGGGGGTCTTGTAGAAGCATAAAAAATACGCTGGATAGCTATACGCAGCATGTTGATGTAGGACAGCGTAAACAGAGGACTTCAGAGCCATCAAACGTGCAACAAAGCTTTTCTGCTGAGCACAGCGTAAAAATATAGGCTCAAGGACCATCCGCATAATACAGTATATCCAGGCTGCTTCAGCGTAAACAGGGTGCTTCATCGCCATTATGGCGTAAAACTCATCCGCTTTCAATGCAGCATTGAAGTGTACAAGGAACGCTTTATATTCTTCAAAATAAACTTGTCAGATCATGCAATGAACCTGACGTCTGGGCTCCTGACAAAGAGTACTGCACGATAACCCAAGCGACGGCTATAATGATGATACGGTACTGCAACCCAGGCTGTCATTTACTGCTATTTTCTTGGCGTAGACCGCTTCTACGCATACAAAAGAATATACCGCCTAGTTTTACACAGGCAGATGTGAGCAGTTTACGCTCCGCAGAAGACAAACAGCCTGCCACGTCAAAAGCTGCTCTTCGTACAGGGCTCGGGGTGCGTCTCCGCATTTAATGTGCAGAGCGGTGACAGGTTCTCACGGCACGTCTCTGCATTTAATGTGCCGAATACTGATAGATGCCCGAGGCACATCTCTGTATTTTATGCGCAGAAGGGTGGTAGACCTTCAAAAATACGCCTCTGCATTTAATGCGCAGTATAATGGCAGATCTCTACATTTAATGCAGTAGATTTGATTAAATATCACCAAACCATCATCTAGTGATATTCCCTTTGCGCCAACTGCCCTCACGCATACAAGGGATATGCTGCCCAGTTTTACACTGGCAGACGTGAGCTTCTTACGCTCCGCAGAAGGTAGACAGACCGCCACATCAGCAGTTACTCTTCGTACAGAAATTGAGGCACGTTTCTGCATTTAATGTACAGAATGATGGCAAATCCTAAAGACAAGCCTCTGCATTTAATGTGCAGGATGGGGGCAGATCTCTGCATTCAATGCAAGAGATTTGATTATATCTTCAAGAGCCGTAATTCCGGCTAAAATGTCCATATCATCTCGGCTTCTATGCCCACTCGGCTTCTACGCCTGCTCGGCTTCTATGCCCACTCGGCTTCTACACCTGCTCTACTTCTATGTCCACTCGGCTTCTATGTCCACTCGGCTTCTATGCCTACTCGGCTATGCCCACTCGGCTTCTACACCTGCTCGGCTTCTATGCCTACTTGGCTTCTATGCCATGGTGATAGTCATTGGCTTCTACGCCAACCTTTTCTACACAAGGGATAACTACCTACGTGGCTTCTACGCCATGATCTTTGCAGCAGATATACGCGTTCTATCCCTTACTTGGACGCACGTCACATGCTCACTCAAAAGGTCATCTATACGCAGGCATTGGTTATTTTAAACCGTCGTGTAAAAGGGTGCTGTACTTTCCACTACTCGGTTTCTATGCCAACTAAGTGGTCACTGCCACTAAAAACTCTATAAATGGAGACCTCTATGAACAGAGCAAAAAAGGTCAAAAAATTGATCAAGAAATCCAGGATCAGATTCAACGGTCGCAAAGATCGAAGGTCAAACGGTCAAGAGAGAGAGAAGAATCCAGAGCTCATGCAAAGAGAAGGGATCGACGACTTTGGCATCGGGCATCCACCCTCTTTAGCAACCTGCGAAGCTACTTTCTGTCTTCCACGGCACTTCTTCATCATCGTGTGGTCCAAGGGCTAAAGTGATCGACTGCAGATCAGACACCTATAGCAATATTTACCCAGATTAAATAAATTGTACTTAGATATCCTCGTATAGGATTAAATTGTACAATCTTGTTTGTAAACACAGAAGAAAGGGCAGGTTTTCGTATAAGACCTCATTTTCCATATTCTCTCTCGTTTATTATCCGAAACAACTGCCACAGGCATGACACACACACACACACACACACACACACACACTGACACACACATAATATTTGATCTATTGGATGTGTCCATATGAATTGAGGGTTGGGTATCATAGTGGTGTGGTAGATGGAGGATGTATCCTAGAGTATCTTGGTGTTACACACCAAATATTTGTGAATTGGACTAGTGGTTGTGTGTGCGTCTATTTATGCCTTAGAGTATCATATGATATATATATGTAAATTAGTATATTATCTATTTGCATATGAGAGAGTGTATGCATATATAGGTGTATCTCGATATATATATATATATAGGTATATAGCTACTATTATCTGTGTTGGTGTTCATAGTGTCTTCTAGCTGTGCTTGATGTGGGAGAGGGTAGAATGCTCGAGTTGTGTGTGGGTGTCACTACTGAACTATGAGGCTTCAGGAACAGAACTCAATTCAGTTTGGCCTAGTGCATTAGGCAAGCTGGCAATGTGTTACAGTGGTGTCGGATTGGCACTATGAGGAGGGGATTGGTTCCTGTCATCTTCTGCAGTGGGAGAGTATTGGTGCACACTTGAGCAGCATCAAACACATGCATGCTTGAGCAATGGCAAGGCAGCAACAAGCACTACTGCGAGCCATGGCAGTAGCTAAGGGCAGTTGGAAACAACTAAGTGATGGGAAGATTTAGCAACTGTAGAATAAGTGCAAAGTATCAGAGGTTGCAGACTTAGTTAGGGTCTACAGGCATGTGTTTGGGTTAAGGTATAGACAAGTATCGGGTAGGTATTCACCGGTCACTTGTTGCATGCCAATACAACCCTTAACTGGGTTGTAGTCCAGTGAGCAAGTATAAGGATGAAGTACAAGGTTCCAGGCAGTATGGATAGTAGAGTACTTAATTTCAAAGCAGAATATCCTAGTATGACCTAGAAGACATAGTATAGCAAGGTATTAACCTAGTATTGACTAGTATAAACTAGTATGGATCTAGAAGTGGCTTAGAAATATCACCATGAACTAGTTAACCATGTTTATCATTTCAAGGGCTCTTGGACTTTGATAAATGAAAGTATGTATTATATCAGTTATGAAATGAAAGTATTGCTTATTTTAGACTTTGATAAATGGTCAGTTATTTTGAATATTGCTTATTTTAGACTTTGATAAATAAAAGTATGTATTATATCAGTTATGATTTTTATAGTACGGTTAAGTTATGAAGTTAGGTGATAAACCACTGTATATAATAATTTATATGATACATACTGTCATTTTTACAGAAGTATCTAGAAATGGATATGAATTACTATCTGCGTCATCGTTCGTGGATGTACAACCGTTATCCTGATGACATGTGCGGTGTACGGGATAAATTCATTGAGGGCGTACAGCAGTTCCTGCAGTTCGCCAAGGCTTTCCCTCAGTACATGGACGGTACCAAAATTAAGTGTCCGTGTGTGATATGTCACAACAGAAAATATCATCCAGAAGTGGAAGTTACATATTATTTATACTCGAAGGGCTTCACGCCTAATTACTATCAGTGGACCGCGCACGGAGAACTTGTATCTCTAGCATCGGAGTCGGAGCCGTATGTGGAGCTGTATATGGATGTCCTCGACCACGATGCTTACGACGACGGGTTGGTGAACATGGTTTATAATGAGGCGGGACCTAGTTTCAATCCGGACAATTATGATGCAGCTGAGGAGGCACCGAATGCCGATGTTGCAAAGTTTATGGAGTTGCTGGAGAATGCAAGGACTCTACTATATCCTGGTTGTGAGGATCATTCACCGTTGGAGGTGGTTACAAGATTATTGAGCATCAAGTTCGATTTTAACATGTCGCAAGAATGCTATAATCGACTGCTCGATTTGATTATAGAGATCTTGCCCGAGGGTGCAAAGTTGCCTAAAGACTTCTATCGATCTAAGAGGATGGTGAGATCGCTTTGGATGGGATATGAGAAAATTAATGCATGTCGCAACGGGTGCATGTTGTACTACAAAGACGACAAGGATGAAGATACGTGCAGATTCTGTGGTGCTGATCGCTACAAGACCACTGTTAGAGAAAAGTCTGTCGGTGCAAGGAAGCCTACCGATTCGATGCACTACTTGCCTTTGACGTCGCGGGTGCAGCGATTGTTTATGGTTAAGGAGACTGCAAAAAACATGAGTTGGCACAGGCGAAAACAGATCGAAAGATTATTGGATCATCCATTCGATGGAGAAGCATGGAAGCACTTTGATCGAGAGTATCCACGGTTGCCTAAGAAGCGCGTAATGTCAGATTGGGGCTCTCCTCTGACGGTTTTACCCTATTCAAACTTTTGGGATCCCAGTATTCGTGTTGGCCTGTGTTCGTCACTCCGTATAATCTACCGCCTTGGATGTGCATGAAGACTCCGTATATGTTCCTAACCATTATTATCCCGGGTCCGAACAATCCGAAGAGGAACATCGATGTGTATTTACAGCCTTTGATAGATGAGTTGAATCAGATGTGGGAAGTAGGTGCCAACACGTACGATATTTCTAGAAAGCAGAATTTTCAGATGAGGGCAGCACTTATGTGGACCATCAACGACTTTTCGGCCTATGGAATGTTATCAGGATGGAGCACCCATGGTCGTCTCTCATGTCCGTATTGCATGGACCGTACTCAGGCTTTCCATTTGAAACACGAAGGCAAACCGTGCTTCTTCGATTGTCATCGACAATTTTTGCCGAAGGATCATCCGTACCGGAGGAACCGGAATGCTTTTCGTGCGGGAGTTGTGGAAGGCCAATCCACCACCAAGGTGGCCCGGATACACGATATGGGAAGAGGTAAAAGATTTAAAATTTCTAACAAAAATAGAGGACCTAGATAATAAAATATGTGTTAAAAAATTTACGGCAATTCCTAGCGAAACAAATATAAACCCAAATAGAAATTTTACTCTATGAAGAAATAAAATTGTTCCAAAATTTTGGCCATATAATTGTAAACCAAATCTTAATAATTAAATTTAAAAATTAAATTTTTTATACCTGATCAAAGGAGGCGGTGTAACGACCCGTCCCGCTCAAGCGGACAGCCGATTCAAACGGCGCAAGTAAAATGACCCAACCCGCTATGCTCAGCGAGAATACTCGTTTGAGGTAAAGGATTCCAAACTTGGCTCTTCAGGAGTTCAGACTTAGACTTTCAAAGGCTCATTCGGAGTATCGCTCGACCGGGACGAATTATCGCTAAGGTGGGTGGCTACGATGAACTTGTCTTTTCTTAGCTAGCATACTTAAAATATGGATGATACATGCTAGTCACTAGGTGAATCATCCC
This sequence comes from Iris macrosiphon, assembly GCA_036927795.1. Lineage (NCBI taxonomy): Eukaryota > Viridiplantae > Streptophyta > Magnoliopsida > Asparagales > Iridaceae > Iris > Iris macrosiphon. The sequence goes on from JAYESA010000007.1 coordinate 54,794,820, forward strand.
CTGCATGCTAATAAAGAATACAATGCACTTAGATAAGGGAATAATTTCATCTTGTATTGCTTGTGTTAGAACATGGAAATAAAATTTGGCTTATAACTTGGACCCTCGCATGCTACATTTGCTTTGTGCAAGTAGACCTCGCTATGCCTCGATTAGATCATTATATATACTCTTCGTAGTGCACTACTGTACTTGTTTACACTACACACCTGAGAAATTATGTCGCTCGATATGTCCCTGTACGGTTGGACTCCTCGTACTGTCCCTTAGACCGTGCCAACATAAATGCTTCCATTTTATATAAATGCATGCTTGCCTGCTTACTTTGTAGTATATTCTCATTGCCTTATTTCAATGCTTATCACATAATTTATGCCAAATTTAAGTAACACTATCTGTATCATGCATGCATCTAGTTAGCCAGAAGACTATCAAATAGTCCTTCTGTGCAATATGAACCTGGAAGTATTAGGGACCGTTGGGTCGCCAAGGCAGTTCCCAAACTAGGGAATTTGCATCAAGTTAATGTTAAACTTTAAACAAAAATCATGTTAAGGAAACAAGGAACACAGCTCGTGGAGAAAAACTCGTTCAGAGCAAGAATCAAGATTTAAGCATGTCGTGAATCTCGTGAATCTGAAAGACCCAAAACTTGTGTATCGCGGACAACTTGTTGAACAAGGGAGATTTTTGGATCTCGTTCCACGGACGGTCTCCAGGGCACCGGGGCCGATCCAATCCGGATGGAACTTATGTAGTCTTAATCGTGTAGAGCAGGATGGCGTGTGCACTTTATGCTGTGCCATTCTCGCTCTAAGACTGATAGTCTCGTGTGCTGGACGGGATGGCTTGTAGCGCATCGTGTACTTTCGTTGTATACCATCCTCGTCAATGACTATAACTCGTCCTTTATGGCTATGACAGCGACTCATGTTCATATAAATAAGTCATCATCGTTTAGCGGCAATCCGTGTGCGATTTATTGCATCGCATCCAATAATCTGAAACACTCGAACCATTATGAGTATAAGATATCTATACTTAATTTGAACAACCTGAGTAATCCATTACAACACACCTGAGTAATTCATATATCTCGCTCACGACACTTGTGTTTGCTTATGCAATTGCCCCTAAATTTTATTATATATGCTCGTGCTTGGTTTAACATGGTTTACCTTGGACAGAGAAGGACGAATAGTAAGTTAGTAAGTCTCACTGTATTCCTTTATATCGCACGGTGCACTGCCACACGAGTTAGGCTTTATATTATGCCTTAAAACTGATCCTGAGATAAGACTAGAAAGATAACTTAATAGATGGCATACGGAACCTTTATAACATATTTAGATTTGTCGAGTGGGCGAGAAGCCTCCCCAACAGCGTATTCATATACTAATAATCCACCAGATTGCTTGTACGGTACGGGAGAACCTCGTTTGGTACGAAATCCCCCTTCGTGAGTGCTAAGGCATGGAGTTTGCTCTGGAGGCTTGAAGCATTGCGTCAGAAACTGAAGCACATATACAAGACATAATATTGGAACATCGTCTATGTATTATTCCATAAATTTAGCCACTTGGCACGCTTTTATTTTTCAGAGAGAGAGGGCTTGAGCGACTTATAATCTCGGCCTAGTGCTGCTTGTAATACTTAATCAAATATCAATAAAGAGCTTGTTTTACTTCTATACTTGTGTTATTCAATGTTTTCTCTATTGATGACTCTGTGAACTTTTTACCAATCGCCTGTTCGTTTCTTATTCCGCTGCATTCAGACTATCTGTACGACTCTATGGCATAGACATCTTACCGCCTGTTCGGATCACGGCCTTGCACTGGCACAGCTTCAGTTCGTGTGACATTACGTCCATATGGGAAAGATTATCCTACGGGAGAACTGGTACGGTAATTCGCGCCTAGCGGGGACGGCCTATTACCTGTAGGAGATCATGAGTGATATATTGATATCAGAGCATGGTTTTACTCTTTTGGACTTCATATCAATTTTCTCAGTTTTGAAAGCTCGTTCGTGGGTTATGTGCATACACTCTCTCATTGACCCGATTGGGATATTTTATACAATGAGTCTAAATACTTTCAAAAGTGCATGTGAATGATGTGATTTCTTAAACTGGATAGGAATACAAAGACCCTAGTTTTAATCTATGTTAGACTTGTGGTTGTATTGAGTATCGTGCGCCAAAAACCTTTTTGTGATTACCCAGCTGGTTAGTATATGGAATAGAATATCGTTCGGACGTTTAGCTATGTATACAACCTTTCAGCTAAGTTATATTGAGTATCGTGCTCCAAGAATCTTTTTGATGCAAGCTAGTTGCAAGCAAGATTAGAATATCGTTCAGGAAAAGATAAGTCAGACTTAGAATAGCAATTGATAGAAATATTATCAGTTTATCGCTAAGGCGAATAAAGAGAATCTTGCTTGAATTTTGATAAATAGCTCAAACAATATTTTGTGTCGAAAGAGACAAATCAAATATGGTTTACTTGGATGATTATCAATAGGATATGTATGAGACTAAGATTTATCAGGTGATGCTTATGTATCATACAGGAATTCTAAGGAACGACTTAGTGAATATGCTAGCTAGTGATGCGAACACGATTGAGGATTAATTGGGTGACTCAATTTCTGAGTGGTGTATGGATCATTTTAGAAATGTTCAAACGAATTCATAGGTCTCGTGCGATAGTTAGATTGAACGATTAAAAATATCTTGAACAAGTGATGAGGCTTATATTGAATAGGGATTCAATATAATAAAATTGATATCTTGGTCAAGGAAACTTGGTGGAAACTTGATGGATCGTACGAGCGATTTTAAATTGAATCAAATAGATTAAAACTTGACTATGGATATTGTAGTTCGATAAAAGAGGTAAGCGGTAAGGGATTTGACCTGGAGTTTGGAAGAATGATCTTGAATCTAGTTCGAAAATATAACCTTCAAAATTAGTCCCGACCGAGAACGATTATCCTACGGGAGCGCCAACGTGGTAATTTTATGTACGGCGGGGATAATCGAACTCACGAAAACATGTTAGACAATTATTCCAAACAAACTAGATGAATGGAACGTATCAAAAGTGGATATACTTTAACTTGAGTATTGAACTTAGTTGCTTGAGGGATGCTAGAAGTATACTATGGATTTATCAAACGGTAGCATTAAAGTTAGATGATTTTACTAGACGAATTATAATCACAGCATGAACGGACATGACTTGATAGATTTTAGATATAACTTGGATGGAGCAAAGTAAAATATTAAAGTATCTCGATCACTTCGAAGAAAACCATAACGTTCGACGTTCTCATATTATGCGAGCGTAACTCTATGCTCATACATGCGTTATGCCCGGATTAGGACGATTATCCAGCAGGAGCGTTGGCGTAGTGATCTGACATCCAACAAGGATGTTCAAACTTGCAGAAGACCGGAGCATGACAACAGATGGTTTATCTTTTGTGGTTAGACACGATAAGACAAATTTCAGAATATAAGTGAATCAGAAGTATTGCAGGGGTAAGTTAGCCTAAAACCTGGAGTAAGTCATGCTTGATGGTTTTGTGAACAGATAAATAAATCTTGTTAGATGACTTGGCATTATAATGAAAGATTTAGAATTGAATCATGGCTTGGTGGTCTAGATTTATAATGGATAAGTAGATTCTATCAAAATATGTTTAAAGAAGATAGACTATGCGAATTTCTAGGCTTGTCATATATCTTGGATATACCATGGGTTTGACTGAATGGACTCGATCTTGTACAAATAAACTTGTTATTGTGAGTAGGATGATCCGTGTTCGATATTTGGAAATCTGAGTAAAACAAGCTTGGGTAGAATATCCCGTACAAATGAACAATGGTTTAACCTTAGAAATTGGGACAAATATCTTGCGACAAATTTGCATGATGAATCGTATGCTTGAACTTGTACCTATAACCTTGTGAGCTGACCTAGTAATTTGGCAGACAACCCTGTGCCAAGAGAAAGAACTTGTGTGACCGACTTTAAAATATTGCTTGAACAAATCATAGAATTGGGGCAGCAAGACTTAGACTTAGACTTAGAATGGTAAGTGTGTGCTATGTTTGACATGAATGAACATGGATGCTAGTCAGTCAAATCGAATAGATCGTGCTTAACGGATAGATTTGATAGTTTGCGATAGAATAATTTGCACTCAGGAAGTCTCGAGGATGATACTTTTTCTGAGTGGCGTATAATGTAACGACCCATTCCGCTCAAGCAGACAGTCAATTCAAACGGTGCACGTGCAATGACCCGACCCGCTTTGCTTATCGAGAATACTAATTTGAGGCAAAGGATTCCAGACTTGGCCCTTCAGGAGTTCAGGCTTAGATTTTCAAATGCTCGCTCGGAGTATCGCTCGACCGAGGTGAATCATCGCTAAGGTGGGTGGCTATGATAAACTTGTCATTGCTTAGCCAGCACACTTAAAATATGGACGATACAGGCTAGTCACCAGGTAAATCACCCTATACATGCTAATAAAGAATACAACGCACCTAGCTAAGGGAATAATCCTATCTTGTATTGCTTATGTTAGAACATGGAAATAAAATTTGGCTTATAACTTGGACCCTCGCATGCTACCTTTGCTTTGTACAAGTAGACCCCACTATGCCTCAAGTAGATCATTATATATACTCTTCACAGTACACTGCTTTATTTGTTTATACTGCACACCTGAGGAATTATGTCGCTCGATATGTCCATGTACGGTTGTACTCCTCGCACTTTCCCTTAGACTGTGCCAACGTAAATACTTATATTTCATATAAATGCATGCTTGCTTGCTTACTTTATAGTTTGTACTTGTTGTCTCATTTCAATACTTGTCACATAATTTATGCCAAAATCAAGTAACACTATCCGTATTGTGCATGCATCTAGTTTGCCAGAAGACTATCAAATAGTACTTTTATACAATATGAACCTGCAAGTATTCAGGACCGTTGGGTCGCCAAGGCAGTTTATGAACTAGGAGATTTGTATTAAGTTAAGTTAAACTCTAAATGAGAACACAGCTCATTGAGCAATACTCATTCAGAGCAAGAATTGAGATTTAAGCATGCTGTGAATCTCATGAATCTGGAAGACCCAAGACTTGCATGTCACGAACAACTTATTGAACAAGGGAGATTTTGGATCTCGTTCCACGGACGATCTCCGGGGCAGCGGGACCGATCTGATCCGGATATAATTTATGCTGTCTTAATCGTGTGGAGTAGGATGGCGTGTGCGCTCCACGCTGCGCCATTCTTGCTCAAAGACTGACAATTTCGTGTGCTGGACGGGATGGCTTATAGCGCACCATATACTTTCGTTGCATACCATCCATGTCAATAAATATAACTCGTCCTTTATGGCTATTCCAGCGACTCATGTTCATATAGATTAGCCATCCTCGCTTAGCGGCAATCCGCGTACGAATTATTGCATTGCATCCAGTAAACTGAAATACTAGAACCATTATGAGTATAAGACATCTATACATAATTTTAACAAGCTGAGTAATCCTTTGTAACATACTAGTGTAATCTGTGTAACTCGTGCACCTGAAATAGAACCTCGCTCATGACACTTGTGTTTGCTTATGCAATTGCCCCTGGATTTTATTATATATGCTCGTGCTTGGTTTAACTTGGTTTGCCTTGGACAGAGAAGGATGAATGATAAGTTAGTAAGTCTCGTCGTGTTCCTTTATATTGTACGGTGCACTGCCACACGAGTTAGGCTTTATATTATGCCTTAAAACTGATCCGAAGGCAAGACTAAAAAAATAACTTAATAGATGGTGCACGAAACCTTTATAACATGTTTGGATTTATCGAGTGGACAAGAAGCCTTCCCACCAGTGCATTCATATACTAATAACCCACCAGATTGCTTGTAGGATGTGGGAGAATCTCGTTCGGTGTAGAAACCCCCTTCGTGCGTGCTAAGGTGTGGAGTTCGCTCTTGCGGATTGGAGCGTTACGTCCGAAACTGAAGCACATATACAAGACATAATATTGGAACATCGTTTATATATCATTACACAAATGTAGCCACTTGGCACACTTTTATTATTCAAAGAGAGAGGACTTGAGCGACTTATAATCTCGGCCTAGCGCCTCTTGTAATACTTGTTCAAATAACAATAAAGATCTTATTTTACTTCTATACTTTTGTTATTCAATGCTTCCGCTATTGATGACTCTGTGAACTTGTTACCAATTACTTGTTTGTTTATTATTCCGCTGTATTTGGACTATCTGTGCGACTATGTAGATTAGACATCTTACCGTCTGTTCGGATCATAGCCTTGTACGGATGCAACTTCATCTCGTGTGGCATCACATCCAGAGGGGAAAGATTATCCCGCAGGAGTGCAGGCACGATGATTCGTGCCTAGCGGGGATGGCCAATTACTTACAGAAAATTGGGGCATGACAGGCGGCGAGTAGAGAACAATGAGTAGAGAATGACCTGGGACTCGTCGAAGGAAGCGGTGGGGACTCGCGTAGGAGACGGCCTGAGGGCTCCGCCTGTGGTCGAGAAACTCTGCCTGTGTGGGCGTCAAGAGGAGAAGATAGAGAGGGGCTGGGGGCTCCGCCTGTAGTCAGAAAACTTTGCATGTATGGGCGTAAAGAGAAGGAGGGGGTCAGATGTGGGCGATGGAGCTACGATGTGGGCGGCTGAGCTCCGGTATGGTGCTCCGGATCAAATTTTTGGCGAAAAGAGGAGGAGAAGGGTTTTGAGTTTCAAAAAAAAATTAGGAAAAGAGGGAATTTGAGTTTTGGGGGGAAGGATTTTGGGTCTGATTTTTGGTTTTTGGAAGCAACTAAAATGTTAGTCGTTGGAATATTTGACTCCAAAATTAAAAATAATGCCAACTCCTTAGTAATGAATATTGTTAGTCATTAAATATTTCAAAATATTACCAACCCACTACCAATGGAAAAGCGACAAACAATCTTGCTTATTAAACTAAATTACCCGATAGTTGAAATTAAGTCACTAGTTAGTCGCTAAATAGTAACTAATATTGGTTAGTCGCTAAGTTAGTCGGTATATTACCATAATTTTTTTGTGAACTCCCTATGATTGTTGAGTTGTTGAATTATTGAAACTATTTTCATGCACAATCTCTGTTTGCTTAATTAAGTATAAAAATAATTTAATTAGGTTACCTACAGTAATTTATTGTATTTATCTCCTAAACACATACAATAATTTTTAAAAGATATACCTTGTTTGTGATATCCCCTTAATGGGGATCAGATAAATAACGTGTATTTGTATATCATGTAAGATTAATACATTCATATGGTTCTATGTCTTGTGATATCCCTGAACGAATTAAATCAAGAATGATTTCTATGTCTTATGTCATTTCAGTGTCTATGTGCATGTTATCAGGTTCATATAAATATATGGTTGAGTGATAATAAAGAATTTATATTTTTTTAAATATGGTATTTTAGGACACAAAATATGTTCTTTCATTCTTTCGGTTACAATGGATCCCATTGACCTGACCATTGTAGGTATACTGAATAAATGATAACTACTCATATTAAATCTCTTCAGGAGATCTTCTCTTTGGAAGATCTCTTCAAGGGATTTATCTCTTCAGGAGATTATCTCTTTAGGAGATTATATTATCTCTTTGGGAGATTATATTAGATCTCTTCTAGAGATTTATCTATTCTAGAGATTATCTCTTCAGGAGATATTTATATTATTTTTAGGCGATATTTCTAATCTCTTCGGGGGATACTTCCAATCTATTCGGGATATACTTTCAATCTCTTCAGGAGATACTATCATATATATTTTCTCTATCTTTAGGAGATTCTCTCTTCAGGACACCTTATCTTTAGAAGGTATTATCATATAAATAGACGACCGCTTTGATGAATTTGTTCAGGGATTTCTTCATAAATATGACTTAACATTATATGATTATTGTTATATCCTTTCCTAAATAGTTATTGTATGAGCCTACTACATTCTTTCAGATAGTTTTAGTCAATATATGGCTCATTTTGCAAATCCTTCGACGATATCCTGATAATTTTAAATCCTTCAAAGATCTTTTTGTCTAGGTTATCATGATCGGAGAATATATATTTTTTATATTCTATCTATGGTTATTTCGAGTATCCTAGAGGTAACATTGCTTTATGTTTGGATCTTTCTTTTATTTGTTAGAAATACCCATTTAAACCTATTGGGTTCATTCCTTTGGATTTTGTACTAAAAACGGAACACTCCATGTTATGCGAGAGGTATCACATCATTTCATTATCCTTTTATATATTCAAGTATTATTAGTAGTTTAATGTTATCCTTTATTTTCATTACCCTTTTTATTCTCATTTGATAATGTCATCTAAGACAAATTATTCTTGATTTCAAATTTCTCCTGAATATATTTAAAACATAGATTTCTTGGGTATCAGTACCTCTTTCTCAGTCTCTTCTGGAATTTGAGGTATATCATCGACCTGAGCGATATACTTTGATAAATTCAATTTTTAGTTCATGACATTTTCCGGATCGTCATGAACTTTCTCTTCAGAAGATGTTATTTTAGGAGTTGTTTATTCAAGAGCATTAGGTTGTGATATATTATCCATCATCTTTGTCTAGAGAGCTGAATATTTAGAATATTTAGGTCTTACGCCATCTAAATGCAAAATTTATTTATTTGCTACATTTATTTAGTTCTTTTGGTACTTACTTGTACTAAAAAATACATTCATAGTTGGTATGGCTATTTTGGTCGAGATTAAATAAAGTGGAAGTATGCCACGACGAGTAAACATCTAATAATTCATTCGCAATAAAATACAAGGAATATTTTGTCCTAATTTAGTTGATATTAAATAAAGTAGAAGTATGCTACGACGATTCATGACTTTCTTCTGGAACAAAAATTCTTGACATTCTTCTGGAGCAAAGCATTTATCTTCCTCCTATCTCCCCCTAACGGCAAAATTTTTGTCTTATTAAAGAGACACATCGCAAAATTTATGATACCGATATCTTACGTCTCTAAAAAAGATTTAATAATTGGAGGAGATTTCAAACGATTGAACATAAATACCGAATTGACATTGGTTGCCCATTATTAATAAATTTATTATTCAAAACATAGATGCAAATAATATTATTCCAAATAAATACCAACATAGTCTACAAAATTAAAGCAATTGTTCTCCCAATCAATAAAATTAAATTACTGATCATCCTTAAAAACATCTGCAGATGTCAAGTTGGTGTTCTCTTGTTCCTCAAGTTCTTCACCAATGAGGTCATCATTGTCAATATCAAGGATGGCATTTGTTTCATCCGTCTGGATTTTCTAAAATTTGGCTACCACTTCTTTCTATGTACGACAAGTATGGGACTAATTACCTTCACGCCCACACTTAAAGCATATATCTCTTGGTACAATATTCTCATTTTCTTAATCTTCGGTAGGAGGATGCTTTTTTTTAATTTTTTTATTGTTCATTGTGTCTACCACTGTTGGGGTGACTAGTGACCATGCTTCTCAGTCACTACCACATATTCTAGGAAAGGGTATTTTAGTAATTTTATATTTAATTAAATATTCTGTATTATAATTAATTATTTGTTGTATTATTTAATTTTTGTTAGTTATTAATTATTTATTTTGGACTTGTGTTAGTGGACCTAACTAGTTTAGTTTAGACTCATGGACCAACATGAATTAATTGGTTAGTATTTTGCCCATTTAGAAAGCTCATTGTTAAGGAGATGGATTAAATTAATTAAACTATTAGACTAGAAGCTTCCCTCCTTAATTATTTCTTTATATGAGGCCCCAAGGGGTATATTGGACATTATATGGTAGCTTGAGGAAGGGGAAAGGGGGCCGGCCTATATAGAGGGGGGGATTTATTTCTCTCTCCTCTTTTTATTTCAAAACTAGATCTAGAATTTCTTTCAACCAAATTTCTTCATTCCCACTTCATTTCCCTACCAAATTGCATTCCAATTTCTTTCCAAATTACCATTAGAGACTAGAAAAGTAAGGATCTAGAAGGAGGAAGCAAGGATCTACAAAGAAGAGCAAGGATCTATAAGTTGGAGGCTAATTTTATCATATTTGGAGGTTTCATTGGGAATCCATCTCCCAATAGGTATAATTTAATTTTTTCCCTTAATTTAGGTTCTAAATCTGAGATTTAACTATAAAAAATCAACCCATATGCATAGGCTACCCATAGGATTTGGTTTTGTGTTCATAGGAGGCCTATTGAGAAAGTTATAGTACTTTTTGTGTCAATTTTGGGGGAATTCCGAGGTTAAAATTTGTTGTGTGTTTCAATTGGTCCTATAGATCAATTTGGCATGTGTTTGTGTGTTTGGGGCTAGTATTATTTCTATAATTGGGTATGTGCAGGTCGTATCCCAATAATTTGGTGATATATGTTGATTTGGGGATTTTTCTTCCGACACAGGACTTTGTACATGTCATATTTTGACACGGACACGTAGATCTATATTTGACTCTTCGTATTATTCATAAATAATATATGTGACTTGTTCGTGTCATTTTGGGTACGTTTGGATGTGTGGTGGACTCATGTCACATGCGTATCCTAGATCTAGTGGGATACGGTGTGATACTCTCCATGTATTTGTACAAATTATATGTAGATCTATTTATTGTGTTCTTAATTCATGGAGGATGTAATTGTATATATATAGATATATATATTATGGTATATATTAGATCTATGTATTTATTATGTATGTTGTAAGTAGCTATATATATATACATATTAATATGTATGTGTGTGTATGTTACTATGTGTATTATGTACATAATACTATGTGAGGGTGTGTGTATAATTATTAGTAGTATTTATGCATATGATATATATATATTTTTTGGGTTATATATTTATATATATATATATATATATATATATATATATGGTATATATATATATATATGTTATTATATATATTATATATATATATAGGTTTCAGCGACAACAGTAAGCGACAGTTGCAGAAAATAGTCGCTGAAACAACAGTGTATCAGCAGAGTATCAGAAGCTTCATCGATAGTTTTTAGTGATAGTGCAGGAAACTGTCACAAAAACTGTAGTGTATCTATATACACAGCAGTTTTTCGACGATAGTGGGCAGGGTATATAGTGACAGTTTGGCAGTTTTAGTATTATATATATATATATATATATATATATATATATATATATATATATATATATATATATATTTATATAGATATATCCATATATGCATTTGATATTTGAATATATATGAATATATTTATTTGCTAATGGTATTTAATACATACTATATGTATAATAATTATTGTTGTATGGTATATATACAGGTAGATAGTATAATTAGCATTTGGATATTACCTTGGAGAACCGAGGTAAGTACCGAGGTAATTAAGGATACCCAAGGTGTTGGGTTGGGATGTTAAGATTATGGTTTTAAGTTGAGATACCAAGTTGGTTCAAAACCACGATACCTATTTTAATGTTTGTAATTAGGATTCTATATTATAAATAATATTTTGTTATATATATATTAATATTTTACCTATGGATTCACGTATCCGGAGATACGGTATCCTAATATTTAAAATATGATTTTTATGGCTTAGACTTAGTATCTTGAACCCAAATATTTTGTGATAGACTTATGCAACCTAGAAATAGGTCGTTGACCATAGTTAACCATAGTTTGACTATAGTTGACCATATTTGGTCATAGTTTGACTTTTGACTTAGAATTGACTTGTTGACCTAGAAATTGACTAATTTAACTTATTCTCTTTCTAGAACCTTGTATTGATGTTGTATTCCATATCTAGGTCTTCGAGACACCGTATCAGACATCTGTGAGGCTATTCATTAGACTTCAGGCGAGTACATTCGCTGATAGTTTCTCGTTTATGATATCCTCTATGTTTATTGTATCTAGTGTAGATATCTATGTTTCTTGACATGATGGTTACACGGATTGGTATATCCAGATCTCGTCATGAGATATTAATCCTTGTATATGGTGTATCTTGTACAAGTCTTATTTTATTGATTATCTTGTGCATGTACAAACACTGATTCTCGGGGAGATTTGCTACATTCCTAGAGAATCCCGTGCCATAGCATACCATAGTTGGATCTATTATACCAGTCGGGAGTGGAGAGTACTTAGTGTAGATATGTGATCATACCCTCCTTGTGCATATCTTGTTCCTTGTTAGTGTTGATCATACACCGCACGTATGATCAGCCATGCCATTATACTCTTGTGCAAGTTCCCAAGTCGATCACATGTTAAAGCTAGTACTCACACACTTAGACATTAGTATTCTTATTCATTGTCATAATGTTCATTCTTGTATTTATTCCAATATTTTCTTATTATATATCTCTTGTATCTATTGTGCATCTTGTATATTCACATCTATTTATTGTTATATAGTTTTTATCATTGATTAGAACTGTTATTTGAGATGTACTCTGCTCCTTTCCTGACTGGATATATTTTTCCAGATGACACTAAGGACTGGTACCCTATACATTATGGTCCTCAGGATGTTATGGGTTTAGAGTCTGAGACCCTGCTTCAGGAGAAACTTATTCCAACTGTGACCAATGACCCGAGTTTAGTAGCTTCTTAGTATTCTTGTACTGGATTTGTCTCCAGCTTATTTGTTAGTATTCTTTTAGACTCATTGATGTATTAATTTAGACTCATGAGTTGTATTGTGACTTTCTATTCTTTTATCAGATTTGTGCTCATTTCTATCTTAGATCTGTGATTGAGTATATTATTATTGTTGGTGGTTTATTATATTGATCGATAGATTACCTAGATAGCGTTCTACCGCCGATTCTGCGGCGTAGGCTGGGCATTATTCCCGACTTGTACCCTTACACCGGGTATGAGTCATGACACATTTTTAGTGGTGGCCCATGTAGGTCAAACTTCACAAGTTATGCGATGTCGTGGTTGTACGACAATTTAGTTGTACTACTGTGAGCCTATGATAGGATATAGGATATAGGCTGAGATACTCAATCACATCTAGGAAAAATTCTTTTGATTCAACTATTCTCCTTGATATTGATACTTGATCTCTTAATCTGTCCTTTCCTTGAGTGTCTTATATCTTGTGCCATATTGATTCTTTCTTTCGCTTTGTCTCAGCATGCCGCCTAAGACTAGATCATAGCAGGGGAGAGCAGCTTCTGAGAGGTCTGCGATATCCCGAGGGCCTACACCAGTCACTTCTCCGATGATTGGAGTGTCAGCTGCTTTCAGAGGTCCACCACATACTCAGAGGGCCGTGCCAGCTATATTTGAGGGGCTTCCACCTCCACCTCCTGTGCCAGCAAAGGCGACACAGTTGTTTACACTATTTTGTGAGATGCTCAAGGCATATAGTGCTCAGTCAAAGGCACATCAGAGGCAGACCGACGTTCTATGACAGGGCATCGAGAGTGCTCATCAGCTTGCTGGTACCGTAGTCGAGAGAGGGATTCCAGCCCAGCAACAAGTTGTTCCTCAGGTTGCTCAGCTTCGGCCAGACAATATTTAGGACTTCAAGAAGTTGGAGCCTAGGGTCTTCAAGGGGACGGAGGGTATCATCTATGCTGATGATTAGTTCGAGGATATTGAGCGTCTTATGAGGGTGTCCCATCTTTCTGAGGATCTAAAGGTTAAGGCGGTAGGACATTAACTGTTCGACGTTGCTCGTACTTGGTTCAGGAACGAGCCAGTTTTGGTTGACGCAGGACAGTCTTGGGAGGTATTCAAGGACCTTTTCAAGAAGAAGTTTTTAGCTCGGGCAGATAGGCTAGACTTAGGGAGGCAGTTCGAAAGTCTCATTCAGGGGAGCATGTCTGTGGAGGAGTACGCTACGAAGTTTGGCAGGTTGAGCCAATTTATAGAGTATCTGGTGAGAGAGCCAGAGGTTTGGGCTATTCATTTTCGTGAGGGTCTAAACTGGAAAGTGAAGATCCTCTTTCCATATTTTTATGAGACATACTCAGAGATACTTGCGGAGGCAAGCAAGGTTGAGCGGGAGTTGGGTTGAAGCCCAAGAGAGACCATAATTCTTTTCTGGGGGCAAATAGCAGTGCAGTATCTGCCAAATGTCCTCATTTCTAGTCCAGACCTTTCAAGCAGAAGCAACAGCACCAGACTCCAGCTAGGGCACTTTTTTGCCAAGTACCACAGCAGCAGAGACAGTTACAACAATCTTATTGCCACTTCTGCAAGAAGGCCAGCCATATCTGGAAAGTTTGCAGGAAAAGGTTGGAAGTTTATTTGTTTTATGGTACTGAATGGCATCAGCTGAGGGAGTGTCCTTCCAATCCTCGTCGTGCAGTTCAGGGAGTAGCTTCAGCTCCGAGGGCACAAATGAGACCATCTGCAGTACAGCCGAGGGGACCGCTTCCGACACAGCAATAGCGTTATGTCCAGCATCAGTAGCAGGAAGGTGCACATCAGGGACGAGCATTTTCTATGACCGTCGAGGAGGATGAACCCACAGGAGATGTCATCGCAGGTTCTATTCTTCTAGATTCTATTCCATCTTTAGTTTTGTTTGATAGTGGTGCTTCCCATAGTTTTGTATCTGTTTTTTTTGCTCTGAAGCATGGTTTGGTAGCTGAGTCTTTGCTTAGGACTTGCAAGATCATGACCGGGGGAGGAATTATCCTGGTTAATGATATTTGCAAGGATCAGAGAGTTACTCTAGGAGGCCGGGAGTTGAGTGCGTCTCTACTTGTAATGCCACTTCCGAGCTACGATATTATACTCGGGATGGATTGGTTGAGTAGGCACCATGCTAGCATAGATTGTAGAGGAGGTAGAGTTTTGTTTGGTTCGCTAGGAGAGCCAGAGTTTGAGTTTGCTAGAGGAACTGCAGAGCAGGATGAAGGCATTATTTATGGAGCTATGTGGAAGACAAGGAGTTGCCGTATAAGTTGATAGCAAAGTTCTTGGATGTGTTTCCTAAGAAATTGACAGGGTTGCCACCAGATCGAGATGTTAAATTTTCTATAGACTTGGTACCAGGTGCAGAACCAATTTTACATCATGTCTATAGAGTAAACAACAGCGAGCTGGTCGAGCTGAAGAAACAGGTGGACAAATTGTAGGATAAGAAGTTTATCAGATCGAGTTCTTCATCGTGGGGAGCCCCGGTATTGTTTGTATCGAAGCAGGATTACAGGGTTTTGAATAATCTCACTATCAAGAATAAGTGTCCTTTGCCACGGATTGATAATCTGTTTGATCAGTTGAGTGGTGCCAAGGTATTTTCTAAGATAGATTTAAGATCAGGCTACCATCAGGTGAAGGTAAAGCCAGAGGACATACCGAAGACTGCTTTTAGAACTCGATATGGTCAGTACGAGTTTATGGTGATGTCGTTTGGTTTGACTATTGTACCGACGGTATTTATGAACTTGATGAACAAGGTGTTCCATCAATATCATGACAAGTTCGTGGTGATGTTCATCGATGACATACTTATATACTCGAAGACACCGGAGGAGCATGAGGAGCATTTGAGGATTGTGTTGGATGTGCTGAGGAAGGAAAAGTAGTATGGAAAGTTATCCAAGTGTGAGTTTTTCTTGGACAAGGTAGAGTTCTTGGGGCATGTTGTGACTGGTGATGGTATTTCAGTGGATCCGAAGAAGATCAAAGCAGTAGAATCTTGGAAGATGCCGAGTTCGGTAGCAGAGATCAGGAGTTTCCTGGGATTGGCAGGCAACTACAGAATGTTTGTGCAATATTTTTTGAGGATTACCGAGCCGATGACCTAACTCACCAGAAAGGATATGGAGTATGTTTGGACAGAGGATTGCCAGGTTACTTTTGAGGAGTTGAATAGGAGGTTAATGTCTGCTCCTATTTTGATATTGCCATCAGGGTCTGAAGGTTTTACTATTTATAGTGATGCATCGGGGAAATGTTTGGATTGTGTTCTTCAGGAGAATGGAAAAGTGATTGCCTATGCATTCAGGCAATTACGTCCTCATGAAAAGAACTATCCTACCCATGATTTGTAGTTGGCAGTAGTCATCTTCGCTCTAAAGTTGTGGAAACATTATTTGTACGGAGAGCGTGTGAAGATCTTCACAGACCATAAGAGCTTGAAGTACGTTTTCACACAGAAGGAGTTGAACATGAGGCAGCGTCGGTAGTTAAAACTGATAAAGTATTTTGATATATCCTTACAGTATCATCCTAGGAAAGCTAATATAGTTGCCGATGCTTTGAGTAGGTATCCGATAGCTATGTTCTTGACACAGGATCGATATTTGTTGGAGGACTTGGAAAGCTTTTGTATCAAGGTGATAGTTCCTGGTGGTTCTATAAAGATGTGGGGATTGCAGATACATTCATATTTGATAGACAGGATCAAGGCAGCACAGTATAAGAATGTATCTCTGAGGAGTATCATAGCTCAGGTGAGAGCAGGATTGGAGGATGATTTAACCATTGCTGAGGATAGATCTTTGAGGCATAGAGTTAGATCGTGTGTGCCTAGTGGAGAGCTGTATGAGGAGGTATTGCTGGAAGCGCATCGTTCTCAGTATTCTATGCATCCAAGTGCTAACAAGATATATCGGGATATGCGAGAGAGAGTGTGGTGGTATGGCATAAAGAGGGAAGTGGCACAGTTTGTATCAAGATGCTTAGTATGCCAGCAGGTGAAAGCTTAGAGGCAGAGGCCATGAGGTTTACTTCAGCCATTATCTATTTCAGAGTGAAAGTGGGAGCACATTACTAAGTATTTTGTATCGGAACTTCTACGATCTCCAGGAGGGAAAGATGCAATTTGGATCATCGTTGATAGGTTGACTAAGTTGGCCCACTTTTTGCCTTTCAAGGTGGGTTTGTCTACGGAGAAGCTGGCAGAGATGTATGTGAGGCAGATTATTAGGATACATAGAGTTTTCGTCAGCATAGTCTCAGATCGGGATAGTCGTTTTGCTTTTTATTTCTAGAAGAGTTTGTAGGAGAGTTTGGGCACTCAGCTCAAGTTCAGTATTACATATCAACCCCAGACAATGGGTAGTCAAAGAGGACTATTCAGACTCTCGAGGATATGTTACGCACTTATGTACTAGATTTTGGGGGTTCTTGGGAGAATCATCTCCATTTGGTAGAGTTTGCTTACAACAACAGTTATCAGGCTAGTATAGAGATGTCATATTTTGAAGCTTTGTACGGTCGGAGGTATCGTACTCCCTTGTCATGGGACTATATTGGAGAGAGTGTTTTGCTTGGGCCAGAGATTATTATAGATGCAGCAGAGAAGGTTTAGATGATCAGAGACAGACTTCGTATGGCGTAGGACAGACAGCGGCATTGGGCCGATAGCCACCGGAGACCTTTGGAGTTTGAGGTATAGTTTTAGATTTTGTTTTATGCTTTTTATTGGTTGTTTATTATAGATTAAGTTCTTAAGGTGGTATTTTGTTCTAGGTGGGTAGTTAGGTGTTTCTGAGGATTTCTCTGACACGAGGCACGATTCGCTTCGGTGGAGGCGGGAAGCTTAGTCCGCGATTCATCGAACCTTTCACTATTCTAGAGAAGGTCTGTGTAGTTGCTTATAGACTAGACTTGCCACCTGCATTAGAGGGAGTGTACAACGTGTTTCACGTGTCATAGTTGAGATAATATGTGACAGATCCTAGTCATGTACTGGATCACTCGGAGATAGAGGTGGGCCCTACTCTTAGTTATCTAGAGCAGCTAGTTGAGATTATGGATCGGAGAGAGAAGGTGCTGAGGAACCAGACTATTCCTTTGGTGCACGTCGTATGGAGACATCACTCTCCAGGGGAGTCTACCTGGGAGAGGGTAGATGAAATGCAAAAGCGTTATCCATATTTGTTTGTGCCTTGAGGTATGTTATTTTCTAGTTATGTTCTGTTTATTATTATATTCTTTCATAGTTAGTTATGTTCTTTAGTTATGTTCTTCGATTATGATCTGTTATTTTTTGGGGGTACTTTTTGTCTTGAATTTCGAGGACAAAATTATTTTAAGGAGGGTAGATTTGTCACTACCATATTTTCTAGGAAAGGGTATTTTAGTAATTTTATATTTAATTATATGCATGATAAATAATTATTTATTGTATTATTTAATTATTGTTAGTTGTTAATTATTTATTTTGGACTTGTGTTAGTGGACCTAACTAGTTTAGTTTAGACTCATGGACCAACATGAATTAATTGGTTAGAATTTAGCCCATTTAGAAAGCACATTGTTAAGGAGATGGATTAAATTAATTAAACCATTAGACTAAAAGCTTCCCTCCATAATTATTTCTTTATGAGAGGCCCCAAGGGGTATATTGGACATTACATGGTAGCTTGAGGAAGGGGAAAGGGGGCCGGCCTATATGAGAGGGGGAATTTATTTCTTTCTCCTCTTTTTATTTTAAAACTAGATCTAGAATTTCCCTCAACCAAATTCCTTTATTCCCACTTCATTTACGTACCAAATTTTATCCCAATTCCTTCTTAAATCACTATTGGAGACTAGATAAGCAATGATCTAGAAAGAGGAAGCAAGGATCTACAAAGAGGAGCAAGGATCTACAAGTTGGAGGCTAATTTCATCACATTTGGAGGTTTCATTGGGAATCCATCTCCTAATAGGTACAATTCAATTTTCTCCTTAATTTAGTTCTAAATCTGAGATATAACCATGAAAAATCAACCCATATGCATAGGCTACTCATAAGATTTGGTTTTGTGTTCATAGGAGGCCTATTGAGAAAGTTATGGTGCTTTTTGTGTCAATTTTGGGAGAATTCCGAGATTAACATTTGCTTTGTGTATCAATTGGTCCTATAGATCAATTTGGCGTGTGCTTGTATGTTTGGGGCTAGTATCGTATTCATAATTGGATATGTGTAGGTCGTATTCCAATAATTTGGTGATACATATTGATTTGGGGGTTTTTCCTCCGACACGGGACTTTGTACATGTCATATTTTGACACGGATACGTAGATCTATATTTGACTCTTAGTATTGTTCATAAATAATATATGTGACTTGTTTGTGTCCTTCGGGGTATATTTGGATGTGTGGTGGACTCGTATCATATGCGTATCCTAGATCTAGTGGGATACGGTGTGATACTCTCCATGTGTTTGTACAATTCATGGAGGATACAATTGTATATATATATATATATATTATGGTATATATAATTATGCTTCTTGTGTCTTAGATCTATGTATTTATTATGTATGTTGTAAGTAGTTATTCTTATATATGTATGTATAATTATATATGTTAGCATGTAAATAGATATTATGAGTTGTTATAATTATAATTATATAATGTGTATGGTGAATAGTTATATATATACATATTAATATGTATGTGTGTGTATGTTACTATGTGTATTATGTACATAATACTATGTGAGGGTGTGTATAATTATTAGTAGTATTTATGCATATGATATATATATATATATATATATATATATATATATATATATATATATATATATATATATATATATATATATATATATATATATATATATATTTTGGGTTATATATATATGTATTTATATATATATATGTGGTAGATATATATATATATGTTATTATATATTATATATATATATATATATAGGTTTCAGCAACAGCAAGAGAGTGTCGCAACAGCGAGCGTCACAACAGCAGAGAAATAGCAGCAGCGACAGCAACTTTATAGCAACAACAGTCAGCGACAGTTGTAGGAAACTGTCGCTGAAACAACAGTATATCAGCAGAGTATCAGAAGCTTCAGTGACAGTTTTTAGTGACAGTACAGGAAACTATCACAAAAACTACAGTGTACCAATATACACAGCAGCTTTTTGGCGACAGTGGACAGGGTATATAGCGACAGTTTGGCAGTTTTAGTATTAGATATATATATGTATATATATATATATATATATAGATATATCCATATATGCATTTGATATTTGAATATATATAAATATATTTATTTGCTAATGGTATTTAATACATACTATGTGTATAATAATTATTGTTATATGGTATATATACGGGTAGATAGTATAACTAGCATTTGGGTATTACCTTGGAGAACCAAAGTAAGTACCAAGGTAATTAAGGATACCCAAGGCATTGGGTTGGGATGTTAAGATTATGGTTTTAAGTTGAGATACCAAGTTGGTTCAAAACCACGGTACCTATTTTAATATTTGTAATTTGGATACTATATTATAAATAATTATTTGTTATATATATATATTGATATTTCACCTATGGATTCACGTATCCGAAGATACGGTATCCTAATGTTTAAGATATAATTTTTATTGCTTAGACTTTAGTATCTTGAACCCAAATATTTTGTGGTAGACTTATGCAACCTAGAAATAGGTAGTTGACCATAGTTGACCATGGTTTGACTATAGTTGACCATAGTTGGCCATAGTTTAACTTTTGACCTAGAATTGACTTGTTGACCTAGAAATTGACTAGTTTAACTTATTCTCTTTTCGGAACCTTGTATTGATGTTGTATTCCATATCTAGGTCTTTGAGGCACCGTATCAGACATCTGTGAGGCTATTCATTGGACTTCAAGCGAGTATATTCTCTGATAGTTTCTCGTTTATGATATCCTCTATGTTCATTTTATCTAGTGTAGATATCCATGTTTCTTGACACGATCATTACACGGATTGGTATATCCGGATCTCGTCATGAGATGTTATTCCTTATATATGGTATATCTTGTGCAAGTCATGTTTTATTGATTATCTTGTGCATGTACAGACACTGATTCTCGGGAAAATTTGCTACCTTCCTAGAGAATCCCGTGCCATAGCATACCATGGTTGGATCTATTATACCAGTCGGGGGTGGGGAGTACTTTAGTATAGATATGTGATCATAACCTCCTTGTGTATATCTTGTTCCTTGTGAGTGTTGATCATACACCGCACGTATGATCAGCCAGGCCATTATACTCTTGTGCAAGTTCCCAAGTCGATCACATGTTAAAGCTAGTACTCACACACTTAGATATTAGTATTCTTGTTCATTGTCATATTGTTCATTCTTGTATTTATTCCAGTATTTCCTTATTATATATATCTTGTATCTATTATATATCTTGTATATTCACATATATTTACTGTTATATAATTTTTATCATTGATTAGAACTGTTGTTAGAGATGTACTCTGCTCCTTTCCTGACTGGATATATTTTTCAAGGTGACACTGAGGACTGGTACCCTACACATTATGGACCTCAGGATATTGTGGGTTTAGAGTCTGAGACCCTGGTTCAGGAGGGACTTATCCCAACTGTGATAGATGACCCAAGTTTAGTAGCTTCTTAGTATTCTTGTACTGGATTTGTCTCCAGCTTATTTGTTAGTATTCTTTCAGACTCATTGATGTATTATTTAGACTCATGAGTTGTATTGTGTCTTTCTATTCTTTTATCTGATTTATGATCATTTTTATCTTAGATCTGTGATTGAGTATATTGTTATTGTTGGTGGTTCATTATGTTGATAGATAGATTACCCAGACAACGTTCTACCGTCGATTCTAGGGCGTAGGCTGGGCATTATTCCCGACTTGTACCCATACATCGGGTGCGAGTCATGATATTCTCTCTTCCTCTGTAACAATCTCTGCTGGAGTTTTCAGAATATCCTTTGCCTCTGTCTTTTCCTCTGGAATATCCATAACTGGCATTCGCTTCAGGGAATGCTAGTGTTCCAGTAGGCCTAGTATTATGTTTTTTTACGAGGAAACTATTATTTTCCTCAGCAACTAGCAGCACAAAGATGAGTTCAAAAATTTTAGAATAATTTTGTTGTCTATACTATTGTTGCAAGAGTATATTTATAGCATAGAATGTTAAAAGAGTTTTGTCTATCATTTGCTCCCGTATAATCGGTTCTTCACACAACTCAAGACGTGATACAATGTTAAAAATAGATGAGTTGTTTTTTAATATTATCTGAAAATCCTGGAACGGAAGGTTGATCCATTTATTCGAAGGTTGATCCATTTATTCTTTGCTACGGGGAGGATGAATGTTTTTGGGTGGTCATATCTATCCTTTAGGGATTCCCACAGAAATGTTAGATCTTCTATAGTGAGATACTCATTCTTTAAATCCGCATGAAGATGTCGACGTAAAAAAGGTCATCGCTTTAGCCTTATCTCCAGGATTAATTGGCTTCCCTTTTGTACGAATACTCAGTATGTGTACCAAGTCAATGGAGCTGAGGTGAAGCTTAGTATCTAACTTCCAAGTGAGAGAATTATATTTGTTAACTTCTAGGGCAGTGAATTCCAACTTGGTAAGGATTGACATTTGGGAAGAAAAGAAGAAAATTTGTATCATCATTTTTTTCTATATTTCTTAAATAGAGTTGTAAATTATATATACATTGAACTTTAGGTCTATGATAGTTTGTAGGACAACTAGACATCAACTTTATTTTTATTTTCTTAAAAATTCTATAGTATGATAGTTTGTCATTGTCAATTTTGGACTAGCAACCCTCTGTGACCTGCAAAATTTAGTTCGCGAATGACTCAATTTTCTCGAACATTTAGCGCAACACCTGTCACTCCTCGTTCCCAGTATACATATTGGGAGCGTATTATTTCTCGCTGGCATATTATTTTTTTGGTTGTAAGAGACTAGACCATTCCTTGGTTTGTCTTGGTTCTTAGTTTATGGTTTGGGTTTGTTTATTCATGAGTTGAACCCATGGTCTAAACCTCAAACCCTAGCTATATAACCCAACTCCTTTCTCTCTTACTCTTCATTCTTTCTTTTATTTCTCTCTCTTAGGTTTTTTTCTCCCTCCATAGGTAAGTACAACTTGCATGAGAAATAGAGAAACCCTCAATATTATTAGTCTATTATATTTATTATGTAATTTTAAGCATGTTTAGAAATTGGTATTTTCGGATTTGGTAGATGGAATGATGTAGATCTGTATTTTTATGAGTGTGGGTGCTCTTGATTTTTTTCTTTGGTTTTGATCTTCAAAAACTTATTGTTTTGGAAAACTTATTGTTCTATGTCGAAGAGCATTTGATTTTGAGTGGTTTAGAATGTTACATTACCGAATTTGGACCCCATACGAAGTTTCCATGAAGAAAATCCAACTTTCGTTTTGGAGTTTCCGCCATGGCAAAACTTGCTATGGAGAAGATGAAGCTCCATGGGCCGACCATCCAGCATGCATCCATTTTGTTGGCGTATAACTGAAGAACGCATGCGCTCTAAAACTCGAGCTTGAAAATCTATGTGTCAGAACTTTTATATTATCTCTCCTAGGTGCAAGGAAATCATCTATGCGGCAATGAGCTATGCGTCCCCCTTTTCTTTGGACGCTTGACTCAGCCCCTCCATGATACTTCTTTTGACTATTTTGTCTTTTCACCTGACACACTTTATTTCCTGTCACATCCATCATTTCAATCAATTTACTGACACTTTATTTATTGTCCGTCACTTCGGCACTTGTCCCGAAGAGTAGACTTTGCCTCGTTTATGCACCCCTGACTTCATGTGACTTTATGTGCCCTGACTCTATACGATACCCTGAGCATACACTTGTTTGGTTCATGCGCCTGACCTTCATGCGTATAACTTCATGCATGTGTTATCCTTAGGGAGCCCATGCGTGCACGTAGTACTTTTATTTTGTGTTCATTTATTTTATTTGGAATATTTTATATTCTATGTGGTTGATTCTAGTAATACTTGTGTCTTGATTCTATGAAAGAATGTACTTAGTAACCAGACCTCGTGCTAGACATAACTATGTGCTAAGATTGACTATATACATGGAATTAATATGTGATGGACTGAGATTTTTTGTGTGGACCAGACTGAGTAGTAAGTGACTAACCAGATATGTGCATGACATAAACTTCGTGTTACAATATGATTAAGATTTATGTGACCTAATGTATAATTGCTAATTGGACTCAAATACTGTATCCGTTCTTGTAAACGCCCTCGACCAAATTTAGATTTATTTAGTTTAGATAGAGAGACTAGGATTAAATTGGTGATAATTAGAGTTGAATGCAGTAAATTAGAATTATTGTGCAATAATTATATTACTTAATACACCTTACCGTTGCTTCGATATTTAGAGCGCTACACTAGTATTTACCTTCAAACAAATTTTATACACATTTCCTAGACATACCAGACTACCATTCTAACCCTTGTTTAACTCATAACTCTATATTGTGTTTCATTTTAGTTGCACAATAATTGTTACAAACGTCTAGTTTTAAATCCCAATAAATCCAACCTTGCATAATTGTCCGTTCCAATCGAGATTGGAGACACTAACCCAACCCATTCATACAACCCAAATTAGGGCATTATTTTATTCTGAGTCTGCCATGTCTATGATGACTGCATTCCATAAAATTTTAATCCTAATTAATTAAAAAGTATCACTTGCACTAATTCTTATTTAAATTAGTATGAAGACCAACCCCACCTAAAACTAGACCCAACCTAGCCTATATATACCCTTATATTCCTTCATGACAACATGTTCCCCACCCCAAGGAGCCCTAGCTGGCCCAATTCCCAAGGATAACCCCTTTTCTCTCTCTCCTATATAAATATAACTCATTCCCTCTTCAAACCAACCCTATACAAAATCCTAGCCGAAACCCTAGTTTCACCTCCCCTTCAAAACCAGATAACCCATCTCCCCCTCCCCAATCACACAGCGATGCCACCACCTCAACTGCCATATCCACCATCTCCTCTGCCTGCCTTTCCCCGTCGATGCCGGACCACCACCTCCCAACCGCCTGCACCCGACTGCCAGTCCACCTCCATCAACCATCATCACCATCCTCAACAACATCACCCACCCGATTCCCTTCTCTGACTTTCCTCCACTACCTCCACCGCCTGACTACCGACAGCGCCGCCACCAGCCTCTTCGTATCCACCACCCCAATACCACCAGCAACCAACACCTACACCACCGCTAACCACCACTCGCACCACCACCATCAACATCACCATCACCAACCTCCACCTCAACCCGACCCCGATACCCCCAACCGCCTGACCACCACCTGCCAGCACCGCAAACCACCACCACCAGCCTGACAGCCGCCTTCCCCATGACCAGATCCACCACCAATTGTCGTTGCTGCGGCCGCTGCAACTGCTGCCCAGACTGCTGTTGCCGCTGCTGCTTCACCATGTACCGTCGGAGCTCTGCCCCATGTCGGAGGGCAGTTCATCGACAAGCATAGACCCCCCTCGGCCATGACTAGGTATTATATATTATTTCAATTAAAATTTCATGTATTGTGGTGTCAACATATCGTCAAATAGATATGAGTAATAGCAATTTCCAAGGGCAATATTTGTGTAGATGTGTTTATTGTTAAATTGCTAATTTAGGCTCAAGTAACTACTCTAATAAAATCACTGTTAATATGAACGCCATGTTGACCTAAAAACCTAGACATTGACCAAGTGCACCCTAACATGATAATTAGGACAGGTATTTCTGTACAAAACGTAATTAGTTTCGTAACAGGACTTTGGTAATTTATTGCCTTGAGGTACCTGGTAATTGAGGATAGGACACGTGTACGTCTTAGTTGCGTACACACGTGACCCTGTAGTTGACCAGCTATGACCCCTTGCGTTAGTGCCTAAGAGCAGCATAGAGTTTCTGTATATATTACTTTAGTAACTGATGATCGAATTGCTATATTATCTTATATGTATAGGATCGCTGGACCATTCGGGAGAGACTTTAGGAGCAGGTTATTGACACTCGCAGCTTGAGGACCCAGGCAAGTATACCTTACCATATTTTTTGATGCCTTATTTAAATTAGACAATATTGTTTGATGCCTTATTGCATTATTTTATACAACTGTGCGTGTCCGAGATTGACTCGGGTGCAGTCGATTAATGCGTCGATGTGTAGTGTAATCGACTTAGTCACTAGAAGACTCGCCTATCATTGTGAGGATATTTTGATATCTTCCTAGACCTGACACTCTTACATGCATCGTGGTAACAAATTCATGTTGGGATACGGATTCGCGTACCCGACTAGCTATCGGTGCGTGTGACATGCATCACAGTTAGTACGTAATCAGGGTTATATTATTAGTAGAGACTTGGCATATAGATATGTGGTGTGCACGTCGTATATTCGACTTATATATCTATATTGTGCAGGGAGGACCACTAGTAGGCGTATGGGATACACACATTAGAATCCGTAGTATCCGGAGGAGCCACAGATCTAATGACTTCCTTTATTCAGATACCGCGTTCTTCGGAGAGATACGAACGTATATATTTGCAGATACCTCATTCTTCGAAATAATGGACATTACATGTACATATACCTCACTCTTCGGAGTGTGGACGTTATTCCTACACCTACCCAAACATACCAAGGTTATCCTCATATTGCATTCACATAGATGGTTAGCACACCCCTTTATTTTATTCAGTATTTATATATAGCATGTACTTTTGTATCTTGTTACGTCCCTCTGAAGACCTGGTTACTTTTTCGATTTGGATGAGGCATATTATCCTACAGTATATGGACCCGGACAAGAGATGAGGTACGCATCCGAGGAGGAGCTAGAGGTGCTACCATCAGAGTTTCAGTAATCATTTGGTAGGCCTTCTGCCTAAGATTGGAGCATCATTATCTAGTCAGCCGATGCCCTAGTCATTACTCTTTTATCTGTCTTTCAGTACTTTTATTTTGTTATAGTAGTGGGTTTGTTCTCACCAGACATTTTAGATTGTACTATAATATTTTAGACTGGCGTTTATTATCCAGTATCTATTTCAATATTTCTTGTTTATATTGTGGATGAGATTAGATTACCTATTTTAATGTAGTATTGGACTTGTTAGTATTTTTAGGACAACGGAGTACACTTCTTAGGATCCATTAAATTGGGTAATCCCTCGGAGACGTATTCCCTGGCCATTGCCACATGGCCTTGTCCCGTGTATTTTTGGACTGGGACATGACATGGTTTTAGTGGTGGCCCATGCAGGTCATGATTATCGCTTGTGGTATGGTAACATGCCCAGTGAGCCTGCAATAAGATAGGAATTACTAATTCTTATCTACTTTAATTACGCCTTTGAACCTCCTTCATATTATTTCTAAATATCTGTATCATGTTTGCTTGATTCTATACTCTTTTAATAAAGTTCTATCTCTTGCAGCAAGATAAACTTGTGCAGTGGACGAGAAGCACATGGTGTCGTGGTGCCAGCCGACACCACCCAGAGAGAGGAGATATCCCAGGGACCACCTGGAGAGCAACCACCACCATAGGCCCTGGTAATTCTACAGGCCTCGCTGATACATTGGTACGAGACTTATCAGGGCGATCCTACACAGCAGTACGAGGGACAGACTTCACAGACGATCCCCATACAGTATTTTGAGGGCCAAACTTTGGGGGCTACGCCGATATCCAAACCGAGAGCCAACATCTGAAGAGACACCTAACACGCAGCCAGAGGTTTCGCTGCCACCACCTCCACCCTTTCCACCACAGATGCCATATCCATATGGGCAGCCACATATACTTCAGTTCTTCCAGGCTATCATACAGGCACAATGGCATCAGACCAAGACGTTAAGACAGTGCTTGATGGCAGTCCTGGAAAGGACACCCGCACCAGCACCCGTACCAGCCCCTATACCTATTCAGCCAACTGGTACTATACAAAGGTTCTGCCAGATGGGCCCGAATACTTTTTTGGGCAACGAGATTGCAGAGGAGATCTCCGATTGGGTTGCAAACACGAAGATGCTACTAGAGGCTTCTCAGCTTCATCCAAACCTTTGGATGACCGCAGTGAGGGCTCAAATAAAAGTCAATGCTTATCACTGGTGGGATTACATAGAGCACAGTGTAGGCAAGACCCAAACATGGGACCAGTTCTTAGAGTACTTTAATGCGAAGTATTTTTCGGCTACAGTCAGAAATACCATGTACTCCCAGTTCTTGCATCTAGAACAATGGAATATGACCGTAGATGCATACGATGTGGAGTTTAGCCAACTTAGCAGATTTGGTGCTGCCTTGATACCTAATGATCTAGAGAAGGCCCAAAGATTGCATCACGACCTTACTTTCGAGCTGTAGAGGTACACCACCACCCAGGTGAGGAATTTTTATGAGGAGGTTCTTTCAGAGGCGAGGATCCAGGAGGCCATCGGCAGAGGAGAAAAATGTTCCAGCACGACCGTACCAGCCAGAGCCCAGCCCGGAGAAAGAGAATTGATCCATTGTCCAGGAGCACAGGCACAACAGAGGACAGTGCCATACCAGCATAAGAAGTTTTTGACTTATCACTATTGTGGCAAGAGGGGACACGTCGTTAGAGATTATCAAACGAAGCTGGGATTGTGCATGATATATGGGGCAAGTAAGCACCTTAACAGAGATTTCCCACAGCGTAGAGATGTAGCACCACAGATAGGACAGAGGCCAGCAGCACCAGCCCCGAGGATACTACCCCGCCAGAAGTTCAACATCCACCAGCACCCGGAGAATTTTAGAGGGGACCACCCTTGGCCCCACAAGAGGCACAGTTTGATCGAGCCAGACAGTAGGCCGGAGGGCAGAGGAACGGACAGAACTTTGCGCTAGCAGCGACTAAGGAAAAAAGAAGGGGAAGCTATCACAGGTAATATTTTAGTTGAATTATTACCTGCAACTGCATTGTTTGATTATGGTGCTACACTATCTTTCATATCTAGTAGTTTCATAGCTATGCATAAAGTAGCTACTTCCCCCTTACCTAAGAGTTGGAAGATTCTTACTGGAGGAGGTATCGTGCCAATTACCAGCACTATTAGAACATGCTCAGTAGTCGTGTGTGGTCGAGAGATGAGAGCACGATTTTTGGTATTCCCAATACCAAACTTTGACGTTGTGTTAGGCATGGACTGCTTGAGCCAATATAATGCCGTACTGGATTGCCGGAGATATAGCATTATTCTTAGACCGCCAGATCAATCGAAGTTCGAGTACATGTGAGGGACCGTCGAGCAAGGAGTAGGACAGATAGTTGGAGCTTATATGGCTATGGAGACGGCACCCCCCCCGATAGTTGCAGAGTTCGAGGATATTTTTTCTGGAGGAGTTACCAAGCTTATCGGCAGATAGAGACATGGAGTTTACTATTGAATTAGTACCCGGAGCAGCACCGATATCTTCAAATATGTACCGATTGGAAAAAAGGAACTAGATGAGCTGAAACTATAGTTAAAAGAGTTGCAGATCAAGGGATTCGTCTACCCTAGTGCATCACCCTGGGGAGCACAAGTATTGTTTGTACCAAAAAAGGATGGGACAGTCCGTATGTGCATTAATTACAGAGCCCTTAATGCTTTGACTATCAAGAACAAGTATCCCCTATCGCAGATTAATAATTTGTTCGACAAGCTGACAGGAGCAGTAGTTTTTACGAAGATCGACTTGAGATTGGGTTATCATCAGGTAAAGGTGCGGAGAGAAGATATTCCAAAGACAATATTCAGGACTCGTTATGGTAACTACAAGTTCTTGGTGATGCCTTTCGGATTGACGAATGTGCCCACAGTATTTATGAACTTGATGAATAGAGTCTTCCACCAATACCTAGACTAGTTCATGGTAGTCTTCATCGATGACATCTTGGTGTATTCAAAGAGCCACGAGGAGCACTTGAGACTAGTGTTAGAAACGCTGAGGCGAGAGAGGCTCTATGCCAAGCTGAGCAAGTATGAGTTTCTCCTAGATCATATCGCTTTTCTTGGACACATTATCTCAGGAGATGGTATTTCGGTAGATCCAGCAAAGATTTTGTCAGTAGAGACGTGGCCGACCCCTACTAATGTCTCAGAGGTAAGGAGTTTCCTAGGACTTGTAGGATATTACCAGAGGTTCATGGAGAACTTCGCAAGGATCGCAGAGCCGATGACCCGCTTGACTCGCAAGGAGCAGGAGTTCACCTGGACAGAGGAGTGTCAGACGGCATTCGATGAGCTGAAGAAGCGTCTGACCATGGCCCCTATCTTGACCATACCTTCTGGACTAGGAGGATTCATGATCTTTAGCGATGCGTCTGGGAAAGGATTAGGATGCGTCTTGATGCAGCATGGGAAGTTTGTTTCCTATTCCTCTAGACAGCTGAGGACCCATGAGAATGACTATCCAACCCACAACTTGGAGTTTTCCGCAGTGATCTTTGCCTTGAAGCTGTGGCGGTACTACCTATACGGAGAATGAGTAGAGATATTCACAGATCATAAAAGCCTAAAGTACGTTTATACTCAGAAGGACCTGAACCAGAGACAAAGACGTTGGCTCGAGGTGATGACAAACTTTGAGATTGAGCAGCAATACTATCAGGAAAAAGCCAACGTGGTAGCTGATGCATTAAGCAGAAGACCCATGGCATTTTTTTTACTACACAGTAACATCTGTTGAGAGACCTAGAGAAGATGGGTATAGAGGTCATTATGCCCAAAACTGACGGTCAGTTATCGAGTTTCCAGTTGCAATCGACATTGGTTGAGAGAATCAAGGTTGCCTTACCAACAGATGCAAGATTTCAGAGGCTTCGACATAGGACAGAGGCTAGGATACAAACAGGATTGCGTATACAAGAGGACGGGACTTTGAGATATGGATATCGTCTCTATGTTTCGAATGGAGAACTTTGTCATGAGCTAATGTCAGAGGCACACAGGTCAACATACTCTATTCATTCAGGAGGCACAAAGATGTACATAGACTTGAGGCAGTACTATTGGTGGCATGGAATGAAGAGAGAGATAGCCCTCTTTGTGGCAAAGTGCCTGGTGTGTCAGCAGGTCAAGGCTGAGCATCAGAGGTCAGTAAGTTTACTTCAGCTGCTCCCGATACGTGAGTGAAAATAGGAGCACATCACTATGGACTTTATTATGGGCTTTCCGAGGAGTCCTAGTGGTTGCAATATAGTATGGGTAATCGTGGATAGACTCACCAAGTCCGCTTACTTTTTACCTTTCAGAGTTGGGCAGTCTACAGAGGTCTTAGTAGATATGTATATGAGGGAGATCGTGCGACTGCATGGAGTGCCAGTCAGTATAGTGTCTAACAGAGATACGAGATTTATATCTTACTTTTGGCGGAGTATGCGAGAGAGTCTAACAGGGATACGAGGTTCACATCTTAATTTTGACATGTTAAGGGCGTGCATGCTTGATTTCGGAGGATCATGGTATGACCATTTATATTTGGTCGAATTTTCCTACAATAATAGCTATCAAGCGAGCATTTAGATGGCTCCCTATAAGGCACTGTATGGTAGGAAGTGTCGTTCCCCAGTATGTTGGAACGATATGGGCAAGAGACGGATTCTTGGACCATAGTTGGTTATTCTTATAGTGGAGAAGGTAAAGAAGATCCAAGGGCACCTACGAGCAGCACAGGACAGACAGAAGCATTGGGAAAATATGGATCGACGACCCCTAGAGTTCCAGATTGGGGATCATGTGTTTTTGAAAATCTCTCCTACCTGAGGAACTATCAGATTTGGAGGCAGAGGAAAGCTGAGACCGAGGTACATCGGATAATTTGATTTATTACAACGCATAGGAGAGGTTGCTTATAGGTTAGCCTTACCACAAACTTTAGAAGAAGTTTATGACGTCTTTCATGTATCTCAGCTAAGGAGATACATGCCAGATCCGAATTATGTGCTTGACCATTCAAAGATCACAGTCGGGCCGAGTTTATCATATCAAGAGGAACTTGTAGAGATTCTGGACAGAAGTGAAAAGGTATTGGGAGGTCAGACTATCCCTCTAGTTCATTTAGCATGGAGTCATCATGCGCCAGGCCAGTCATCTTGGGAATGCGAGGATGATATTCGACAGCGTTATCCCCATCTCTTCAAAGGCCTAGGTATGTAGTAGCATTTAATTTCAGTCAATAATTTTTACCATATGTATGTTTTAATTTCGAGGATGAAATACTCTAAGAAGGGTAGATTATAAACTCCTCGACCAAATTTTGGTTTATTTAGTTTTGATAGAGAGACTAGGATTAAATTGGTGACATTAGAGTTGAATGCAGTAAATTAGAATTATTGTGCAATAATTATATTACTTAATACACCTTACCGTTGCTTCGATATTTGGAGCGCTACACTAGTATTTACCTTCAAACAATTTTTATATATATTTCCTAGACATGCCAGACTACCATTGTGACCCTTGTGTAACTCATAAATACTCTGTATTGTATTTTATTTTAGACGTGTAATAATTGTTACAAATGTCTAGTTTTAAATCCCAATAAATTCAACGTTGCATAATTGTCCGTTCCAATCAAGATTGGAGATACTAACCCAACCCATTCATAAACCCAAATTAGGACATTATTTTATTCTGAGTCTGCCATGTCCATGATGACTTCGTTCCATAAAATCTTGATCTCATATAATCCCAATTAATTGAAAAGCATCACTTGCACTAATTCTTATTTAAATTAGTGTGAAGACCAACCTCACCCAAAACTAGACCCAACCTAGCCCATCTATACCCATATATTCCTTCATGACAACATATTCCCCACCCCAAGGAGCCCTAGATGGCCCAATTCCCAAGGACTACCCCTTTTCTCTCTCTCCTATATAAATATTGTGTATTCCCTCTTCAAACTAACCATATATAAAACCCTAAACGAAACCCTAGTTTCACCTCCCTTTCAAAACACGATCACCCATCTCCCCCTCCCGGATCACACAGCGCCGCCACCACCTCAACCGCTACAGCCACCATCTCCTCCGCCTGCCTTTTCCTGTCGATGCCAGACCACCGCCTCCCAACCACCTGCACCCGACCGCCAGTCCACCTCCATCAACCATCATCACCATCCTCAACACTATAACCTACTCGACTACCTTCTCTGACTTCCTTCCACCACCTCTATCGCCTGACTACCGACAGCACCGCCACCAGCCTTACTGTCTCCACCACCCCAACACCACCAGCAACCAACACCAATACCACTGCCAAACAATACTCGTACCACCACAATCAATATCACCATCACCAACCTCCACCACAACCCGATCCCGATCCCTCCAACCACCTGACCACCACCTATCAACACCACCATCCACAACCACCAGCCTGACCGTCGCCTTCCCCATGACCAGATCCACCGCCAATCGTCGTTGCTGCTGCCGCTTCAATTGCTGCTGCCGCTGCTGCTTCCCCGTGCACCACCGGAGCTCCGCCCTATGCCGGAGAGCAGGTCATCGACGAGCACAGACCCCCCCTCGGCCACGAATAGGTATTGCATGTTATTTTAATTAAAATTTAATATATCGTTGTGTCAACGTATCATCAAACGGATACGAGTAATGGCAATTTCCAATGGCAATGTTTATGTAAATATGTTTGTTATTAAATTGTTAATTTAGGGTCAAGTAACTACTCTAATGAAATAACTGTTAATATGAATGCCATGTTGACCTAGAAACCTAGATATTGACCAAGTGCACCCTAACATGATAATTAGAACAGGTATTTTTGTACAAAATGTAATTAGTTTCGTAACAAGACTTTGGTAATTTATTTTCTTGAGGTACCTGGTAACTGAGGACAAGACACGTGTACATCTTAGCTGTGTAATGATACGGCCCTGTAGTTGATCAGCTGTGACCCCTTACGTCAGTGCCTAAGAGCAGCGTAGAGTTTTTGTGCATATTACTTTCGTAACTAATGATCGAATTGCTATATTATATTATATGTATAGGGTCGCTGGACCATTCGGGAGAGACTTCAAGAGCAGGTTATTGGCACTCGCAGCTTGAGGACTCAGGCAAGTAATCCTTGCCATATTTACTATTTAATTTAAATTATGTAATATTGTATGATGTCTTGTTGCATTATTTTATACAACTGTGCGCGTCCGAGATTGACTCGGGTGCAGTCGACGAATGCGTCGATGTATAGTGTAATCGACTTAGTCACTAGCAGACTCGCCCATTATTGTGAGGATATTCTGATATCTTCCTAGACCTGACACTCTTACACGCATCACGGTGACAAATTCATGTTGGGATGCAGGTTCGCTTACCCGACTAGCTATCGGTACGTGTGACATGCATCACGGTTAGTACGTAACCAGGGTTATATAATTAGTAGAGACTTGGCATCTAGATACGTGGTATGCACGTCGTGTATTCGACTTTTATATCTATATTGGGCGGGAAGGACACTAGTAGGCGTATGGGATACATACATTAGAATCCGTAGTATTCGAAGGAGCCATAGATCCAGTGACTTCCTTTATTCAGATACTGCGTTCTTCGGAGCTATACAGACGTATATATTTGCAGATACCTCATTCTTCAGAATGATGGACATTATATGTACAGATACATCACTCTTCGAAGTGTAGATGTTATGCCTACACCTACCCATACGTACCAAGGTTGTCCTCACATTGCATTCACATAGATGGTTAGCATACCCCTTTATTTTATTCAGTATTTATATATGGCATATATTTTTGTATCTTGTTACGTCCCTCTGAGGATATGGTTTTCTTCCAGATTTGGATGAGGTATATTGTCCTACAGTGTACGGACCCAGATAGGAGATGAGGTACGCATCCGAGGAGGAGCTAGACGTGCTACCGTCAGAGTTTCCGTGATCATTTGGTAGGACTTCCGCCTAGGATTGGAGCATCATTATCTAGTCAGCCGATGGCCTAGTCATTACTCTTTTATCTGTCTTTCAGTACTTTTATTTCGTCATAGTAGTGGGTTTGTTCCCACCAGACATTTTGGATTGTACGATTATATTTTAGACTGGCATTTATTATCCAGTATCTATTTCAGTACTTCTTGTTTATATTGTGGATGAGATTAGATTACCTGTTTTGATGTAGTAATGGACTTGTTAGTATTTTTAGCACAGTGGAGTATGCTTCATAGGATCCATTAAATTGGGTAATCCCTCGAAGACGTATTAGCTGGCCATTGCCACGTAGCCTGGTCCCGTGTATTTTGGGATTGGGGTTTGACAGTTCTGAGACAATTATTGCTTGATATTGTTTATAATTTAATATGCACTATGGTACGACATATCGTGTTATATGTTAAGTGATTATATTTGGGTTGTGCATCGAGAATGCCTCAAAATTTCTAAACACGTGATACTATAAATATACTTTTCCTCCAGCACGGGCATGATATGCGAGCCAAGTACTAAACAATGGCTAGGATATTTATTTATTGAATGTTACCTACACAATCGAGTGAATCCAGACTGAACTTTCATGGATTCGTATCTAGCGTATCCGTACTTTGTACGACATCTTCAGGGAAATTCTCTTGTATCCACGCCTTGAGATTTTGAAAACAATATAGGGTTAATTAAGCTATTAAAAGTGGTAGTAATATTAGGAGAAACGGTATCCCGAGATCATGCCAAAGAAACTTTCTACAGAGATTCATTCTAAGTACGATATAGGCTGGCCACCACAGATACTATATATCATTCGCCTTAGTTGAATGTTGTATCAGACCTATTATAAATAATACCGAGCCACTATTTTACTATAGAAACATTAGAGCCTCTAATACCCTGATCTAGCACAGTGGCCCTATGAAAAACTGGTGCAATTCTTGAAGTGCCTATATAATCACCTGTTGACTCGGTTAGCTCATGTTCAACAATGGCGTGATCTGAGGATTCCAATTATGCACTATTCTGAGATAACCTTAGACTCCATAAATAGCAAGTCGTACAAGTGATTGGCCGATCATATTAATTGGACTTAGTTGTGATTGTATTATTCTGTTACTAGCATAGGGAAATAGACTATCATAGTCTGATGGATTTAATCAGTGTCCTTGTTTGGTCGTAGGGTTGGGCCTATTGCTAAGATATGCCATGGACCTAAGTTATGACGCCGAATATATATTATTATATATTTATTATTTGGGTTTTTATTCTCCATTTAGTGATTCTTTTGTGGTACTTGTTATTTGGGGTCTAACCCCACTGGCTTTGCATGGCAAGATTTTGAGCCAGCACCCAAGGTCCCAGCGGACTTTCCTACGACTAATGGCATGTACAAAAAATATGGCCGCCAAGGATAACGAGTGGGTTTTCTTTTTCCCTGCTCGTCATTGTGCATTTTATCTTTTGGGCATTTAGCTACCGGCACCTGTTCTCAAGCACGTATGGACCATTAGTTTCCTTACATAATTGTATTAAATCAAACTGTAGAAGATCACTGTCATGTACTTTCGTTACTCTACTAACTTCTTATTTTTCTACAGCTGGTCTCTAGAATATCTTAAGAAATCGTTTGGGATGCCTTATTGCTTTATCATATATGCTTTATGATTACTATTTCTTGTTTGATTGATTGAGACTTAGATGTTTGTGTGACCCTAATTTATCTGATTTTAGCATGCACCCCTTTGTCTAGTTACAACCGTGATCGTTGTACGATGTATAGTACCTTTTATGGGATAGCTGGCCATATCCATCTCTGTATTCTTGTACTAGGGCGTGACAAGGCTTTATTAGTGGCCCATGTAGGTATGTTCTATAGACTGGTGGGGGGTATCATGGTCATAGGAGTCTCAATCAAATATGATCCTTCTTGAAATTCTGAATTCGTACTCTCCGATACTCAGCTTAAAAAATTTCAGATTGGTTGCTTCTTTGTCCTTCTCATCATGTACATAATATTTTTTGTGCTCTTCTTTAGGGTTTTTCCTCCTCCAGATATAGCAACAACAAGAGAGGCAAAGTTACCAGAGGAACGAGATCCTGTAGAACCCCAGCCAAGGATCCAAGTTGAGCACACGATTAATGCAACAGAGCAGCAGGCTCCAGATATTCCCTTAACACTTGCAGTACCACCAACACTAGATACCCCGATCTTGTTAGAGATTATTCGGAGAATGTTGGCTTTCTAACAATATTAGATGATGGTTTGAAAGAAACAACATTAGGAACAACAACGTCAACAGCTTCAACAGCAAGAACAAAATATCATGTTGAACCAAGGGTTATAGACATCCCTGGAACGAGGCAAGAGAGTAGATTTTGGTGCATCTGTTAAGTTTTGTAGACTGAATCCTAGATATTTTGATAGAACGGAGGATGCCATTGTCATGCTTCGATCCTAAAGGTCTCGACAATACCCCCGTCGGGCGTGAATCACCGTGCCTCAACACTCCCGTAGGACGTATATCGTTTATCATCGAGGCATTATGTCGTGTGAGCCTGGAGATGCTCTCGCACAAGGCAACAATGTAAGTTATCTTGGTTATTATTGAACTAATCGAGTTTGCAACGGAGGAGCAGTGTTAGAAAAAGTAATCCATCTGAGTATACGTGGCAAAGGTCAAGGCACAAAGTTCTCTTAATACAATGACATCGTTCCATATATTATGTTCCTCTATACAAAAGCTGCTCAAAATATCTCAATACAGCTCAAGTCATCGACCCCAGATTTTTGGGTCCTAGGGATGAGGCACGGCTATTGCTTCTTCGGATGATCCAGCACCCGTGAACAAGCAAACAGTTGGTGGGTCAGCACTTTGGAGAAAGTACTGGTGAGTAAAAAATCAACGAACAGAAGCAACATTCACTAAAACCAATACTAAGTAATTATGTTATAAATATTATATTACTAGTGATCTTTCTAGTTTTACCTAGGTTTGTTTTATGTAGTACTGGAACAGTGTCATATTACTTCTTTTTGAAAAAATATCTTGAAAAATAGAGTTCATGTTCGATTCATTAAAGCACACAAGACAAGCCGATTCTTTTACTAACAGGGTGTTTGCAGTGTGACTCATGAGCTATACTCAAAGACTCTGGGGATAAAGCACTATCTAGGAACTATCCTTCTATCAAGTAAACAAGATGAACTATCTATATGATATTGGTCCCTGAGAAACTCAGATTAGTAGCGATAATCCAGCTTACTAATGACTCATTTATCGTATGTTAGTAGAAGCTGTGACTCATGGTTGCTCTTCACTAAAATACGCTCAAAATAGCTGTTGTGACCAAGGTTCAGCTCTGCACTAATAGCCATTGTTCAAATAATGCAAATACATGAAATACTTTCAAATAAACTCTACGATACAGATGATCAAGATCAAGCAGACTATCTATCCATCTTTCCATCACTGTGCGGTCAAGCCGCCATCTTTCTGATCAAGTATATGTACGAAGTAGTTCTATCAATACACAAGCGATAAGAAAACATGTTCAAGCTATTCCTTACTCTCCTTATTAGCATGGAAATGTTCTTCTATTGACAAGCATTTAAGTTCTAGCTAATCATGCAGTTCTATTATTCATACAATAAAAACAATAATCTTCTTAGCAATATGCATTATAGAAATCATATTCGTTATTAAGGCATGCAAGAATCCGAGAATAAAGTTTTGCCCACTCACCTAGATCAGTCATCTTCTGGTTCAACAAGGAGCTCTTCAAGAAAGTTTTCTTTTTGAGTCAGCAAACTGATATCTCTTGTACATAGTGCCAATATGGAACGGGGCACTACATACTTACCCACCAAAAAAAAGTTTTATCCTCGAAACTATAAGGAGAAACTTTTGATATCCAGAATAGCGATATTCCTCATCCGTCACCAACTTCAATCGAAAACACAAGCAATCAAGAAGCACAAAATCACAACTCTCAAGCAAATAAATCAAACCCAAAAACTTTTGCTAGAATCTATGAGAATATTTATGGACTTATCGTATGGAACACTCAACTTAGCAACGATATCAATGGACAAGGAATCATCATCTAAGAACAGCAGTAAAATAGGCATAAGGCCAGAGGATCGTATTGCTCTGATACCACTATGTCAAGCCCTGATCCCGAAGGTCACGACAACACCCCTGCCGAGCACGAATTATCATGCCTCGACACTCCCGTGGGACATATATCGTTTGTCATCGAGACGTAATATCGTGCGAGCCTGGAGATGCTCTCGCACAAGGCAATAACACAAGTCATCTTTGTTATCATCGAACTGATCTAGTTTGCACCGGAGGAGCAGTATTACAAATAGTAATCCATCTAAGTAAATGGGACAAAGTTCATGGCACGAGGTTCTCTGAATACAATGGCATCGTTCCATATATTATGTCCCGCTATATAAAAGTAGCTCAAAATATCATGATACAGCTCAAGGCATCGATACTAGATTTTCGGGTCCTGGGGATGAGGCACGGCTATCGGTTCTTCGAACGATCTAGCACTGCAAAAAAGCAAACTATTGGTGGATCAGTACTTTGAAGAAAGTACTTGTGAGTATAAAATCAACGAACAGAAGTAACATTCACTATAACCAATACTAAGTAATTATCTTATAAAATATTAATTTACTAGTGATCTTTCTATTTTTACCTAGATTCATTTTATGCAGTACGGGAACGGAGTCATATTACTTCTTTTTAAAAATATATCTTAAAAAATAGAGTTCATGTTTGATTCATTCAAGCACACAAGACAAGCCGATTCTTCTACTAACAGGGTATGCATGGCGTGTCTAGTAAGCTATACTCAAAGACTCTAGGGATAAAGCACCATCTAAGAACTATCCTTCTATCAAGCAAACAAGATGAACTATCTATATGATGTCGGTCCCCGAGAAACTCAGGATTAGTAGCGGTAATCCAGCTAACTAATAACTCCTTTATCTAGTACTATTAGCAGATGTGACTCATGGTTGATCTTCACTAAATTATGCTCAAAATAGCAGCCTTGACTAAAGTTCAGCTCTACACTAATAGCCATTGTCCGACCGATGCAAATGCATGAAACACTTTCAGATAAACTCTACAATACAGATGATCAAGATCAAGTAGACTATCTATCCATCTTTCCATCACTGTGCGGTCAAGCTGCCATCTTTTTGATCAAGTTCAAGCACGAAGTAGTTCTATCAATACACAAGCGATAAGGAAACATGTTCAAGCTATCCCTAACTCTTCTTATTAGCATGACAAGATTCTTCTAATGATAAGCATTCAAGTTCTAGCTAAGCATGTAGTTTTATTATTCATTCAACGAAAACGATAATCTTCTTAGCAATATATATTATAGAAATCAGATTCATTATTAAGGCATGCAAGAATCAGAGAATAAATTTCTGTCCACTCACCTAGATCAGCCATCTTCTAGTTTAACAAGAAGCTCTTCAAGAATATTTTCTTTTTGAGTCAGTAAACCGATATCTCTTATACATAGTGTCAATACGGAGTGGGGTACTACAACCATTACGACAGATGATTGGATCCAGGATATTGAGACCATTTTGGCATCAGCTAAAGTTTTGGCTGAGGAACAGGTTGACCTGGTTCGCCTGCAGCTCCAGGATCTTGAGAGAGATTGATTAGCCACGGTGGAGATAGGATCGAGGCATCCTATTTCGTGAGACAATTTCAGAACCCGATTTAGGAAGAAGTACTTTGGGATTGTGGCTCAGTGCGAGTTACAGTAGAGGTTTACTAACCTCATGCAGGCTAGACGGATAGTAGATGGCTACGCAACAGATTTTTACCGACTGAGCAAGTTTGCTCAAAC
Organism: Iris macrosiphon; assembly: GCA_036927795.1. Classification (NCBI taxonomy): domain Eukaryota; kingdom Viridiplantae; phylum Streptophyta; class Magnoliopsida; order Asparagales; family Iridaceae; genus Iris; species Iris macrosiphon. Next base: position 54,835,619 of record JAYESA010000007.1, read on the forward strand.
CATGGTGGCAACTGAGTTGGAGGGAGTGATGAGGTTCCAGTAGAGACTTCACTTAGAGATCTTATACATGGTTGTCATTGCCCGTACCTAGTGTTAGGGAACGAGTACAAGTACAATGCCCAGCTTACATCATAGTAACAACGTAGAACGCTGTCTAGGTCCACAATATTATCTAAGCATCTCACAAAAAATATAAATGGTACCTGTTATTCTATCTCAACTACAATTGGAGGATAATATGCTATATGATAATTGGTAATCAATACTCAATCATATTATAAAACTAATGGAAGATAAGTGGCACGATATGAAATAAAAAAAGAGAATAAAGAGTTGTAATACGTTACAAGACCAAGTCTTATCATAATACAATAGTCTAATCTCAACATAAGGTCTCAATAATAATACATGCTATAAAGTCTAACTAAAGTTAAATATGATCTTATAATAAAATATCTAAACCTCTCCAAGTGGTGATACTACTCAATATGCACTACGACCTCGCCATTTTGTGGCCTGTAGTAGATGGAACACATCGCCTCTAGCCAATCATCTAAAAAATATATCCAGTCAGGAAGGAGCGAGTACAACCCAATAGCAGTTCCAAGTTAATTGATAATGACTATAAATAAAAATAGTGAATGTAATACAACATGAGAAACAAAGAAATAATACATACTATGGAAGAAAAGAGACAGATAATCTAGAGCAATATGGTATAAACTGATCACAATAAAATAGAATAAAGGAAATAAACTAGAATATAGAGAAGAACTATAACTACACTAAGTGATTGAAATACTAGTTAGATATATGGTCGACTTGGGTTATCAAGATCTATTATCATGATCAATAACACAATCATATGATTAGTATGATTAGCTGTTGTATACAAGAAACACAATCATTAAGATTGGTTGTTGTCTACAAGAAACACAATCATTTAAGATTGGCTGTTGTCTACAGAGGAACACAATCATACGTGAGGTGTATGATTGGTTGTTGTCTATATGATGCAATACAATGCTTAAGGTTTTGATCACATATCTATCTTGCACTTCCCCCGCCCCTAACCAACATTTATGGATCAGATTATGACATGTCACGAACATGAATATAATATGAGTACACAAAAAACACGAATGAACACGAGCAAAAGGACTACCAGATGCACACGATAAAGTACATATGAAAGGAGTATTTAGAGTACACAATAATGGGATAATATCTCCTGATATAATCTATATAATACCAGTCGATGTAACTACTATGTCGGAATCAAGTATAACATTTCTAAATACTTTTATTATAGTAATTATCAAATAATAAAAACTATCAAAGAATGTACTCGCCTCTGATGCTGAGAAAGAGACGTCGCTCAGAGTCTGAACTGGTGTCACACATACCTATATATGAATGGCATGTCATTTGGGTGTAATAAAGTAATAAATATGATACAAATGCACTATTAAAGATTTTTAGCCCATGTCTAGGTCACTCTAGCTAAACTAGGTCAACCTTAGTCAAATTAGTCAAACTAAACCATACATAATTTTCTAGGTCCACACTAAGGTAATTAGTCCATATCAGTCATTAACTAGCTAATACTAGCTTATAATAAATATACTAGGACATTACCTTAGTGTATAAGTCATACCTTAGCTAATATCAATAACTAAACATTAACTTATATAATCTATACTACCTGATATCCATAAATGATACTAACAACATTCATTAACTGACTTCATAATACTAACAATATTATACTCTAACATATAGACTAACTGCCATATCAATAACTGATACTCTAACTAGCAATTCAGACTAATCCAATGAATATTAACATATATGCACACTTCAAATATATAACTAACTGACTGACACTACATGAAACTGACATACATACTAACCCCCATTTCCATGTCACTCACCAACACCACTGTCATTTACCTCCCTCTTGACACATTCACCCAAAGTCTTGCCTAAATACTGCTACAACAGTACCTACTTGTACTGATCACAATACTTAACAAATCAATAACACACAGATGTATTGTCAACTACCCCCTCTTTATTAACCATAACACTCCACCTCACAAGCACTGGCAACACACACACATACACCCAGGCTCTCACCCTACATCACAACTGTCACACAACACCGATGCACATGCATCTCTGCGACACTCACACAAATACACACTCTACTTCATAATAACAGGTATACATACACACACACACACACACACACACACACACACACATATATATATATATATATATATATATTTATATATATTTATATAAACACTCCCTCCAAAACAACTTATCCCCCAATTGAATACTACACATTAACAAGTACCATCTAAACATTGATATCACTAGAGTCTTCCTAAATAATTGGAACTTTCTAATACCAACTGATACCAAATGATTACCTAATACTAAGGCAATACCTAATATCAGATGATACTCACTAATACACCTTGGGATTATGTGTTACTCTATAATTTCATATTTTAACACCCCTTGCCTATGAGCTATGCAACATATTGCAGTTTCCCTATCTCAACTTGCTTCTAATGTTGTTATTCCAATATAGACCTACATCAGGTCTCTACCTGTCCCTTTCTTTACATCTTAATATGTGCAACTCCAAGTTGCAACTATTGTTGTTGCTCTAACTCGAACAGATATCTGTTGCACATCCCAAGGTCTGAACAGACCAAGCTCCCCTCACTGGATGCTCCACCCTTTCCCAGTGTACAACCTTGTCCGACCCCCTCTACACACACAAGCATGATACCCATATATGATACTTCTCCCAATATGAGACACAAAGTCTAAACCAAGAGATACTCTCTACAACTAGGGCACAGGTGCACTGACCAGGTCCTAATACTCCTTGTTCAGTCATCCTTCCACATACACATGAACCTCACTTCTCTGATAATAGCATTACTTCCAGGTTTAGGATTGGCCTGACCCTCTCCATACTCACACATAATTATATATATATATATATATATATATATATATATATAACACTTGTATTTATATATACTAGTTACCATAAAGTAAATACATATGTATATACATATGAATATCAAGTACAAAACTGAAAGTAAAGTCACAAATGACCAATTTGTTATTTCAACAAACACTTAGGGTGCACCCTAGCGATACGCTATGATACGCTCATGATACGCACCCCAAACCTATCCAAACTCAACCCAAAGCCTACCCACGAGTTATAAAAGCAATTAGAACCTATTCTAAGTGCTAGCAAGCCATCCCAAGTGTCCTAGCACCAATTCACATGTGTGTGGCACCCGTGTCGAAGAAAAAAACTCCCAAATTATCTCGTATCATAATTTTTTGTGATACGGCCTACTCGTATCAATTGTAGACACGTAGCTAGCCTCACAACATTCTAACAAACCTTTTTAGGTCCTCTAACCCTAATAAAAAATACTTGATGTGCCAATCTCGAATTTCTTCTAAAATTGACACAAAATACTATGTAAAAGTCTCAAAATGGGTCAAATAAAGTCCAAGCTTGTCCACATGGGTAGCTCTAATCCATGGGTAAATTTCAAATAACTAATTACACTATTTAGATGCAAATAAAAAGGCTAATATTAGATTTTATCCATTGGGAGATGGATTCCCAATACAGAGGCACTAGTGGACACAACCCTCAAGAATCAACATCTCCTTCAAGCTTCTCTCCTTTCAATGCTTTTTTCTTACTAATCCAAGCTCTAGTCTACTTGAGATGACAATATGGAAGGATTGGGAAATAATTTAGGAATGGAAGAGGTTGAGACTTCTTCTCAAACGGAGAGAAAAATAAGAGGAGGCTAATTAGGGTTTGATGGAGGCTATTAATGAATGAAAGAGGATATTTATATAGGAAATAGAACCATCCACTATTTTTAACCCTAATAAAATATAAAATATCCAATAAGTCCTCAAAATTAATCATGAAGGTTTAATTAGGAAAGGGGTTTAATTAAAGGGAGTTTCTAATAGTTAAAAGAAAGTTTTTTCTAATCATTGCTCTCTAATTAAATTGGTGAATCATGACTAATTAATGGGTTCATTAATTTTGTCATGACAAGTCTAGTCGGGTCCATCTAGGTTCACTAACCAACTAGTCTAATTAATGGCTAACAACTAACTAACTATATCAACATATAAATACATGCAACAATACCAATATTAAAAAATAAAAGATACAATCACTATGAATATATAAAATAGAATTTTTAACAATGGTACAAAATAGAAAAAGATAAAAATATTCCTATTCTGGAAATGTAGTAGTGACAAGTCTACCCCCCTTGGAAAAAAAATTCTTCAAATTTAATGATGATCGTACCCCCTCTAAGTCAAACTCCCAGTCCAATATAAACAATACATGCATGCAAATAAAGAAATTACTAATTATGGTCAATGTGTATGGTGTTGGTCTCCGTTTGTCATATTATTGGAGTCTATATCAGGGTATACTTATAACTACACTAACCATATATCATAAGCAACTATAAGGTACTAAAGAATCAATCAAATAAAATGGATGAAAAATGACAAGAAGGAAGAACATAACTTGCTAACCCATCACCTGTAACGTCGGCCTCCTTGACTGTCATCGCAAATACCTCGCCCTACCGGGATGGCTCCCTCTGCAGGTGTTGAGCAAATTATGGTACTCCTGGTGGCGTAACTCCACCTCTCTGATCTGGAACTGCACCAGAGACTGTACCATAAGGGTTGGTCGGGCAATCCCTTATGTGGTGCTCTGAAGATCCACAATACAGGCACACCTTGAGCTTTCTCATATAGTACTCCCGAATATGCCCAGGTTTCTTACGGTAGTTGCAGAAGAGTACCTGTTGTATGGCCTTAAGGCTGCAGTAAAATTTGATAAACTGGCCTCTGAGATTAATGTATCTGCGGAGCTGGTGCCCTAACTGGCACAGGATACTGTTGATTCTGATATGCTCTCAGCTGTTGGAAGTAGAGCCTCTTATATGTGCCCGTATTACAACTAGCTCCTCCTGAGTTGTCCCTCATCCTCGTGGATCTAAGCTCCAAGTCATCCTCGGCTTGCTGTGCCTCCGCTAGAATCTCCTTAAAGGTAGTGGTGCGGTAACCCCTGGTATGGGATTTGATCTCCCAGATCTAACGTTTTTAAAATTTCTTGGCTCTCCCTAGGAAATTTTGCCCCCTCATAAATCTGCCTAATATGCAGAACTTAGTGGCATACTCATCCACCGTCATACTCCCTTGGATAAGATCCTGAAACTGGCTCTCTAATGCACTCTGAGCCACATTCATAAAAAACTTTTCTTTTAAGAGTGCTTTGAAAGCTCCCCAAGTCAATCTAGGTATCGTAATCCTCGAATTTGTGTGAAATCGTGTCAGTGCTATGTTAAATATCTGACTACCGATCACCTCTATCTATAAACTCTCTAGAATCTGCTCCAATTATAATTTCCTCTTAATATCCTTGATCCAATTGTCTGTGTACAAGATTTTCTCGATGCCCTTGAAGTCCTTGGGCCCCTTCCTCTTAAAATCTATAATAGTACCCGGCCTTGGTTGTTGCGGGTCAGGATAAGATAGAATAAACTGAAGCTGAGTAAGCGCTACTCTCTCTATGGATGCTAGTGCCAACTGATAGGTGTTCTCTATTTCTTGCCTCATCACATCTGACTAGCGATGCTGAGCCTCCGCCTGCGCCCACTAGGCCTCCATCATCTGCTGAAAGAATACAAATATCTGTGTAGGATCAACTGGTGTTGGTGGAAGCTACTCTGGTACTACAAGCACTATCCTATGAACTGGAGGTGGAGCACCCCCCAAATCTGTTGTAGAAGCCCCCACCTGAATCGAAGATGCAACCCTTTGAACTAAACCTAGTGGGGCAGTGGCTGCTGTTGCCCTCCTCGGAGGCTATGACATGACCGACCTCAATGATACTATGCCCGAGTGTTGGGATCGCGTCTTCGATGGCATCCTGAAGACAGATCCAAACAAAGTAATCAATATTGAATAACAAACGATATCATCAAAGAAGGACAATAATATTCAAAGGAAGCAGTATTCGAAATGATAAAGATAGCAAGAATTAATATATTGGAATTATTTTGTAGTTGTGATTGAGTATTCACTCACATCCTAGTATCCTATCCAATGCATTTAGTACTGACTGAGCACCAAGCACCAGTAGCCATCTTCGATGAAAGGGAGGAAGACATCCTCTAAAGGGAGACCTTACTCCTCCGTTGTCACGACCCGCATCCGGTGTAAGGGTACTAGTCGGAAACAACGCCCAGCCTACGCCACAGAATCGGCGGTAGAACGCTGTCTATATAGTCTATCTAATAATATAATGAACCACCAATAATGATAGTATACTCAATCACAGAACTAAGATAGAAATGAGCACGAATCAGATAAAGAATAGAATAGTCACAATACAACTCATGAGTCTAAAATAATACATCAATGAGTCTGAAGAACAACAAAATAAGCTGGAGACAAATCCAGTACAAAAGAATACTACGAAGCTACAACTCCAGGGTCAACTGTCTCAGTTGGGATAAGTCTCTCTTGAGCAAGGGTCTCAGAATCTAAACCCACAATATCCTGGGGTCCATAAAAGGTAGGGTACCACTCCTTAGTATCATCTGGAAAAATATATCCAGTCAGGAAAGGAGCAGAGTACATCTCTAACAGCAGTTCTAATTAATGATAAGAACTATGTAGCAGTAAATAGTTGTGGATAAACAAGATGCACAATAGATATAAGAGATATATGTATGATAAGGAAATACTGGAAATAAATACAATAATGAACAATATGCCAATGAAACAATAATACTAATGACTAAGTGTGTGAGTACTAGCTTAACATGTGATCGTCTTGGGCAAGATGCAATGCGGCCTGGCTAATCATAAGTGCGGTTTATGATCAACACTATTCATTTACCAGTACTTTATTTAATAGGTATTTGATCACATATCTATACTAATACTCCCCACCCCCGACTGGTATAATAGATCCAACCACGGTATGCTATGGCACGAGATTCCCCAAGAAGATAGCTAGTCTCCCCGAGAATCGATGTCTGTACATGTACAAGATAACCAATGAAACAATACTTGCACCATATACACCATATACCAAGGAATAACATCTCATGACGAGATCCGGAAATACCAATCCGTGTAACCATAGTGTCAAAAGAACATGGATATCTACACTAGATACAGTGAACATAGAGGATATCATAAATGAGAAACTATCAGAGAATGTACTCGCCTGAAGTCCAATGAATAGTCTCACAGATGTCTGACTCGGTGCCTCGAAGACCTAGATATGGAATACAACATCAATACAAGGTCCCGAAAAAAGAACAAGTTAAACTAGTCAACTTCTAGGTCAAAAATCAACTCTAAGTCAAAAGTCAACTGTGGTCAACTCTAAAGTCAAATAAAGTCGACTATGGTCAACCCAAGGTCAACTATCTATTTCTAGGTTGTACAAGTCTAGTACCAAAAACTTGGATCAAAATACTAATCTCTAAGTCATAAGACTACGTCCTTAAATATTAGGATACTGTATCTTCGGATACGTGAATCCAAAATAAACCTCACAATACTAATATTAATAATAATGCATAATATAGAATATTAAATACAACAATTTAGGAATCAAGGTTTTGAACCCAAATTGGTATCCACACAAAGTAATGCTCAAGATACATATAGGTATATTATTTACTCTAATACATAATATATTATATATAAACTAATATATTATATATAAATAAAATAATAACAATACTAGTATATATCTCACCACAAATACATTTAGATATACATATATATATAAAAATATAATATATAAAGTATAAACCTAAAAGTGCCTAACTGTCACTGAGAAACTGTGTGAAAAATAATTAATTTCAATAAACAGACCTATAGTGACAGTCCCTACTGTCACAGAAAAACTGTCGCCAAAACGCTGTATAAAAAACCCACTGCTGACTGATTGGTGACAGTTCAAACTGTCGCAGAAAAACTACCGCTGAAAAACTGCTCATTCCCGCCTGCTGCATTAATGACAGAACTGTCATTAATGCCCAAAGACTGCTACAGCGGCTGCTGCTTTAATGACAGCATCTGTCATTAATAGCCGCTGTCGCAAAAAATAATAATTAATATATAACTATATATATATATATATTAATAAATATAAATCAATATAAATCAATATATATATATATATATAACAATTAAATAAATATATACTTATATATATATACATAATCCTACACAAATAAATACTAATAGTTACAAACACATTGCATGTATTAATGTACATATTTTACATGGCTAGAAGCACACATAAAAATATATTCATTAATATACAAATAATTATATAATAATTATAATTAATATAATTACATATTTAAGCACATAAATATATTTTATAAAACATTTATATATAATTTATTTTATTAACATAAGTTGTAATATATATAAATGCATGTAAAGAAAGCTACATATATATTTATACATCATTTTAGTACACATAAAAATATATAGATCTATGCTACAATAAATACTATAATAAATACACTAAAAATAAATATATAACATCCATATATATTTACTAACTATAATTCAAGAATTAAAACATAAATAATTAGATATATTCATAAATACACACAATTGGAGAGTATCACACCGTATCCCACTAGATCTAGGATACACATGCGACACGAGTCCAACACACAACCAATTGCACCCCGAAGGACACAAACAAGTTACAAATATTATTTATGAACAAATCAAAGTGTCAAAAGTAGATCTATGTGTCCGTGTCAAAATACGACATGTACAAAGTCCCATATCGGAGGAAAAATCTCCAAAACGACACGTATCACCAATTTGTTGGGATACGACCTACACGTACCCAATTGTGGACACGACACTAGCCCCAAACACATAAGCACATGCCCAATTGATCTATAGGATCAATTGACACACACAACAAAATGTAAATTCGGAATTCCATCAAAATTGACACAAAAAGCACCATAACTTTCTCCATGGGTCTCCTATGAACACAAAACCAAGTCCTATGGGTAGTACATACGTATATGTTGATTTTACATAATTAAATCTCAGATTTAGAAGCTATTTTAATGGAAAAAAACTGAATTATACCTATTGGAAGATGGATTCCCAATGAAACCTCCAATTGAGATGAACTTGCTTCCAAATTGTAGATCCTTGCTCCTTTTTGTAGATCTTTGCTTCCTTCTTCTAGATTCTTGCTTTTCAACTTTCTAATTGTGAATTGGGAAGAATTTGGAATGAATTTGGTAGAGAATTGGAATGGGAATGAAAAGAATTTGGGAGTGGGGAATTCTAGATCTAGATTTGGAAATGAGAATGAGAGGAGAGAGAAATTTCCCCCCCTCTAATATAGGCTGGCCTTACCCCTTCCCCAAGCAATTATAAAATGTCCAATGTACCCCTTGGGGCCTCTCATGAAGAAATAATTAAGGAAGGAAGCTTCTAGTCTAATGACTTAATTAATTTAATCCATCTCCTTAACAATGGGCTTTCTAAATGGGCCAAGTCTAACTAATTAATTCATGTTGGTCCATGGGTCCAAACTAAACTAGGTGGGTCCACTAATATAAGTCCAAAATAATTAAATAACATCTAATAATAATTAAATAATACAACAAATAATTATTTACAATGCACAATATTTAATTAAATAGGAAAAGACTAAAATACCCTTTCCTAGAAATTGTGGTAGTGACAAGTCTACCCTCCTTAAAAAATTTTGTCCTCAAAATTCAACGCTAAAAAACTACCCCCAGAAAATCACAAAACAGAACTAAAGAATCACAATTAACTAATGAACAGAACATAACTAGAAAATAACATACCTCAAGGTACAAACAAATATGGATAACGCTCTCGCATGTCATCCTCTCTCTCCCAGGTAGACTCCCCCGGAGAGTGATGCCTCCATGCGACGCGCACCAAAGGAATAGTCTGGTTCCTCAGCACCTTCTCTCTCCGATCCAGAATCTCAACTGGCTGCTCTGGATAGCTAAGAGTAGGGCCCACCTCTATCTCCGAGTGATCCAATACATGGCTAGGATCGGCCACGTATCGTCTCAACTGCGACACATGAAACACGTTGTGCACTCCCTCCAATGCAGGTGGCAAATCTAGTCTATTAGCAACTGCACCGACCCTCTCTAGAATAGTGAAAGGTCCGATGAATCGCGGACTAAGCTTTCCGCCTCCACCGAAGCGAATCATGCCTCGTGTCGGAGAAATCCTCAGAAACACCAAACTACCCACCTAGAACAAAACACCATCTTAAGAACTTAATCTATAACAAACAAGAACAAGCACAAACAAAATCTAAACTATACCTCAAACTCCAAAGGTCTTCGATGGCTATCGGCCCAATGCCGCTGTCTGTCCTGCGCCACTCGAAGTCTGTCTCTGATCAACTGAACCTTCTCCGCTGCATCCATAACCATCTCTGGCCCAAGCAAAACTCTCTCTCCAATATCGTCCCAAGACAAAGGAGTACGACACCTTCGACCATATAGAGCTTCAAAAGGTGACATCTCTATACTGGCCTGGTAACTGTTGTTGTAAGCAAACTCTACCAAATAGAGATGGTCCTTCCAAGAACCCCCAAAATCTAGTACACAAGTGCGCAACATATCCTCGAGAGTCTGGATAGTCCTCTCTGACTGCCCATCTGTCTGGGGATGATATGTAGTACTGAACTTGAGCTGAGTGCCCAAACTCTCCTACAAACTCTTCCAGAAATGAGAAGTGAAACGACTATCTCGATCTGAGACTATGCTGACGGGAACTCCGTGTATCCTAACGATCTGCCTCACATACATCTCTGCCAGCTTCTCCGTAGACAAACCCACCTTGAAAGGCAAAAAATGGGCCGACTTGGTCAACCTATCAACAATGACCCAAATCGCGTCCTTCCCTCCTGGAGATCATGGAAGTCCGGACACAAAATCCATAGTAATGTGTTCCCACTTCTACTCTGGAATGGGTAATGGCTGAAGTAAACCTCCTGGCCTCTGCCTCTCGTCTTTCACCTGTTGGCACACTAAGCATCTGGATACAAACTGTGCCACTTCCCTCTTCATGCCATACCACAACACACTCTCTTGCATATCCCGATACATCTTGTTAGCACCTGGATGTATAAAATACTGAGAGTGATGCGCTTCCTGCAATACCTCCTCTCGCAACTCCCCACTAGGCACACACAATCTAACTCCATGCCTCAAAGATCCATCTGCTGCAATAATGAAATCATCCTCCAATCCTGCTCTCACCTGAGCTATGATACTCCTTAGAGATACATCATCATACTGTGCTGCCTTGATCCTGTCCATCAAATCTGAGTGTATCTGCAATCCCCACATCTGCATAGCACACCCAGGAACAATCACCTCAATGCCCAAGCTCTCCAAATCCTCCAACAAATATCGATCCTGCGTCAAGAACATAGCTACCGGATACCTGCTCAAAGCATCGGCAACTACATTTGCTTTCCCAGGATGATATTGTAAAGAGATATCAAAATCCTTCATCAGTTCCAACCACCGACGCTGCCTCATGTTTAACTCCTTCTGCGTGAAAACGTACTTCAAGCTTTTGTGGTCTGTGAAGATCTCCACACGCTCTCCGTACAAATAATATTTCCACAACTTCAGGGCGAATATGACGGCTGCCAACTCCAAATCATGGGTAGGATAGTTCTTTTTATGAGGACGCAATTGCCTGTATGCATAGGCAATCACTTTCCCATGTTGCTGAAGAACACAACCTAAACCCTTCCCCGATGCATCACTATAAATAGTGAAACCTCCGGACCCTGATGGCAACGTCAAAATAGGAGCAGACGTCAACCTCTTCTTCAACTCCTTAAAAGCAACCTGGCAATCCTTCGTCCAAACAAACTCCATATCCTTCCTTGTGAGTCTGGTCATCGGCTCGGCAATCCTCGAAAAATCTTGCACAAACTTCCTGTAATAGCCTGCCAATCCCAAGAAACTCCTGATCTCTGCTACTGAACTCGGAGTCTTCCAAGATTCCACTGCTGAAATCTTCTTCGGATCCACTGAAATACCATCACCAGTCACAACATGCCCCAAGAACTCCACCTTGTCCAAGAAAAACTCACACTTGGACAACTTTCCATACAACTTCTCCTTCCTTAGCACATCCAACACAATCCTCAAATGCTCCTCATGCTCCTCCGGTGTCCTCGAGTATATGAGTATGTTGTCGATGAACACCACCACGAACTTGTCAAGGTACTGGTGGAACACCTTGTTCATCAAGTTCGTAAATACCGCCGGTGCATTAGTCAAACCAAACGGCATCACCATAAACTCGTACTGACCATACCGAGTTCTAAAAGCAGTCTTCGGTATGTCCTCCGGCTTCACCTTCACTTGATGGTAGCCTGATCTCAAATCTATCTTAGAAAATATCTTGGCTCCACTCAACTGATCAAACAGATCATCAATCCGTGGCAAAGGATACTTATTCTTGATAGTGAGATTATTCAAAGCCCTGTAATCAATACACATGTGCACCGATCCATCCTTCTTCGATACAAACAATACCGGGGCTCCCTATGGTGAAGAACTCGATCTGATAAACCCCTTATCCAGCAATTCGTCCACCTGCTTCTTTAACTCGACCAGCTCGCTGTTGTTTACTCTATAGACATGCTGCAAAATTGGTTCTGCACCTGGCACCAAGTCTATAGAAAATTCAACATCTCGATCTGGCGGTAATCCTGGCAATTCCTCAGGAAACACATCCAAGAACTCTGCTATCATTGGATGTGGCAACTCCTTGTCTTCCACCATAGCTCCACAAATAATGCCTTCTCTCTGCTCTGCAGCTCCTCTAGCAAACTCAAACTCTGGCTCTCCTGGCGGACCAAACAAAACTCTACCTCCTCTACTGTCTATGCTAGCACGGTGCCTACTCAACCAATCCATCCCGAGTACAATATCGTAGCTCGGAAGTGGCATTACAAGTAGACATGCACTCAACTCCCGGCCTCCCAGAGTAACTCTTCGATCCTTGCAAATATAATTAACCAGGATAATGCCTCCCCTGGTCATGATCTTGCAAGTCCTAAGCAAAGACTCAGCTACCAAACCATGCTTTAGGGCAAAAGAAACAGATACAAAACTATGGGAAGCACCACTATCAAACAAAGCTAAAGCTGGAATGGAATCAAGAAGAATAGAACCTGCAATGACATCTCCGGTGGATTCCTCCTCTTCGACGGTCATAGCAAACGCTCGTCCCTGTCGAGCACCTCCTTGCTGCTGATGCTGGACAAAATGCTGCAGTTGTGTCGGAAGCGGTCCCCTCGGCTGTGCTGCAGGTGGTCTCGTCTGTGTCCTCGGAGCTGGAGCTGCTCCTTGAACTGCACGACGAGGATACTCCCTCGATTGATGGCATTCAGTACCACAATATAAACAAACTCCTAGCCTCCTCCTCCAAACTTTCCAGATGTGGCCGGGCTTCTTGCAGAAGTTGTATGGAGCTTGCTGTAACTGTCTCTGCTGCTGAGGTGCCTGGTAAAAAGGTACTCTCGCTGGAGTCTGGTTCTGCTGTGGTTGCTGGAAAGTCTGGACTGGAAATGAGGACGTTTGGCAGATACTGCACTGCCGTTGGCCCCCAGAAAAGAATCACGGTCTCTCTTGGTCTTCAAACCCAGATCCCGCTCAACCATGCGTGCCTCCGCAAGTATCTCCGAGTACGTCTCATAAAAAGACGGAATAATAATCTTTACTTCCCAGTTTAGACCCTCATAGAAACGAATAGCTCGAACCTCCGGTTCCCTCACCAAATACTCTGCAAATCGGCTTAACCTAACGAACTCCGCAGCGTATTCCTCCACAGACATGCTCCCCTGAATGAGACTCTCAAATTGTCTCCCCAAGTCAAGCATGTCTATCCGGGCGAAAAACTTCTTCTTGAAAAGGTCCTTGAATACCTCCCAAGATTGTCCTACGTCAACCAGTACTGGCTCATTCCTGAACCAAGTGCGAGCGACGTTGAACAGTTGAAGTCCTACCGCCTCAACCTTCATATCTTCAGAAAGACGGGACACACTCATAAGACGCTCAATGTCCTCGAGCCAATCATCAGCATAGACGATGCCCTCCGTCCCTTTGAAAACCCTAGGCTCCAGTTTCTTGAAGTCCTGAATGTTGCCTGGCCGAAGCTGAGCAACCTGAGGAACAACCTGCTGCTGGACCGGAACTCCTCTCTCAACTACAGCACGAGCAAGCTGATGAGCACTCTCGATGCCCTGCCGTAGGACGTCGGTCTGCCTCTGATGTGCCTCTGACTGAGCCCTCTGTGCCTCGAGCATCTCACGAAACAGTGTAAACATCTGTGACGCCTCTGCTGGCACAGGAGGTGGAGGTGGAAGCCCCTCAGATACAGCTGGCACAGTCCTCTGAGTAGGTGGTGGACCTCCAAAAGCAGCTGACACTCCAATCACTGGAGAAGTGACTGGTGCAGGCCCTCGGGACGTCGCAGACCTCTCAGAACCTGCTCTCCCCTGCTGTGATCTAGTCTTAGGCGGCATCTTGAGACAAAGCGAAAGAAAGAATCAATATGGCACAAGATGTAAGACATCAAGGAAAAGACAGTTTTAAGGGATCAAGTATCAATGTCAAAGGAGAATAGTTGAATCAAAAGAATTTTCCTAGATGTGATTGAGTATCTTAGCCTATATCCTATATCTATCGCAGGCTCGCAGTAGTACAACTAAGTTATCGCACTACCACGACATCACATACTTGTGAAGCTAGACCAGCATGGGCCACCACCAAAAATGTGTCACGACCCGCACCCGGTGTAAGGGTACTAGTCGGAAACAACGCCCAGCCTACGCCGCAGAATCGGCGGTAGAACGCTGTCTAGAGAGTCTATCTAACAATATAATGAACCACCAATAATAATAGTATACTCAATCACAGAACTAAGATAGAAATGAGCACGAATCAGATAAAGAATAGAATAGTCACAATACAACTCATGAGTCTAAAATAATACATCAATGAGTCTAAAGAACAACAAAATAAGCTGGAGACAAATCCAGTACAAAAGAATACTACGAAGCTACAACTCCAGGGTCAACTGTCTCAGTTGGGATAAGTCCCTCTTGAGCCAGGGTCTCAGAATCTAAACCCACAACATCCTGGGGTCCATAAAAGGTAGGGTACCACTCCTTACTATCATCTGGAAAAATATATCCAGTCAGGAAAGGAGCAGAGTACATCTCTAACAGCAGTTCTAATTAATGATAAGAACTATGTAGCAGTAAATAGCTGTGGATAAACAAGATGCATAATAGATATAAGAGATATATGTACGATAAGGAAATACTGGAAATAAATACAATAATGAACAATATGCCAATGAAACAATAATACTAATGACTAAGTGTGTGAGTACTAGCTTAACAAGTGATCGGCTTGGGCAAGATGCAATGCGGCCTGGCTAATTATAAGTGCGGTTTATGATCAACACTATTCATTTACCAGTACTTTATTCAATAGGGATTTGATCACATATCTATACTAATACTCTCCACCCCCGACTGGTATAATAGATCCAACCACGGTATGCTATGGCACGAGATTCCCCAAGAAGATAGCTAGTCTCCCCGAGAATCGGTGTCTGTACATGTACAAGATAACCAATGAAACAATACTTGCACCATATACACCATATACCAAGGAATAACATCT
The DNA here is from genome assembly GCA_036927795.1 of Iris macrosiphon. NCBI lineage: Eukaryota > Viridiplantae > Streptophyta > Magnoliopsida > Asparagales > Iridaceae > Iris > Iris macrosiphon. Next base: position 54,851,506 of record JAYESA010000007.1, read on the forward strand.
CATGACGAGATCCGGATATACCAATCCGTGTAACCATAGTGTCAAGAGAACATGGATATCTACACAAGATACAGTGAACATAGAGGATATCATAATGAGAAACTATCAGAGAATGTACTCGCCTGAAGTCCAATGAATAGTCTCACAGATGTCTGACTCGGTGCCTCGAAGACCTAGATATGGAATACAACATCAATACAAGGTTCCGAAAAGAGAAAAAGTTAAACTAGTCAACTTCTAGGTCAAAAGTCAACTCTAAGTCAAAAGTCAACTGTGGTCAACTCTAAAGTCAAATAAAGTCGACTATGGTCAACCCAAGGTCAACTATCTATTTCTAGGTTGTACAAGTCTAGCACCAAAAACTTGGATCAAAATACTAAGCTCTAAGTCATAAGACTACGTCCTTAAATATTAGGATACCGTATCTTCGGATACGTGAATCCAAAATAAACCTCACAATACTAATATTAATAATAATGCATAATATAGAATATTAAATACAACAATTTAGGAATCAAGGTTTTGAACCCAATTGGTATCAACACAAAGTAATGCTCAAGATACATATAGGTATATTATTTACTCTAATACATAATATATTATATATAAACTAAAATATTATATATAAATAAAATAATAATAATACTAGTATATATCTCACCACAAATACATTTAGATATATATATATATATATATAAATATAATATATAAAGTATAAACCCAAAACTGCCTAACTGTCACTGAAAATCTGTGTGGAAAATAATTAATTTCAATAAACAGACCTATAGTGACAGTCCCGACTGTCACAGAAAAACTGTCGCCAAAACGCTGTATATAAAACCCACTGCTGACTGATTGGTGACAGTTCAAACTGTCACAGAAAAACTGCCGCTGAAAAACTGCTCATTCTCGCCCGCTGCATTAATGACAGAACTGTCATTAATGCCCAAAGACTGCTACAGCGGCTGCTGCTTTAATGACAGCATCTGTCATTAATAGCTGCTGTCGCAAAAAAAAACAATTAATATATAACTATATATATATATTAATAAATATAAATCAATATAAATCAATATATATATATATATATATATATATATATATATATATATATATATATATATATAACAATTAAATAAATATATACTTATATATATACATAATCCTACACAAATAAATACTAATAGTTACAAACACATTGCATGTATTAATGTACATATTTTACATGGCTAGAAGCACACATAAAAATATATTCATTAATATACAAATAATTACATAATAATTATAATTAATATAATTACATATTTAAGCACATAAATATATTTTATAAAACATTTATATATAATTTATTTTATTAACATAAGATGTAATATATATAAATGCATATAAAGAAAGCTACATATATATTTATACATTATTTTTGTACACATAAAAATATATAGATCTATGCTACAATAAATACTATAATAAATACACTAAAAATAAATATATAACATCCATATATATTTACTAACTATAATTCAAGAATTAAAACATAAATAATTAGATCTATTCATAAATACACACAATTGGAGAGTATCATACCGTATCCCACTAGATCTAGGATACGCATACGACACGAGTCCAACACACAACCAATTGCACCCCGAAGGACACAAACAAGTTACAAATATTATTTATGAACAAATCAAAGTGTCAAAAGTAGATCTATGTGTCCGTGTCAAAATACGACATGTACAAAGTCCCGTGTCGGAGGAAAAATCTCCAAAACGACACGTATCACCAATTTATTGGGATACGACCTACACGTACCCAATTGTGGACACGACACTAGCCCCAAACACATAAGCACATGTCCAATTGAACTATAGGATCAATTGACACACACAACAAAATGTAAATTCGGAATTCCATCAAGATTGACACAAAAAGTACCATAACTTTCTCCATGGGTCTCCTATGAACACAAAACCAAGTCCTATGGGTAGTACATACATATAGGTTGATTTTACATGATTAAATCTCAGATTTAGAAGCTATTTTAATGGGAAAAACTAAATTATACCTATTGGAAGATGGATTCCTAATGAAACCTCCAATTGAGATGAACTTGCTTCCAAATTGTAGATCCTTGCTCCTTTTTGTAGATCCTTTCTTTCTCCTTCTAGATCCTTGCTTTTCAACTTTCTAATGGTGAATTGGGAAGAATTTGGAATGAATTTGATAGGGAATTGGAATGGGAATGAAAGGAATTTGGGAGTGGAGAATTCTAGATCTAGATTTGGAAATGAGAATGAGAGGAGAGAGAAATTTCCCCCCCTCTAATATAGGCCGACCTAACCCCTTCCCCAAGCAATTATAAAATGTCCAATGTACCCCTTGGGGCCTCTCATGAAGAAATAATTAAGGAAGGAAGCTTCTAGTCTAATGACTTAATTAATTTAATCCATCTCCTTAACAATGGGCTTTCTAAATGGGCCAAGTCTAACTAATTAATTCATGTTGGTCCATGGGTCCAAACTAAACTAGTTGGGTCCACTAATATAAGTCCAAAATAATTAAATAACATCTAACAATAATTACATAATACAACAAATAATTATTTACAATGCACAATATTTAATTAAATAGGAAAAGACTAAAATACCCTTTCCTAGAAATTGTGGTAGTGACATCTGTATCCTATTCTATCACACATTCGAAGTAGTACAACTAAGATATTGTACTACCATGACATCGTACTACTAGCGAAGCTGGACCTGCATGAGCTACCATAAAAATATGTCACGACCCACACCCGGTGTTAGGGCACGAGTACGAGAACAATGTCCAACCTATATCATAGTAACGATGTAGAACGCTGTCTAGGTCCACAATAATATCTAATCACCTCACACAAAATATATATGGTACCTGTCATGCTATCTCAACTCCAGTTGGAGGACAATATACTATATGATAATTGGTAATCAATACTCAATCACATTATAAAACTAATTGAAGATAAATGGCACGATATAAAATAGAAGAAGAGAATAAAGAGTCTCAAAACGTTACAAATACAAGTCTTATCATAATACAATAGTCTAATCTTAACACAAGGTCTCAATAATAATACATGTTATAATGTCTAACTAGAGTCAAATACAATCTCATAATAAAATATCTAAACCTCTACAACTAGTGATACTACTCAATATGCTCTATGGCCTCGCCATCATGTGGCCCGTAGTAGGTAGGACACATCGCCTCTAGCTAATCATCTAAAAAATATATCCAGTCAGGAAGGAGCAAGTACAACCCAATAACAGTTTTAACTTAATTGATAATGACTATAAACAGAAATAAAGAATGTAATACAAAATAAGAAACAATAAAACAATATCATACAATAGAAGAAAAGAGACAGATAATCTAGTATAATATGGTATAAACTGATTACAATGAAATATAATAAAGGCAATAAACTATAATATAGATAAAAACTGTAACTACACTAAGTGTTTGAAATGCTAGTTAGATATATGATCGGCTTAGGTTATCAAGATCTATTATCACGATTAATAACACAATCATATGATCAGTATGATTGGATATTGTATACAAGAAACACAATCATTAAGATTGGATATCATCTTCAAGGAACACAATCATTTAAGATTGGTTATTGTCTACAGAGAAACACAATCATACGTGAGGTGTATGATTGGATATTGTCTATATGATACAATGTAATACCTAAAATTTTGATCACATATATATCTAGCACTTGCCCCGCCCCCAACCAATACTCATGGATGCGATCATGATACATCACAAACACGAACATAATATGAGTACACAAAAAACATGAATGTACACGAATAAATACGAGCACAAGGACTACCTGATGCACACAATAAAGTACATATGAAAGGAGTATCCGGAGTACACGATAATGGGATGACATCTCTTAACAGGATCTATATAGTACCAGTCCGTGTAACTACTGTGTCAGAATCAAGTAAAATATTTCTAAACAGTTGTATTATAGTAATTATCAAATAATAAAAACTATCCGAGAATATACTCATCTCTGATCCTGAACAAGAGACGTCACTCGGTGTCCGAACTGATGTCACCCACACCTATATTTGAATGGCATATCATTTGGGTGTAATAAAGTGATAAATATGATAAAAAAATGTACTAATAATGATTTCTAGGCCATGTCTAGGTTATTTTAGCTAAACTAGGTAAAACTAGGTCAACCTTAGTCAAACTAAAGCCATACACAAGTTTCTAGGTCCATACTAAGGTAATTAGTTTATATTTGTCACTAACTAACTAACACTAGCTTATAATAACTATAATAGGTCATTACCTTAGTATATAAGTCATATCTTAGCTAATATCAATAACTTAACATTAACTTAGATATAATCTATACTAACTGATAACCATAAATGATACTAACAACGTACATTAACTGACTTCATAATACTAACAATATTATACTCTAATATATAGACTAACTGCCATATCAATAACTGATACTCTAACTAACAATTCAAACTAACCAATACAAATTAACATATATGCATACTTCAATTATATAACTAACTGACTGACACTAACTGAAACTGACATACATACTAACACCTACTTACTTGTCACTCACCAACACCACTATCATTCACCTCCCCCTTGATACATTTACCCAAAGTCTTGCCTAGGTACTGCTATAGCAGTACCTACTTATACGAATCACAACACTTAACATATCAATAGCACACAGATGTATTGTCAAATACCCCCTCTTTATTTACCCTAATACTCTACCTCACAACCACTGTCATCACAGACACAACCAGGCTCTTACCCTACATCACAACTGTCATACAATACTGATGCTCATGCACCTCTACAACACTCATACAAATACACACTCTACTTTATACTAACAGGTATACATATATATATACATTAATAAACACACCCTCCCAAAGAACTTATCCCCCAATTGAATACTAGGCATTAACAGGTACCATCTAAATACTGATATCACTAGAGTCTTCCAAAATAACTGGAACTTTCTAATACCAACAGATACCAAATGATTACCTAATACTAAGGCAATGCCTGATATCAGATGATACTCACTAATACACCTTAGGATTATGTGTTACTCCACAATTTCAGAATTGAACACCCCTTGCCCATGAGCTGTTGCAATATATTATAATTTCCCCATCTCAACTTGCTGCTAATATTGTTATTCCAATATAGGCCTGCGTCATGTCTCTACCAGTCCTTTTTTTATATCCTAATGTGTGCAACTCCAAGTTGAACCTGTTGTTATTACTCTAACTCGAACAGATATCAGGTATTTGCTGCACTTCCCAAGGTTTGAATAGATCGAGCTCCCTCACTGCCTGCTCCACCCTCTCCCAGTGTACAACCTTGCACGACCCCCTCTACACACACAAGTAAGATACCTTTCTCTGAAACTCCTCCCAACATGATACACAAAGTCTGAACCAAGAGAATACCCTCTACAGCTAGGGCAAAGGTGTACTGACCCAGGTCCTAATACTCCTTGTTCAGTCATCCTTCTAGACACACATAAACCTCACCTCTCTGATACTGGCATTACTTCCAGGTTTGGGATAGGCCTGACCCTCTCCACACTCACACATAATATATATATATATATATATATATATATATGTATATATATATATAACACTTGTATTTATATATACTAGTTACCATGAAGTAAATACATATTTATATACAAACGAATATCAAGTATAAAACTGAAAGTAAAGCCACAAATGACCAATTTGTTATTTCAACAAACACTTAGGGTGCACCCTAGCGATACGCTAGGATACGCTCATGAAGGTTTAGTTAGGAAAGAGATTTAATTAAAGTGAGTTTCTAATAGTTAAAAGAAGGTTTTTCCTAATCATTGTTCTCTGATTAAATGGGTGAATCATGACTAACTAATGGGTTCACTAATTTGTCATGACAAGTCTAGTCTAACTAATATCTAGGTTGTCTAACCAACTAGTCTAACTAATGGCTAACAACCAACAACTAACTATATCAACATATAAATACATGTAACAATACCAATATTGAAAAATAAAAGATACAATCACTATGAATATATAAAATATATTTTTTAACAATGGTACAAATAGGAAAAGATAAAATTATCCCTATTCTGGAAATATGCTAGTGATAATGGTAGATGTACATGACTACCAGACCTTCGAGGCAGTATTAATAGCGACCAAGAGGGCTGAGCTTACCTCTCAGAGGATAGCATCAAGAAGAGTAGACTGGAAGAGGTCTCATGGACATATCAGCGAGGGAGGACCATTACCACGAATGTCAGTACCATCTCCTGGAATTTGCGTATGATGTGACATAGAGGAGGATTCACAATATTTTGTAATGCATCAGGCAAGAGGATTGGATGTGTTTTGATGCAGCACATGAGGGTGATAATGTATGCTTCTCGGCAGCTCAGAGATCACGAGAAAAACTATCGATCACAAAAAAAACTATCCAACTCACGATTTAAAGTTAGCAGCAGTAGTGTTTGCACTTAAAATATGGAGGCACTACTTATATAAAGATCGGGTGGAGATCTTCACAGATCATAAGAGTTTAAAATATTTATTCATGCAGAAGGACTTAAATATAAGACAAAGAAGGTGGTTGGAGTTATTGAAAGACTATGACGTGGAACTTCAATACCATCCAGGTAAGGATGCACTTAGTAGAAGAGGTGAAGAATTCATGTTAACTACTTAGAAGTATATTTTAGAAGACTTACGAGAGATGGAAATCGAGATAGTATGACTGAAGCACATAGTTCCCTGTACTCGATGGAACGCCTAGGTTTGGGAACAGTATGACTGAAGCACATAGTTCCCTGTACTCGATGGAACACCTAGGTTTGGGAACCATCTATGTGTACCAAGCAAGGATATTCGGCAAGAAGTGTCATGCCCCAGTCCTAAAATATTGAGGGACTAGACATGTGGCAACGGCCAGCTGTTGAAGCATGAAATATGCTGGAGAATTATACGCGTATCATACAGTCAAAACCACCAATATACAGAAAGTTCGCGTAAAATAGAGCTCCAACGCTGTGTGGCATAAAATATGACTTTAGAGCTACATGCATAAAACAAAGCATCAGAGCTGTTTGGCATAAAGAAGAGCTTCAGAGCTGCCCGCGTAAAGCAGTGATTCAAGGCTATTTTAGCGTAAAAGGTTACTATACCCTCCGACGTAAAATACGTTTATTTTTAATGCAATATAAAATTATACGAGGAACTCTTCATATTCCTCGAATGAATCTGTCAGACAGAACAGTGAACCTGACTCCAGACAAAAGTACTACACGACGATCGAGAGAACGGCTGTGATCATGATTCTGCACAGAGACCTAGGCTGTCGTTTAGTGACATATTCTTAATATAAGTCATGTTTACGCATTCAAAGAATACGCTGCCTATGCCACATGGGCAGAAATGAGCCTTTACGCTCAAGATGAGACAAAATCAGATGCCACGTTAAAAGCTATTTCTCGTACAGAGCTCGAGGCATATCTCTACATTTAATGCATAAGATGGGGGCAGATCTCTGTATTTAATGCGTAAGATTTTGTTCTACTATTAAAAATAACTGGGAAAGCTAAAACTGTGACTAATACGCTTACATCAACATCCTTGCATTTTACGCCAACTAGGCTATTTTCAACTATAGGAGTACAACGTATGCTATCTCCTCGAAAAATGCCAACTCGGCCATATTTGCAAAGGTACGTGATAAGGCTATTTAGTCCAGAATACGCTCAAGACCTCAGTCATGACGGTCAATCGGCTATTTTACGCTGGTTGACTTTTATTCATAAATTCTTAAAGTTTTACGCAGAGCTTGGCTTTTACGCCAACAAGACATTTATTTGGCTTTTACGCCAAAAAGACAGTTATTTGGCTTTTACGCCAACCATCTTTACGTAAGGTATAGTTATCTACGTGGCTTGTATGCCGTGATCTTCGAGAAGCAGTTATACACGTTACCTTATAATGGGACACATATCATACGCATATTCAGAAGATCATCCGAACGTGGGTAGCAGTTATTATAACCGTCGCGTAAAAGGTGCAACTCTCTTCACAGTTCGGCTTCTACGCCAACTGGACATTTATTGTGACTGATCTCTATAAATAGAGACCCCTGATCATAGGGTATAGGGATCGAAGGAACAAGACACACATACAGAGAGGGATCAAGATATCGGAAGTGGCAAGACACATACACAGAGAGGGATCAAGAGATCAAGGAGAGAGAGCACAGACAGAGAGTGTTGATTGATAACTTTGGCAACGAGAATTCAATCCCACTTGCAACTTTTGAAGCTTCTTCTTCTTCTTCTATAGCACTTCTTCATCATCGTGTGGTCTAAGGGAAAAAGTGATTGACCGCAGATCAGACTCCTATAGCAATTTCTTCTCAGAATTATTTTTATTGTACTTAACATCCTCGTATAGGATTAATTGTACTCTTTTTCCTGTTTGTAAGCAAAAAAAGAAAGGTTTCGTATAAACCCTCTTCCTTATTTTTGTTTATCATCAAATACAAGATGGCGACTCTGGTGGGGACCACTTTCTCATCTGACGAGAAATCCATTGCTCAACACGATGGTGTATCCATTGGATCGACGAAGAAGACTTTGGTCGTCCAGTTCAACCAATCTTCTTATGAAGGCATACTTCATGCATGGGGTAGCTCCCATCCCGTCTCTGTCCAGAATAACAGGAAGCTGCGTAAAGTGTGGGTGCCCAAGACATCCCCTATCCTTCCTGCAAGCTCTCACTCTCTGATCAACAAAGCTGTGACAATACAGCCTACATGCCCTGTACGTAAAAATTGGTCTCCCGTCTGTGACATGGCAGACAAGACTTCTGGCAATGCCTCAGTACCAATCCAGAAGCTTCAAAAATGCCTTGTGCGTAGAACTTTGTCTCCCGTCTGTGACGTGGCAGACAAAACTTCTGGCAATGTATCAGTGCCAATCCAGAAACTTCAGTAGCGCCCTACCCGTAAAAATTTATCTTCCGTCTGTGACGTGGCAGACAAAACTTCTGGTAATGCCCAAGTGCCAATCCAGAAGTCTAAAATGTGCCCTGCACGTAAAACTTTGTCTCCCATCTATGACATGGCAGACAAAATTTTTGACAAGGCCTCAGTGCCAATTCGAAAATTTTAAACGTGCCCTGTACGTAAAAATACATCTCTCGTCTATGATGAAGCAGACGGACCCTTGGATCACATCAAGGGAAAACAAGTAGCGAACCTCCCAACCTCTAGGCTTGTACGCCTCCAAGAGAAAAAGTTGCCCACTCTTCAAATTACGTGTGACGCTAGAGGCCGCTTGAGGACCTTCCCTATTTTCTGCGAACCTGGGCAAAACTCTAAATTATGCCAGGATAAGTCTGTCCGCGTAAAGAAGACTAGTTTCTGTCACTACCACATTTCCATATAAGGGCATTTGTGTAATTTAACTATTTAAAATTATTATGTGTTTAAATTAATTGCTGAGTTTTTGTAACTAATTATATTATTATTAGTAATGTTTAGTTTAGGGCAAACCTAGAACTCATTAGGACAGACCCTAGTGAGTCAACCCTAATTGTACACCAGTTCTAGTGAAACCCTAGAATACAAATTTTAGGGTGAACCCTCAAACTCTAGCAGGCCTAAACCCTAGTTAATTGGGTTCTACATGACCTAACCATAAAGGTTTAACCTAAAACTAAGCTTGGAAACCCTAACCTAGTTGTTAATATATAAGGGAACCTTCTCTTTCTTCATGAAGAAAGGAGAAACCCTAGCCTCCACAAGAGAAAACCAATTCTCCACTCCAAATTTCGAGATCAAACCCTAGGTTCCATTTTCTCCTCCTCCAAGGCAAGGAAAATAAGGAACGTGGGTCAGGAAGCCTTGGAGAAGCCATCTCCCTAGGTAAAACCCTGTTTTTATTCTTTTTAATTCTGTTTTCAGATGTTAATGGCCATTAGGAACCCACCCTAAGGTTTGGAATTCGAATTTTAGGGATTCTACATGTAAACCTAGGAATCTAGGGTTTTTGATGTTCATACGTTGTTTATCCCCAATTTCGTGAACCCTAACCCTAGGGGTTTCCATGTAGTCATGATTTCATCTCCTACGTGTAGGATAGATCTAGATTCAGAGGGTTTTGATTGAGGATTCATGGGTTCTTATGTAAATTCGTTTTCTGCACATCTTGTGTTCGATGGAATGCCCCTTAGGGGTTCACCTATCTATGTATTCTAATTACTGTATGTTTTTGATGTACAAATCTATATACCTAGATATACTTGCATAATATAAATAGGTTGTGTGCAGTGGGGGTTTCTGTGCACAGTCAGGATATGTTCTGTGCTGTGTGTTTGGGAAGAATTTCTGTGCAGTCGGGTAGTAGATTCTGTGTGTGTGTGTATCCTTGTGAGTGTTTATGCCAGTACTGTGGTGGGAAGTAGATAGGTTTGTGCATATGTATGCAGTGAGAATGTTAAGTGCAGTGAGTGTTAGAGTGCCAGTAGCTATATGCTGGTCCCAGAGATCTGACAGTGTGGGTTATTAAGTGTTCGAGTGTCTCAGTGTATCAGATACTGTGGAAGGTTCACTGATGTCTGTGCGTGTGTAGCCGTGTGTGTGTGTATCAGTGTTTTGTTGTGGGTATAAGTTGCTAGGGTTTATTGATGAGTATCAGTGTACAGATTCCTGATACTGAGTGCAGTTGGGGTGTGTATCAGTTAGTGAGGGAGTTTAGTCAGGGGCTTGTGGGTGTTGTGCTGTGTCAGTAACATATGTGTGTGGTAGTGTTGATGGATTATTTGGTAGGCTATGCATCAGTTGAGAGGGAGTGTAGTTGTGAATTCTCTGTAACAGTTCAATGAGTGCAGTATAGGATTAAGAAATCAGTGTGTGGTAAGGTATTATATGCAGTGAGGAAACAGATTTCTGTGTGTAGCTGTGAATTAGATGTACCTGTGTTTGTATTCAGTGTATTCAGTGAGTGTGTGAGTGTCCCAAACTGGGTGTTTATGTATCAGTTTTCTCAGATATCAGTGTGTACCTGTTTGTGTAGAATAGTCCCAGGTTTAATAGAGGATTCTGTGTGTTTATGTATTAGTGTATAGGGGAGTGATTGAACCAATGTGTAGATGGGTAGCTGTATGTATCTATGTAATGCAGTGTGTGTAAGGTTATGTTCAGTATTTGAACTGGGAGTATCAGTGTAGAGTTCTCTAGTGTCTTAGTATCATTGAATTTCTATGAACTAAGTACTGGAGTTCATGAGTAATAGGTTGTGGCAGGGTATGAATCTCAGAGTATCACCAAGGTGTGCCTATGTATAAGTACTAGTTAGGTTCTCTGTGTGTATGACTGTGAACCAAAACCTGTGTCTCAGTGTATTTCAGTGCAGGATATGCACAGTTGGGAAACTGTGTGAGAGTGTTGCTGTCAGTGAGTACATTGAGGTAATATGTGTGTGTAGGTATTTGAGTGTCAGTGTATCAGGCAGTGTGTGAGTGAATGCTGAATGTCAGTAAGTGATTTATTTCCAGGTTCAGTAACATCTCAGTGAGTACTGTGTGCTGTAGGTACCTAAACAGTGAGAACTCAGTGAGTGTTATAGGTAGCAGTATTTTTATCTCAGTGAATTCTAGATAGTGTTCCTGTGTAGTTAACTAGTGTCTGTGTAAGTATCAGACTTTATCTGATACTTAGTGTCAGGATGGATGAGGGGAGTAATTTACCTGTGTATTTTTGGGGGAGAGTTAGAGAGGGAGCAGTGTGCAGTGACTGTTTATGTGAACTAGTTAGGTGCAGTGTGCAGATTGCTGTGTGTGTGTGAGTATTTCAGAACCTGTGTTTCAGTGGGTGTCTGAGTGCAAGGGGGATTGTGTGCAGGGTTTGTGTATCAGTAAATTACAGAGGGAAGTGTAGTGCAGTAGGTAGCTGTACACAGTCAGTTCAAAAAACTGAACTGTGGCTACAACTATATGGGGTACTGTGGGTCTGTGTAGGAGTTTAGTATAAGATATGGGTTATAGTGTTGGTCAAGGTATTCAAGATTTATTTGGGTTATGAGAGATATTAGAGTGATATAACAAGTATAGCTAAGATATTAGAGATAGTAATTATATAGAGTCTATATTGTAAGTATAGAACATATAATATAGTGTATTTAACTAGTATTGACCAAAACCCTAGAGTTGACTTAGTAACACCTAGTTTAGACCTAGAAATGGCCTAACACCCCATTTCAAATTAGCTAATCACTTTTATTATTCCAAACACCATTTTAACTTTGTTATCTTATATAGGTCATTGTGATCCCCCTTTGGACATCGATCCTCACATTTTGCTCAGGACCACAGGCGAGTACATTCTCTGACAGTTTTCATTGTTGATTACTTCTATAAATTGTAGTGTATTACATACTTGATTCCGACACTGTGGATACACGAGTTAGCACCCTAGATCCCCATCATGAGGAGTCGTGATTGGAATCCACCGTGCTAGCTGGGGATGGGGAATTGTTAGTAGATTATGTGATCATATCCAAATCCTTGCCATGCATCATAGCTCACCCCACTTCTCACGTTGGGTGCGGCCTGACCATCATCATGCTTCATAGCTGTTATATATGATTAGCCTGACCATTATCATGCATCATAGCTAACCATATGGTTAGCCTGACCTCCAAGAATCATAGCTAATCATATATAACCAGCCTGATCTAGTCCCAAGCCGATCACATAATAAACTAATATTTCAAACACTTAGTTAGATGTTTATCTTTATTCAGATTCATTGTTCTAGCATTCACTATTTATTGTTCATTGCTAGATGCTCTGTTGCCTATGTCATTTCTCCTGTACTTCTTATTTTCAGCATTTATTTCCGTCTTGTATCTCTTACACTGTTTATAGATTTTGTCAATTTAATGAAACTGCTGTTAGTGCTTGTGCTTCGCTCCAATCCTGACTGGATAACATTTTTCAGAGGACCTGGAGGATCTTTGCCCCACTCATTACGGCCCAGGATTAGAGGGTGATTTCACTCCAGAAACCCCAGAGGAGTTGCCTAGCCTAGAGGAGAACGTACCTGGCTGCTCTTAGACTACTTTTTCTGCATTATTGTTTTAGACTGAGACTGAGATGTATTTATTATTTTGTGACTTTGTGAGGTCATTTAGACCCAGGATTGAGTTGGATTATTGTGGTTGGTTTTATTAGAACTCTTTTCTATTCTCATCGTGCTATGATTTCTATTAGCTTGTGATTGAGTATATCATAGAACTGTGGTTTATTTATCATTGTCCTCCGTACGGAGTTGAGATTATTGACAGGATATACTATGTTTGTGACCTAGACAGCGTTCTACCGCCGATGCTGCGGCGTAGGCTGGACGTACCCACGACTCATGCCCAAATTCTGGGTGCGGGTCGTGACACGTTTTTAGTGGTGGCCCATGCAGGTCTAGCTTCGTAAGTTGTGCGGTGTAGTGGTAGTGCGACAACTTAGTTGTATTACTACGAGCCTGTTTTAGGAAATAGGAATTAGGCCGAGGATATGCTCAATCACAATTAGGAAATTCTGATTCTTATGACATTACTCTTAATTTTTCTTAGAAATTTACTGTCCTTCCTTGATGATATCGTGTTTATTACTTTAATTGATCTTTCGATCTGTCTTCAGGATGCCGCCAAGAAGGTCCCAGAGACTCGGAGCAGCAGATACAGAGAGATCTGCCACCTCTCGCCTTGCCGGACAGACATCTGCAGCACCTCCTACATCTCCAGTACATGTGGGGGTGTCTGCAGCATTCGGGGGTCCTCCACCACCTGTTCAGAGGGTCCCCACAGCTACGACGGCACCACCACCACCAGTTCAGCATCCAGGAGGTGTGCCCGTCGATGGGGCACAGATGTTCGCCTTGATTCAGGGCATGGTCGACGCGCAGAGGACGTCGGCAGAGGCCCAGAGAGTGCAGGCTGAGGCACATCAGGCCCAGACAGAGATGATGAGGGTGAACATGGAGAATGCTCACCAAGTGGCTCTCCAGGCTGTGGAGAGAGTCACTCAGCAGCAGCAGCGTCCTGATCAGCACCACCAGAGGCCGGGCACCATTGTGGACTTCAAGAGGATGATGCCTCGGGAGTTCAAGGGAACAGAAGGGATACTCTACGCCGATGATTGGCTAGAGGACATCGAGAGGAACTTGCGTTTGGCGCAGATTCCAGAGGCGCTCCAGATCGATGCCGCGGGCAGCCAGATGTTCGACATTGCCTTGACATGGTTTCGCACGGAGCCGAGACTCTTGCGCAGGGGACTCAGTTGGGAGGATTTCAAGGAACTCTTCAAAGAAAATTTCTTTCCTGATGTTGCCCTGGGAGCTTTGGAGAGTCAGTTCCATGACTTAGCCCAGGGGAGCTCGTCCGTCGATGAGTATGCCGCGGAGTTTTCCCGCCTGAGCCGCTTCGCGCCATTGATGATTAGAGATCCGGGGGACAGGGCCCGGAAATTCAGAAAGGGGCTGACAAGGGAGATCAAGTCTCGCACGTCGGGACGTCGCACAGCTACCTATGAGGGCATATTGATGGATGCCCAAGTAGCCGAGGACGATTTGGGCCTCAGGCCCAAGAGGGGACGCGATGGTTCCGGAGGAGCAAACAGTAGTACAGGACCGGGCAAGCGTCCACACTTTCAGCAGCAACAGCAGAGACCCTTTCAGCAGCAGCATCAGGCACCAACCCGAGGGCAGGTCCAACAGCAGCAACAGAGACAGAACCAGCCCACCATCCAGTACGCGTACTGCGGGAAGATGGGACATACTAGAGATATCTGCAGGAAGAGATTAGGCTCATGTCTATCCTGTGGATCGACGACACACCAGCTGAAGGATTGTCCTACCTTTCGTCCAGGTCAGGGTGGAGCAGCCGCCCAGAGAGGATCAGACAGGGTACCTACCGTACCAGGAGGCCAACAACAGAGGGGACCACTTCCACCGCAACATCAGAAGTTCGCCCAGCATCAGCAGCAGAGAGGTGCACCCCAGGGGCCAGCATACGCCATGGCAGTCGAGGAGATCGAGCCAGCAGGAGACTTGATCACAGGTTCGGTTCTTCTCGATTGTATTCCTGCATTTACCTTATTCGACTCTGGCGCTTCCCATAGTTTTGTGTCTATATCATATGCACTTCGACATCATTTAGACACAGAACCATTAGCTAGGACTTGCAAGATCATGACTGGTGGAGGTATTATCCTAGTCCGTGATCACTGCAAGGACCGGAGAGTGTCAGTAGGAGGCCGAGACTTGAGCGTGAGCTTACTCGTCATGCCACTTCCAGGGTACGACATTGTACTCGGAATGGACTGGTTGAGTAGGCATCATGCTACTATAGATTGTTATGGAGGCAGAGTATTGTTTAGACCACCAGGAGAGCCGGAGTTTGAGGTCGTCAGAGGAGCAGCGGAACAGAGCAGGAGCACATTTTGCGGAGCCAGGGCAGAAGAAGAGGAGTTGCCACATCCTTTGATAGCGGAGTTCCTGGATGTATTTCCAGAAGAGTTGCCAGGCTTGCCGCCAGACAGAGATGTTGAGTTCTCTATAGACTTGGTTCCAGGAGCGGAGCCCATTTCACAACATGTCTATAGAGTCAACAACAGCGAGCTGGCAGAACTGAAGAAGCAAGTTGAGGAGTTGCAGGACAAAGGCTTCATCAAATCCAGTTCATCACCATGGGGAGCTCCGGTATTATTCGTACCGAAGAAGGACGGCACGGTGCGCATGTGCATTGATTATAGATCTTTGAACAATATCACTATCAAGAACAAGTACCCGCTGCCGAGGATAGATGATCTTTTCGACCAGTTGAGCGGGGCGAGGGTGTTTTCAAAGATAGATTTGAGGTCAGGCTATCACCAGGTGAAGGTGAAGAAAGAAGACACGCCGAAGATAGCTTTTCGAACCAGATACGGCCAGTTTGAGTTCATGGTGATGCCATTTGGTTTAACCAATGCACCGGCAGTATTCATGAACCTGATGAACAAGGTGTTCCACCAGTACCTTGACAAGTTCGTGGTGGTGTTCATCGACGATATCCTTGTGTATTCCAAGACTCCGGAGGAGCACGAAGAGCACCTGAGGTTGGTCTTAGAGACTCTCAGGAGGGAGAAGCTGTACGGGAAACTCTCTAAGTGTGAATTCTTCCTTGACAAGGTCGAATTTCTTGGGCATGTGGTGTCGGGTGACGGAATCTCGGTTAACCCAAAGAAGATCGAGGCAGTGGAGTCATGGGCTACCCCCAGTTCGGTAGCTGAGATCAAGAGTTTTCTCGGGCTAGCAGGATACTACAGGAGGTTTGTTCAAGACTTCTCCAAGATTGCAGCGCCAATGACCAGATTGACTAGGAAAGATGTGGATTTTGTATGGACGGAGGAGTGCCAGGCCGCATTTGATGAGCTGAAGAAGAGGTTGACGACAGCTCCAATTTTGACGTTGCCAGCAGGGACAGGTAGTTTCACCATCTACAGTGATGCTTCAGGGAAGGGTCTGGGATGCGTTCTTCAGCAGCACGGGAAGGTAATTGCCTATGCTTCCAGGCAGTTACGCCCTCATGAAAAGAACTACCCCACCCACGATTTGGAGTTAGCAGCAGTTATCTTCGCTCTAAAGCTGTAGAAACATTACCTGTACGGAGAGCGTGTGGAGATCTTCACAGACCACAAGAGCTTGAAGTACGTGTTCACACAGAAGGAGCTAAACATGAGGCAGAGGAGGTGGTTAGAGTTGATGAAGGACTTCGACATCTCATTGCAGTACCATCCAGGAAAGGCTAACGTAGTCGCCGATGCCTTGAGCAGGTATCCGACGGCTATGTACTTGACGACAGATAGGCATTTGTTGGCTGAATTGGAGAGCTTGGAGATTGAAGTGTTAGTTCCCGGTACTGAGATTCAGATGTGGGGATTGCAGATACAGTCCGAACTGATGGACAGGATCAGAGCTGCACAGTACGATGATGAGGCTCTGAGGAGTATCAGGGCACAGGTTCGGATGGGATTGTCGGACGACTTTACTATCGCAGATGACGGTTCTTTACGGCACGGCACGAGGATGTGTGTGCCGAGCGGGGAGCTGCGCGAGGAGGTTTTACAGGAGGCACACCGCTCTCAGTACTCGATGCATCCCGGTGCCAACAAGATGTATCGAGACTTGAGGGAGCACGTATGGTGGTATGGAATGAAGCGCGAGGTAGCACGCTTCGTATCTCGGTGTCTAGTGTGCCAGCAGGTAAAGGCAGACCGGCAGAGGCCAGGAGGTTTGCTTCAACCTTTACCCATCCCAGAATGGAAATGGGAGCACGTGACCATGGATTTCGTTTCAGGGCTTCCACGTTCTCCAGGAGGGAAAGACGCGATTTGGGTTATCGTGGACAGGTTGACCAAATTAGCCCATTTCCTACCTTTTAGGGTGGGCACGTCGACAGAGAAGCTAGCAGAGATGTACGTGCGGCAGATTGTTAGACTTCATGGAGTTCCTGTGAGCATCGTCTCGGATCGAGATAGTCGTTTTACTTCCCACTTCTGGAGGAGTCTGCAGGCTAGCTTGGGCACTCAGCTCAAGTTTAGTACCGCATATCACCCCCAGACAGACGGGCAGTCTGAACGGACTATTCAGACTCTCGAGGATATGCTACGCACTTGCGTTCTAGATCTCGGAGGTTCTTGGGAGGAACATCTGTACCTGGTAGAGTTCGCTTACAACAACAGCTACCAGGCCAGCATCGAGATGTCACCATTCGAGGCTCTTTATGGACGGAGGTGTCGTACACCATTATCTTGGGATGACGTTGGAGAGAGAGCCTTGCTAGGACCAGAAATGGTTGTGGATGCAGCAGAAAAGGTGAAACTCATCAGAGACAGACTACGAGTGGCGCAGGACAGACAGCGGCATTGGGCCGACAGCCACCGTAGACCCCTTGAGTTTCAGGTATAGATTATTATTTTCTGGCTTGTGTCTGTTTGTTTAGACTGCGTGTTGAGACTGTTTTGTTTTAGGTTGGCGATCTGGTATTCCTACGAATTTCTCCGACGCGTGGAACGATTCGTTTTGGCAGAGGCGGGAAGCTTAGCCCACGCTACATTGGACCCTTCGGTATTCTTGCAAGGGTAGGTACAGTGGCGTATAGATTAGACTTGCCGCCTGTATTGGAGGGAGTGCATGATGTGTTCCACGTGTCGCAGCTGAGACGGTACGTGGCAGACCCTAGTCACGTACTTGATTACTCGGAGATTAAGGTTGGTCCGACGCTCAGCTACCCCGAGCAGCCCGTAGAGATCTTGGACCGCAGAGAGAAGGTGTTGCGGAACCAAACTATTCCTTTGGTTCGTGTTGCATGGAGACACCACTCTCCAGGGGAGTCGACCTGGGAGAGAGAGGACGAAATGCGTGAGCAATACCCGTATCTCTTCTAGACTTGAGGTATATTCCTTTTCTGAGTTCATTCTTGTTCTAGTTCAGTCCAATTTCGAGGACAAAATTTCTTTTAGGAGGGTAGACTTGTCACTACCACATTTCCATATAAGGGCATTTGTGTAATTTAACTATTTTAAATTATTATGTGTTTAAATTAATTGCTGAGTTTTTGTAACTAATTATATTATTATTAGTAATGTTTAGTTTAGGGCAAACCTAGAACTCATTAGGACAGACCCTAGTGAGTCAACCCTAATTGTACACCAGTTCTAGTGAAACCCTAGAATACAAATTTTAGGGTGAACCCTCAAACTCTAGCAGGCCTAAACCCTAGTTAATTGGGTTCTACATGACCTAACCATAAAGGTTTAACCTAAAACTAAGCTTGCAAACCCTAACCTAGTTGTTAATATATAAGGGAACCTTCTCTTTCTTCATGAAGAAAGGAGAAACCCTAGCCTCCACAAGAGAAAACCAATTCCCCACTCCAAATTTCGAGATCAAACCCTAGGTTCCATTTTCTCCTCCTCCAAGGCAAGGAAAACAAGGAACGTGGGTCAGGAAGCCTTGGAGAAGCCATCTCCCTAGGTAAAACCCTGTTTTTATTCTTTTTAATTCTGTTTTCAGATGTTAATGGCCATTAGGAACCCACCCTAAGGTTTGGAATTCGAATTTTAGGGATTCTACATGTAAACCTAGGAATCTAGGGTTTTTGATGTTCATACGTTGTTTATCCCCAATTTCGTGAACCCTAACCCTAGGGGTTTCCATGTAGTCATGATTTCATCTCCTACGTATAGGATAGATCTAGATTCAGAGGGTTTTGATTGAGGATTCATGGGTTCTTATGTAAATTCGTTTTCTACACATCTTGTGTTCGATGGAATGCCCCTTAGGGGTTCACCTATCTATGTATTCTAATTACTGCATGTTTTTGATGTACAAATCTATATACCTAGATATACTTGCATAATATAAATAGGTTGTGTGCAGTGGGGGTTTCTGTGCACAGTCAGGATATGTTCTGTGCTGTGTGTTTGGGAAGAATTTCTGTGCAGTCGGGTAGTAGATTCTGTGTGTGTGTGTATCCTTGTGAGTGTTTATGCCAGTACTGTGGTGGGAAGTAGATAGGTTTGTGCATATGTATGCAGTGAGAATGTTAAGTGCAGTGAGTGTTAGAGTGCCAGTAGCTATATGCTGGTCCCAGAGATCTGACAGTGTGGGTTATTAAGTGTTCGAGTGTCTCAGTGTATCAGATACTGTGGAAGGTTTACTGATGTCTGTGCGTGTGTAGCCGTGTGTGTGTGTATCAGTGTTTTGTTGTGGGTATAAGTTGCTAGGGTTTATTGATGAGTATCAGTGTGCAGATTCCTGATACTGAGTGCAGTTGGGGTGTGTATCAGTTAGTGAGGGAGTTTAGTCAGGGGCTTGTGGGTGTTGTGCTGTGTCAGTAACATATGTGTGTGGTAGTGTTGATGGATTATTTGGTGGGCTATGCATCAGTTGAGAGGGAGTGTAGTTGTGAATTCTCTGTAACAGTTCAATGAGTGCAGTATAGGATTAAGAAATCAGTGTGTGGTAAGGTATTATATGCAGTGAGGAAACAGATTTCTGTGTGTAGCTGTGAATTAGATGTACCTGTGTGTGTATTCAGTGTATTTAGTGAGTGTGTGAGTATCCCAAACTGGGTGTTTATGTATCAGTTTTCTCAGATATCAGTGTGTACCTGTGTGTGTAGAATAGTCCCAGGTTTAATAGAGGATTCTGTGTGTTTATGTATTAGTGTATAGGGGAGTGATTGAACCAATGTGTAGATGGGTAGCTGTATGTATCTATGTAATGCAGTGTGTGTAAGGTTATGTTCAGTATTTGAACTGGGAGTATCAGTGTAGAGTTCTCTAGTGTCTTAGTATCATTGAATTTCTATGAACTAAGTACTGGAGTTCATGAGTAATAGGTTGTGGCATGGTATGAATCTCAGAGTATCACCAAGGTGTGCCTATGTATAAGTACTAGTTAGGTTCTCTGTGTGTATGACTGTGAACCAAAACCTGTGTCTCAGTGTATTTCAGTGCAGGATATGCACAGTTGGGAAACTGTGTGAGAGTGTTGCTGTCAGTGAGTACATTGAGGTAATATGTGTGTGTAGGTATTTGAGTGTCAGTGTATCAGGCAGTGTGTGAGTGAATGCTGAATGTCAGTAAGTGATTTATTTCCAGGTTCAGTAACATCTCAGTGAGTACTGTGTGCTGTAGGTACCTAAACAGTGAGAACTCAGTGAGTGTTATAGGTAGCAGTATTTTTATCTCAGTGAATTCTAGATAGTGTTCCTGTGTAGTTAACTAGTGTCTGTGTAAGTATCAGACTTTATCTGATACTTAGTGTCAGGATGGATGAGGGGAGTGATTTACCTGTGTATTTTTGGGGGAGAGTTAGAGAGGGAGCAGTGTGCAGTGACTGTTTATGTGAACTAGTTAGGTGCAGTGTGCAGATTGCTGTGTGTGTGTGAGTATTTCAGAACCTGTGTTTCAGTGGGTGTCTGAGTGCAAGGGGGATTGTGTGCAGGGTTTGTGTATCAGTAAATTGCAGAGGGAAGTGTAGTGCAGTAGGTAGCTGTACACAGTCAGTTCAAAAAACTGAACTGTGGCCACAACTATATGGGGTACTGTGGGTCTGTGTAGGAGTTTAGTATAAGATATGGGTTATAGTGTTGGTCAAGGTATTCAAGATTTATTTGGGTTATGAGAGATATTAGAGTGATATAACAAGTATAGCTAAGATATTAGAGATAGTAATTATATAGAGTCTATATTGTAAGTATAGAACATATAATATAGTGTATTTAACTAGTATTGACCAAAACCCTAGAGTTGACTTAGTAACACCTAGTTTAGACCTAGAAATGGCCTAACACCCCATTTCAAATTAGCTAATCACTTTTATTATTCCAAACACCATTTTAACTTTGTTATCTTATATAGGTCATTGTGATCCCCTTTTGGACATCGATCCTCATATTTTGCTCAGGACCACAGGCGAGTACATTCTCTGACAGTTTTCATTGTTGATTACTTCTATAAATTGTAGTGTATTACATACTTGATTCCGACACTGTGGATACACGAGTTAGCACCCTAGATCCCCATCATGAGGAGTCGTGATTGGAATCCACCGTGCTAGCTGGGGATGGGGAATTGTTAGTAGATTATGTGATCATATCCAAATCCTTGCCATGCATCATAGCTCACCCCACTTCTCATGTTGGGTGCGGCCTGACCATCATCATGCTTCATAGCTGTTATATATGATTAGCCTGACCATTATCATGCATCATAGCTAACCATATGGTTAGACTGACCTCCAAGAATCATAGCTAATCATATATAACCAGCCTGATCTAGTCCCAAGCCGATCACATAATAAACTAATATTTCAAACACTTAGTTAGATGTTTATCTTTATTCAGATTCATTGTTCTAGCATTCACTATTTATTGTTCATTGCTAGATGCTCTGTTGCCTATGTCATTTCTCCTGTACTTCTCATTTTTAGCATTTATTTCCATCTTGTATCTCTTACACTGTTTATAGATTTTGTCAATTTAATGAAACTGCTGTTAGTGCTTGTGCTTCGCTCCAATCCTGACTGGATAACATTTTTCAGAGGACCTGGAGGATCTTTGCCCCACTCATTACGGCCCAGGATTAGAGGGTGATTTCACTCCAGAAACCCCAGAGGAGTTGCCTAGCCTAGAGGAGAACGTACCTGGCTGCTCTTAGACAACTTTTCCTGCATTATTGTTTTAGACTGAGACTGAGATGTATTTATTATTTTGTGACTTTGTGAGGTCATTTAGACCCAGGATTGAGTTGGATTATTGTGGTTGGTTTTATTAGAACTCTTTTCTATTCTCATCGTGCTATGATTTCTATTAGCTTGTGATTGAGTATATCATAGAACTGTGGTTTATTTATCATTGTCCTCCGTACGGAGTTGAGATTATTGACAGGATATACTATGTTTGTGACCTAGACAGCGTTCTACCGCCGATGCTGCGGCGTAGGCTGGACGTACCCACGACTCATGCCCAAATTCCGGGTGCGGGTCGTGACAGTTTCAGGGGAAGATACGCTCCTCAAACAGATAATGGATTATATGCCACTTATATGGGTGAACTGTTGTATTCCTATGGCAGAGAAAGGGTTATGGTTCCTAATCTCCATATAAAAAGGCAGAATAAGCCTTCTTCTTCTTCTTGTAATCTTCCTGATTTACGAGGTTTCCTGATCCAGAAACACAAAGATAGGGGTCAAAATCAAGATTTAGTACCCCAAACTACCAAGCATGGGGAGATCATCTGGGAGGTAGCGTCAATATCTAATATCGTCATGACATATGGGCCACATGAAGAATCTGTCTTTATTGTTCCACCTACTCGCAACGATCAGCATCAAATAATCTTCGGTCGAATACGAAATAGACCGATTATACAAGAAGAATCTCACGAGTCTGATGGTAGAAAAATGCAAATTCACAGATATAGCCCACAGGCTTTAAGGATTATGCAAAACTTGGGTTATGATTTGAAGTTGAAGCAAGGCCTCAATTATGAAAAAGGCAGACGAATACCGTTGCATAGTGATCCTTACTGTCAACGAACTCATTTTGGGTTAGGGTATACTGCATCTTTTGCAAACTCTAAACCTCCAGAGTCTGATCCTGTAATAGCAGAGGCAGGTCCTTCTAAATCAACTTATATGGACAAAAACAAACAAAAAGAAGAAGAAGAACTAGACAACGACATGTCTGGGGGTAGTCACCCTCGACAAAACAGAGCAGCATCTAAAGTTGGGGGTAGAATTCCCTCTGTGTCCGAAGATGATACAACTATGACCATCTTCCCTGAGGACCGTACGACTCGGGTATCGGAAGCCCGAAAGCTAAAGGGGACTTTCTCCTTCAATAATGATAACATCATTAAAATCTTCAATATATTGATGAAGGAAAACAAGCTTCGGCTGCCCAACATCAGATACCCTGAAAGGGCTGGCAAGGTCGATGACCCAGAATATTGTCTTTTTTATCGGTACATTCATCACCCCACAAAGGCATGCTATGTACTGAAAAGGAGAATCCAGGAGTTGATCGACGCCAAAGTCATCACTTTGCATTTATAAACAGGATGACGGTCACTGCAAATTGATCTCACTCCAATGTGGCAATTTGCTCCTTAAAGAAGTATCGAATGATGAGTCCCTAAAATCTTTCCAAGGGAGCAACCTTCAGGTCTATCCCCACTCAGCAAATCACTCCCCAGTAAATTTTTTGGACATGGGTTCACGTTCAAACTGTTTTTCCCCAGCTGAGTTTGCCATGTCCAAGTGACCTCTGGACAAACCTCCCAGGTTGTTGCTATCGATCAGTTTACGTCCATATTACCTCTGAACTACGTCACTCCATATTCTCTGACAGAGTAAATTTATCACCACAAAAATGATCACTTCCATATTAACTCTGTCCTATTTTTCTTTATCCCCAGAGAGTCATATCTTACCGCGTCCACATTACCTCTGAGTAAGATATTTTCAGAACTTGTTTATGCCAATATCACCTATGAGTGAAGTTCTGCTCCTCGACTTTCTTTTATCATGTTCGTATAACCCATGGTAGTGCTAGTCATTTCAGCTTATTATCTGTACCTAAGGTACGCCTTGGGTAATAGGTCCACAACCCAGATGCACAAATTGACTCTTCGTTTCTTCATCCCCAGCAAGTGCCTATGTGCAACATTTTCTCCTTTGTTACAAATTTTTGTAAAGAGCCATCACCTGTATCCAAAAGTTCCGGATACACAATGGATGATGGATCCTCAAAATCTCCCTAGCGAAGTAATCCTTAGGTCTACTCGTACACTCCTGCAATAACTATTCACAACTAATCTCGTTAGACGCTAGCCATGTTCATATTATATCTGAGCTATCGTACCATCAATCTGCCCAGCGGAGTGATCCTTTGGTCTATCTTCATGTTCGGATAGACCAGACTCAACAAATCACTCCTTAATGAGTTTTTCGGATATTAGTTTATGTTCATATTACCTCTGAACGGCTGTCATAATATTTCTCTCAGGCTGAGTTTGTCATGTCCATATTACCTCTGAGCAAACCTTCTGATTTTTGGCCACCGATTATCATGTCCATATTATCCCTGATATCGGTTGTCATCTCAACTTAGCACCCGTATTTAACTTTAAGTAAGCCAGTGGTGTTAGTTCCACAAAAATTGCCACGTCCATATTACCTCTGGCAGGGCTTGTCTTAAACTTATTACTTGCACTCTCGTGCACAAGAAGTAATAGGTCCACAAAAATCCCCCATGTGATGCCCGCAATGGAAACGAATAATTCACGTCTACATTACCTCTCAAATAGAAATATGTCTCTCCACTATCCCCACAGAGTCATATTTTAAAGCATCTATATTTTCTCTGGCATGACTTGTCTCAAATCTATTACTTGCACTAACGTGCGCAAAAAGTAGTGGATCCACAAAAAATTGTCATGTCTATGTTACCTCTGCCAGGACTTGTTTTAACTTATTATTTGCACTCAACGTGCGCAACAATAATAGGTCCACCAAAGATCCTCCAGTGGGATGTCCTTAATAAAATACGGTATTGTACTACGTCCATATTACCTCTGGTACGATATCAGAAGTTCACACAAACAATCATAAATAAAGGGAGGGCCCTTATGTGATTGAAACAACATTCTCAAATGGCGCTTACAGGTTAGCCAAACCTAATGAAGATATGATAATGGCACCTATCAATGGCAAATTCCTGAAGAAGTACTATGCTTGATCTCCTTTGCTTAATGGAGTATGATAAAGATTTTATTCTGACGATACTACATACGAAGGTTAGCTGAATCATATTTTATCAGGTTTATATGACCTCTATATAGATATGCTTAACTAATTTGTATACCTATCATGTTCATATTACCTCTGATAGTGTTTAGTATATAAATTTAGTTGGGTTATAATCTATCATGTTTGTATTACATCTGAATAGATTTATATTTAGCTAAACCTTACCGAAAGTATATCATGTTCATATTACCTCTGATATCACTTTTATCTTAAGCCAATCATTTATATTCTAAAGTGATGGGTCTACAAAGTCAGAAAATATATCTTTATTATCTCTGAGAAAATAAGGAACAAAAAAGTACATCGTTGGGGAGGAGTAGTTAAATCCTTGATTTGTTGTGCCAAAGCAGCCATCCTCTCATTCCTAGAGCTTAAAATGTTAGTGCGAGCCCGTTCCAGCCTTGCCTCATCATTGTTTAAAAGAGATAGTTCGGACAGAGTATCAACAAAACTTGCGTGGATGACACCCACATGTGTCAAGTTCTGCTGAGTTATACTCACTTGGCCCTTCAATACATTACGAACTAGCGATGCTTTGAGAAGCCTCTCCCTTGCCTGAGCAAGTTTAGCTTCCAATTCTTAAACCCTCACTTCGTATCCCTTACATTCTATGCAGCACTGAGCTAGCTGAGGAATAATCTCCACCAATACGGCTTGCTCTTTCTCCATCTCTTGTTGATGTTCCTGGATGGATTTGTTTAAAGATTTTGTCTGCTGAGCAAGTTCCATAGTTAGGGAGTCGTACTCAGCCTGAACTAGGTCATCAATGCTACCTCGGGATAGTTGCAAATATTTGTTAATGGATTATTCTAAGCCATTAACTATTTGCTCTAGCGCATTAGCTCTTTCAGTATCATTAAAATTTCTAATCTGCGCTATGGTGAGATTGAAGGACATCTTTAGAGCATCAAAGCCTAGATTCTTCTCCAGCACCATGGATATCAATTCTTTCAAGGTGAGGTAGAATATGCTTGTGTATTGATCCACTAGCATAGCAAAGCTCGAATGGACGTTGGGAGTGACCGCAATATCGATAAGCCTCCTTTTCGGAATGACTGTAGAGGATATTGCCACAGTCGTTGCTTCAACAGATAGTGCGACAAAAGAAGAGATACCAACAACAGTTGAAGTTACTGGCATGCTTGATGAAGGAGGCACAGTCGAGATGGTGGGTTCATCCTCCTCTGATGTTATTTGAACTACTACTGGCGAAATGACACCCGAGAATGTTGCGGATGATAGATCAACAATTTTAAGGTATGCTTCTTCGATGTTGGACACCGTCGTTTCATTAGCCAAATCTGCAACAAAATCAGAAGTTGTGTCAACTCTGCCCTCCCACGTGATGTCTTCGCTTGAAAAGAAGATAAGAGAAAGTTAATATCAATTTGGTGTTAATTTTCCTGGAAAAAAAGCGTAGAGACAATATTTACCCATGGTCGATGGTAGGTATAGTAGGAATGAGTCAAATTTGACCATTTCATGCTTCATTTAAAGTATTTCAAATTACGAGGAATTTGAAAACTTTGAAGGGGGTCTTGTAGAAGCATGAAATATGCTGGAGAATTGTACGCATATCATAAAGTCAAAACCTCCAACATACAGGAAGTCCGCATAAAATAGAGCTCCAGCACCGTGTGGCATAAAATATGACTTCAGAGCTACACACGTAAAACAAAGCCTCAGAGTTGTTTGGCGTAAAGAAGAGCTTCAGAGCTGCCCGCGTAAAGCAGCACTTCAAGGCTGTTTTGGCGTAAAAGGTTATTATACCCTCCGGCGTAAAATACGTTTATTTTTAATGCAATATAAATTTGTACGAGGAACTCTTCGTATTCTTCGAATGAATCTGTCGGACAGAACAGTAAACCTGACCCTTAACAAAAGTACTGTACGACGATCGAGAGGACGGCTATGATAATGATTCTGCACAGAGACCCAAGCTATCGTTTAGTGACATATTCTTGATATAAGTCGTGTTTACGCATTGAAAGAATACGTTGCCTATGCCACATGGGCAGAAATGAGCCTTTACGCTCAAGATGAGACGAAATCAGATGCCACTTCAAAAGTTGTTTCTCGTACAGAGCCCGAGGCATATCTCTGCATTTAATGCACGAGATGGGGGCAGATCTCTGCATTTAATGTATTAGATTTTGTTCTACTTTTAAAAATGACTGGAAAAGCTAAAATTGTGACTAATACGCTCACATCACCATCCTTTCATTTTATGCTAACCAGGCTATTTTTAACTATAGGAGTACATCGTATGCTATCTCCTCGAAATACGCCAACTCGGCCATATTTACAAAGGTACGTGATAAGGCTATTTAGCCCAGAATACGCTCAAGACCTCAGTCATGACGGTCAATCGGCTATTTTATGCTGGTTGACTTTTATTCATGAATCCTCAAAGTTTTACATAGAGCTTGGCTTTTACGCCAACAAGATATTTATTTGGCTTTTACGCTAACAAGACAGTTATTTGGCTTTTATGCCAACCATCTTTACGCAAGGTACAGTTATCTACGTGGCTTGCATGCCGTGATCTTCGAGAAGCAGTTATACACGTTATCTTATAATGGGACACGTGTCACACGCACATTCAGAAGGTCATTCGAACGTGGGTAGCAGTTATTATAACCACCGTATAAAAGGTGCAACTCTTTTCACAGTTCGGCTTTTATGCCAACAGGACAGTTATTGTGACTGATCTCTATAAATAGAGACCCCTGGTCACAGGGTATAATAATCGAAGGAGCAAGACACACATAGAGAGGGGTCAAGAGATCGAAAGGAGCAAGACACACACACAGAGAGGGATCAAGAGATCAAGGAGAAATAGCACAGACATAGAGTGTAGATTGATAACTTTGGCAACGAAAATTCAATCCCACTTGCAACTTTTGAAGGTTTTTCTTCTTCTATAGTACTTTTTCATCATCGTATGGTCCAAGGGACAAAATAATCGACCGCAGATCAGACTCCTATAGCAATTTTTCCCCAGAATTATTTTTATTGTACTTAACATCCTCGTATAGGATTAATTGTACTCTTTTTCTTGTTTGTAAGCAAAAAAAAGAAAGGTTTCGTATAAACCCTCTTCTTCATTTTTGTTCATCATCAAACACAGTAGCACACACTAATGGGCAAATCTAATTTAATGAATCCATCAGGGTATACTTAAGCTGTAAAACAACAGTAAGGGTCTAATATACTAATCTCATCCACATAAATGAATACATCAATATCAGAAATATAAAGCAATATCAAGTCTCAATAAAATATAACTCGGGGAACAACCCGATAATGAGTTTGATACAATGGTTCAATAGACAAGAAATAAAGAGTATAACAACAGCAATTACTGAGTATGGATAAAGAATATACTCAAAAGAAATCATCGACGAACACCTCGTCTTCTGGATCTGGTACTGCTCCAGTGCCTGCTCCTGTTTCATATACCTCAGGGTAGATCTCTTATGCTAAACCTGGAGACATAATCCGGATCCAGGTCCTAAGGGGACATAGCAAGGTACAAGAATAACTCAAGCCATAATAAATGCAGTGCAATAATAAATGAATCAATAGGGTAAATTATATAACCATCTAAGTGATATTCAAGATAAGAGCAACACTAGAACTCAGGCTAAGACACTACAAGTTCGGTATTGGAGAGCCGGTAGCAGTGATATCATATAGTTGTCTAGCTTGGAGAGAGGCTACGACACTGTCATAATATAATCAATCTGTAGCTTGTGTGTCTCTCCCCACCCAATGTAGTCACATGTCTTATGTCCATGACATGCAAGATCATGACCTCTAACTGATGTAGTAAGTCATAATGATAGCTACGCATATGAATAAAGTATATGTCATGAATCCTGTAGCCTATATAGAATCACCATGAATATCTCAGGAAGATTTTGTCTCATAAATAGTGTCAGGTGTCGATATCCATCTCTAGGTGACGTTACACAACTCGACATACGGCGTTGGCACCCGAATATTATTCGAACGCTAAGTAAAGTCATACGGGCCTAGGTTGAACAGAGATATTATAGTAATAAATCAAGAGAATAGTATAAATAAATGCTGCAAGTATGGCAAGGTACACTTGCCTGGGGTTCTAGCTCCAACTACTGCTCTGGTATCAGCGTGATTTGCAGGTACTCGTTCGGTTGCTAAAATAAACATTACCATCAGGTTCAGAAGACATCAAATAGCTAGAATTGTCTGTCCATAAGTCTAATTTGGACACAGGGGCAAAAGTGACAGTTTCTGGTCAAAGCGGGGTCCACATGTGGCCCGTTTCGCACCGAAAAATATGTCAGAGATAATATTCTCCAAGTTCATCAAATTTAGTGTCTATAAATCCAGAATGACGATATGAACCCAACGGAATGTCTAGAACTAGATTCTGATGAGCCGATCACAAAATCGTCCGTCAAATGGAGCCGTGGGGCCCACGATACGCGCTTTTGTCAACGTTCTCAGAATCGAACGAAACTTGGGTCACAGGATCAGCGTACTGATACGAGTCCGATGGCGTAAGTTTTATTTTGATACGACATTCGTACACGAATTTATAATAAGTTCCAAAAGAGGGCCGATACGGGGTGTTGTCGACGGATACGAGTTAATTCCGGTGTGCACGCACATCCAAATCAACTTCCGTGAAATTTTATACATCCGTATTGATGGCGCACACCTTTCGGTGAATTTTGCACATGACCAAGTTGTTCCGTTTAGCGGAGCACACCAAGTTCCGGGGAAATCAGGGTATCTATTTTCCTAATTTTGTGTCGCAGTTTACGATCGCCACAGGTCGCGATACCCCGAACGAGTTGAACGGGGTTTGAGTTGGTCACGCAGTCTACGTGTTATAGTAGACGGTTCAAAAAATAAGACAGCGAGAAGAGAGAAATCTTTACCTGAACAGGGCGTCGAAGTTGACTAAATTTATGCATTTTTGCGAGATGGCACGACACGGCACGGCCGGTGGCTGCTAGGGTTTCTACGTGCTACTGGGGTCGTCGGGGAGGCTCGACGAAGGTGGTGCTGGAGTCGTTGGGTGCTGGTGGCGGCCGGGGCTGCTACTGGTCCTAGGCGACGAAGTCCGGTGGAGGAATCGTCGCCGGAGGCTCGAGTAAGAAGCAGCGGGCTGCTCATGGTGGTCCAGGTGTAACGGGGTTGTGGTCGTCCGGTGGCAGCGGAGAGCGACGAGGTGAAGGCGGGGAGCTCAGCGGAGAGGCACGGTGGCTAGGGTGAGGGAGATACGGTGGTGGATGGTGGTGGCAGTGGAGAATGGGAGCAACCGGGGTTCAGTTTTTTTTAGGATGAGGCGACGGCCGTTGAGGGAAGGTGGAGAGGCACGGGGAGGCGAACGGCGCGGGGGTGTTGGGGAAGTGAACGGCCGCAGGGATCGTGGCGGCCGACAGTTACAATCGCTGAGAGGGATAACGACGGGGTCGGGGAAACGAAGGGTTTATGGATTTATAGTGGGCGGGTAGGCGGGTTCAGGTCGGGTCGGGTTCGGCTATGACCCGATCCAATAGAATTTGGTCCGGTTCAGAAATTAGGTCGGTTTGGGTTGGTTCTGTTCAGGGTTTAAAAATAAATCAAATTTATTTTGGTTTATTTAAACATTAATTTTTAGGTCTTAAAAAATGGTTTCGGGGTCCAATAAATTCTAAGAAAATTGCTGTAATTCTAATATTTTATTTTACACCAAAAAAATATTAATTTTATAATATTTTAGTATTTATTAAAAATATTTAAAACATAATTAATACCAGAATACCTTGATTTTAATTAGTTAAAAATTCCAGAAAAATTTTGAAAATTTGTTTTTTTAAATCCTGAAAAATCTGGGGGTTTATAATCTACCTCCCTTAAGAGAATTGCATCCTCGTAATCAAAGAATAATGAAACATAACCGGTCAGAAGAGATGACACGGTTTGCAAAACAAGTTCGAAACACGACACAATCAAAGATTCATGATCAAGAAGAATCAAAGGATGAGGGTTAAGCAGAACACCTAGGGAAAAAAAGATTATTTTCCTAAGCAATAAAAATTAGGTAAATCAAGAGTGAAGGAAATCTGGTTAGAGGAAAGAAAACTACATCTTAGAAAATTAGGTTATCAATTATTAATAAGTTCAAAATACCAGGTTTATAGCTAAGGTCATGAACTAACAGCACGTGCTAAAGCAATGCATCTATGAATAACTTATGCGTATTTGCTGCTCCACGATTCTGTGCGTCCTCCAAGGTCATCGTTAAAGCTTGTCCGCGTCCTTATAGTGGATTCCTCTACTGCTGCTGGGCCTGCTGGAAGAGTACTACCTGGGTTGCCATGGGTGGCCTCGGATGATATCCTTCTGGTGCTGGTAGAGCTTGTTGGTTTACCACTGGTGCTTCTCCTTGATGCATCGTGCAACCTCTGGCTATTTGTTGGCTGAATTCGCAAATCAATCACAATCCCAACTTGCATCTGCACTCCCTCTCAATATGGCCTATCTTGCCACAGTAGTGACAAGTAGAAAGAAATAAGGCTCTTGGTGCTGCCCTCGGTGGGTGATTCATCTGTGGTCACTTTGCAGCTCTTTTCTGTTGCGCTTGGTCTGGTACTAATACATGTGGCTGCTTCTGGCTGGATTCTCTCCTAGTGACGCACTCCATGGGTCATGCTGTAGTAAGGATGTCCGTGTATGAAGTAGTTGCAACGTAGCTGATAAATTTTTGTAGCTCAGAGCTAAGTCTGTCAATGAACTTCTCTGCTTGGCTTTGCTGGGCTTATTGTTGAACCTTCTGCTGGGCTTGCATCATCACCTAGAATATTTGCAACAGTTGTTTCCCATCCACAGCTTGCCCTTGTGGGAATACGGATATTGGTGGAGTAAACTGTGGCAGAATATCATCTTCCTATATTCTTGAGGCATGCTGATTTGCTTGACTGCTTTGGTGTGCTGATTGACCTCTACCCACTAGTGTTACTTCATCCTCGTTGGTTACCACAGCACCCCGTGGTGATCCTAAAGGAGTCTCATCGTTTGCTCGTGGATTCATTACTCTACATCCAAAATAAATAATAAGAGGCACACAAGAAAATCAAGGCAGGATGCAAGTCAAGAAATTCGAATCCGATAAAGATCAAGAACAATTCAATCAAGTGGATGAGATCCTATAACTTATCCTATCCTTGTCGCAGGCTTGCTCAGTTCCTAAGTTGAAATTAAAGCAATTTAGTCGTTGACCTACATGGGCCACCACAAAAATCATGTCATGCCTCAGTCCCAAAATATCGAGGGACTAGACACATGGCAATGGCCAGCAGCACACACCAATGGGCAAACCCAATTTAATGGACCCATCAGAGTGTACTTAAGCTGTAAAATAATAGTAAGGATCTAATATACTAATCTCATCCACAAAAATGAATACATTAATATCAGAAATATAAACCAATATCAAGTCTCAATAAAATATAACTCGAAGAGCAACCCGATAATGAGTTTGATACAATGGTTCAATAGACAATAAATAAAGAGTATAACAACAGCAATTATAGAGTATGGATCAAGCATATACTCAAAAAAAATCCTCGGCGATCACCTCGTCTTCTAGATCTGGTACTACTCTAGTGCCTGCCCCTATTCCGTACACCTCGGGATAGATCTCTTCTGCTAAACCTGGGGACATAATCCGGATCCAGGTCCTCAGGGGACATAGCAAGGTATAAGAATAACTCAAGCCATAATAAATGCAGTACAATAATAAATGAATCAATAGGATAAACTATATAACCAGCTAAGTGATATGCAAGATGAGAGCATCACTAGAACTCAGGCTGAGACCACTACAAGCTCGATGTCGGGGAGCCGGTAGCAGTGATATCATGTAGTTGTCTAGCTCAAAGAGAGACTACGATACCGTCATAATATAATTAATATATAGCTTGTGTGTCTCTCCCCACCCAATGTAGTCACACGTCTCATGTCCATGACACGCAAGATCATGACCTCTAACTGATGCAGTGAGTCATACTGATAGCTAAGCATATAAATAAAGTATATGTCATGAATCCTGTAGCCTATACATAATTAGCATGAATATCTCAAGAAGATTATGTCTCATGAATAGTATCAGGTGTCCTAAGGTATGACGTACTTGATAAGACAAGCACGAGAATGTATAGGGTTTTGATATCCATCTCTAGGTAACGTTACACAACTCCGCGTACGGCGTTGGCCCCCAAATATTATTCGGACGCTAAGTAATTTCACACAGTCCTAGGTTGAACAAAGATATTACAGTAATAAATCAAGAGAATAGTATAAACAAATGTTGCAAGTATGGCAAGGTACACTTGTTTGGGGTTATGGCTCCAACTGTTGCTATGTTATCAGCGAGATTTGAAGGTACTCCTTCGGTTGCTGAAATAAATGTTACCATCAGGTTCAGAAAACATCAAATAGCTAGAATTTCCTGTCCATAAGTCCAATTTGGACACAGGGGCAAAAGTAACAGTTTCTGGTCAAAGCGGAATCCACATGTGGCCCGCTTCGTACCAAAAAATGTATCAGAGACAATGTTCTCCAAATTCGTTAAACTTAGTGTCTACAAGTTCATAACGATGATTCAAACCCAACAAAATATCCAAAATATCCAAATTCGTTAAACTTAGTGTCTACAAGTTCATAACGATCACAAAATCGCCCGTCAAGTGGAGCCGTGGGGCCCACGATATACGATTTTGTCAACATTCTCAGAATCGAACCAAACTTGGGTCACAGGACCAACGTATTGCTACGAGTCCGATGGTACAAATTTTATTTTGATACAACATGTGTACACAAATTTACAACGAGTTCTAGAACAGTGCCGATACGGGGTATTGTCGACGGATACGCATTGATTCAGGTATGCACGCACATCTAAATCAACTTCTGTGAAATATAACACGTCCGTGTTGATGGCGTGCACATTTCGGTGAAGTCCGCACGCGATCGAGTCATCCCATTTAGCGGGACGCACCCAGTTCCGCAAAAATTAGGGTATCTATTTTCCTGATTTTGTGTCGCAGTTTGTGGTCGCCACAGGACACGATACCCCGAACGAGTTATACGGGGTTCAAAAGGGTCATGTAGTCTACACGTCACAGTACACGGTTCAAAAAATAAGACAGCGAGAAGAGAGAAATCCTCACCTGAACAGGGCGTCAAAGATGACTGAATTTACGCGTTTCTGCGAGGTGGCGCAATGCGGCATGGCCGACGGCTGTTAGGGTTTTTGCAGGCTGCTGTGGTCACCAGGGAGGATCGACGGAGGTGGTGATGGAGTCGTCGGGTGCTGGTGGCGGCCGGGGCTATTACTGGTCCTAGGCGATGGAGTCCGGTAGAGGAATCATCGTCGGAGGCTCGAGAAAGAAGCAGCGGGCTGCTCGTGGTGGTCCAGGAGCAGCGGGGTTGTGGTCGTCCGATAGCAGCGGAGAGCGACGAGGTGAAGGCAGGGAGCTCAGTGGAGAGGCATGGTGGCTAGGGTGAGGGAGATACGGTGGTAGATGGTGGTGGCAGTAGAGAATGGGAGCGACCGGGGTTCGAGATTTTATAGGCGGAGGCGGCGGCCGTTGATGGGAGGTAGAAAGGCGCGGGGAGGCAAACGGTGCGGGGTCGTTGGGGAAGTGAACGGCCGCGGGGATCGCGGCGGCCGACGGTTACAACTGCGGAGAGGGGTAATGGCGGGGTCGGGGAAACGAAGGGTTTAGGGATTTACTATAGCGGGCGGGTAGGCGGGTTCGGGTCGGGTTCAGATTCGACCCGCTCTAATAGGATTTGGTCCGGTTCAGGAATTGGGTTGGTTCGGTTCAAGGTTTAAAAATAAATCG
Source organism: Iris macrosiphon (assembly GCA_036927795.1). Classification (NCBI taxonomy): domain Eukaryota; kingdom Viridiplantae; phylum Streptophyta; class Magnoliopsida; order Asparagales; family Iridaceae; genus Iris; species Iris macrosiphon. Next base: position 54,886,910 of record JAYESA010000007.1, read on the forward strand.
GGTTTATTTTGGTTTAATTAAATATTAATTTTAGGTCTTAAAAAAATGGTTTCGGAATCCAATAAATTCTAGAAAAATTGTTGTATGTCTAATATTTTATTTTACACCCAAAAATATTATTTTCATAATATTTTAATATTTATTAAAAACATTTAAAAATTAATTAATACCAGAATACCTTGATTTTAATTAGTTAAAAATTCCAGAAAAATTCTAAAAATTTGTTTTTTTTTAAATCCTGAAAATTTTGGAGGTTTACAAGAAGTTATGACTGAAGTGCATCAACTAATACATGCGGGAAGACTACGTGAAGAATGTGAGTCCGGCCTTCGAAAAGAGTTGACGATTCATGCGGATGGAACGCTTAGGTTTGGAAACCATCTATGTGTACCAAGCGAGGATATTTGGCAAGAAGTTATGACTGAAGTACATAGTTTCCAGTACTCGATTCATCTTGGAGGAATGAAGATGTACCAAGATATCAAGCAACACTTTTAGTGGAACAAAATAAAGACGAAAATAGCATACTTCATATCGTGATATCTAATATGTTAACAAGTAAAGGCTGAACAACAAAGATCGACAGGGTTATTGCAGCCGCTTCCTATTCTAGAGTGGTAGTGAGAACAAATCACCATGGATTTTATGACCGATTTACCTAGATCCCCGACTGGTCGAGATACAGTTTTGGTGATAATGGATCGACTCACAAATGTGGCACATTTTTTTCTTCAGAGTGGGACAGTCTACAAAGCAATTGGTAGATTTGTATATGCGACAGATCGTGAAGCAACATGACATGACGATAAGAATAGTATTCAACCGAAATACATGATTTACTTCTCATTTCTGGAGAAGCTTGTACGACATATTGGGTACCAAGTTATGATTCAGTACTGCGTACCACCCCAGACAGATATATAATCAGAGAGGACCATCCAGACCTTGAAAGATATGTTACAAGCCTGTAACCTAGACTTTGGTGGAAGAATCACATTAACTTAGTAGAATTCTCGTATAACAATAGTTATCAGGCCAGTATTCAGATAACACCTTTTGATACACTATACGGCATAAAGTATAGATCACCGGATGTAACCATAATTGACATTACTTCGGTCAGGCTATCAAACACGGAGTCAAAAGTAAATTATGATTCTCTCGAACCAATAAATACATAAATAAAGGGAGGTTCTGCTCTTGGTTAGAGGCACCCCGAGAATAGAATCTTTAAGTCAAGGTCGTCCGAGGCCAAACAAAAGATCCAACAAAAGGTCTATTTCATATTGAACCGGCAAAGAAGAAAATGGGTCTCTGGACCCGAAGTGGGACTTCGCTTTTTTACAGTTGCTACCGGATGAGTGAAGTCTACTCAACGGATTAAGAAGCAACCTGACTCAAAAAAAAAATATTTAACATATTTATCGATAACCAATCCAAATTATCTATCGCATGAAAAAGATTCAACAAAAGACAAATATAAATCCATTATCTAATTTACGTCAAGCAATACGTGGAGTAACTCCCGATAAACAACACATAATCTGGTAAGGCAACACCCTCAGAAGGAAGACCAATGGGATGAGAGGCATGAGATGACATTGGTTAGTGAAAGATGTTTGGCCCCAAAATAATTACGCAGACAGTAGAAGTTGTCAGGCAGATCAGAGAGCAACTTCGGGTTGCGCCGAATCGACATCGTCACTGGGCAGACCAACATCGTAGGCCTTTAGAGTTTCATGTCAGTGACCACGTATTCTTACAGATTTTGCCAACCCATGGAGTTATTAGATTCGGGGTCCGCGGGAAGCTTAGTCCATGATACATTGGGCCATTTGACATTCTCGATCCGGTAGGTGATGTGCTTATCGTCTTGTCCTTCCACCTTCGCTACGTAAGGTGTATAATATATTTCATGTATCTTAGTTGCTTAGGTAAGTCCTAGATCCGAGACATATCCTCGATCACTCTGAATTAGTCATTGGTACTAATTTATCTTACGAGAATTTCCTATCCATTCTAGACCAAAGGGAGAAGGTACTCAAGAACCGGACTATTTCTCTTGTCCGAATTGCTTGGGGCCATCACACTCTTGGAGAATCGACATGGAAGAGTGGGGATGATATACGGTCTATATACCCATACCTATTCGATTCGGAAGGTATATTCTACCTTATGTCGTCGTATCTTGGATTCCGTAATCAGGTTATCACCTATGTGTTGTGATGTTATTGCTTGTATGTTTAGATTTGCTAAAAGATTTGTATCGTGCTTGTCCTGACTTCTCTAGCCTTACTTGGGTTCGAATTTTGATGACATAATTTTTTTAAGGTAGATAGAGATGTCACTCCCCGTTCCCAATATACGTATTAGGAGCATATTATTTTTGAATGGCATATTATTTATTTGGTTGCATGAGACTAGACCCATTTGTTCGCCATTACAACTTGCGAATAAATGTTTTTTCTAATCAATGAACAAACAAGTATAAAGAAATCCTAGACAGAATATCTATGTACAATATTTTTTTATCTGTGTCGTAACGATGGAGATCGAGTGCTACAGCGGCTCCTTTACTCCGTTGATGGTCTGACGAGAGAATGAGGATACTTTTTTCTATTTTCTCTTTCCTGAGCTTATGTTCACGTATGTAGCTCTGCCCTCTCTTTTGGGCATGCTACCCTTTTATTCATAGTCATCGTGCTGACGGACTATTCATGCTGTATATGCCTTTGTTTGGTGGCCGCATAGGGCTCCTTCAACAGAATATGGTTGTAACTATAGTCAGATGCCACGAACAGACTGCCACATGGTCTTGGTTAAGATATATTATTGATAAGATCTCAGGATTATTTTTAACCCGTTGTGTGCGTGACTTAGTCAGCTGGACACGTAATCAGCACTGATCATGCGAGAAATCTTATTCCATTATAACAAAAAGATCCTATAAGTCAAAAGCCAATTAACGTCATAGCAACATAGCATTATGGTCGCAGATGTGCCCTCGCTTGGCCTTGGTCGAATGGACACTCTGGCCGCATACGTGCTCTCGTTCGGCCTTGGTCGAGTGGACACTCAGGCCATATGGTATTATGGCCGCATACGTTCTCTCATTTGGCCTTAGTCAGATGGATGCTCTAGCCGCATAATGACGAGGCCACATGGGTAAGTAGTCACATATGAATGAGTACGTGGCATGGCACATCTGACGAGGCCATCAATGGGTTGATGTAACTTTCTATCTTTTTCTAAGTCATCGTCTTCATGAGTCTTGAAGCAACTCAGTATGATGAGTGATGTGTTAGAAAGTCTGACAGACATCGAATGCTGTGTTAGGGGATCTTATCCGGCTCTATGCTTTATGGTCGTTCCGGCCGCATGTGATTTTTTGGTGGCTAGGTTGATCTGGTCGCATGTGACTCCTCTGCGGCTAGGTTGATCAGTCTGCATGTGGCTCCTCCGCGGATTAGTTGTTCATGTCGCATATAGCTCCTCTATAGCCTATCTTTGTTCTTTTAAGGCAGTATGACCTTTATGCGTCCTACATAATTTTTTATGCTTCTACAAGACCCCCTTTAAAGTTTTCTAAAATAACAAGTTTAGAATACTTTGAATGAGAAACATGGTCGAGCGCTATTGGCCACATATGAAGGGCATGCCGCATAGTCTCATAGACGCATGGTTGTCTCTAATAGGTTGCCAAATTATTTAATGTCTTGATTTGTTTTGATCCTCGAATGGATCTCTTGGGATTATGCACCGTCAGGGGATAAAGTGGCCCAACGAATGAGAAGTTACCGTCATTATCTCTTGCCGCATGTCGTCGACCTATATATAGGGGGTTTGAGGAGAGGGAGAAAAGTTTTCTTTTTACCAAATTTTCTCTTCTTCCTCATTGCTCCCGTCATGGCACCCAAGATTGCTCCTCCCCCGCTGTTGCTGCCAAGAAATCCCTTTAGGGCAAGGGCAAGGGTAAGGCCAAGAGCAAGGGAAAAGGTCACACTGTTGTTGAGGACCCTTCGTCGCTCCCCACCAACGTTCAACTGTCGATCAAGGGTAGGTTTCGTGGATACAAAATCAGGTTTTGGAACATATGTTCACAGTTGGATGCATGGATACGTCTATGCGCCAACTTCTCAGTGCCGCATGGGGAACCATATCATATGAACGAGCTATGTCTCATGGATGACTCGGCCATATAGGTACCTAGGCCGCATGGATACGTCTAGGACACATGGGTGCCTAGGCCGCATATGTATGTCCTTATTTGATACTTCTCAATGGTTCGGATCTAACTTTTTTATGGTTTTTGTAGTGACTTTGCCCACCACACCTTCTAGCGAACTGGTCCTCGGGCACAACTCGTCACCCTTGAACATGAATCTTGGGGACCTAGCAACAGCCCTCCAGAAACAGGTTGACAAGGATCACCCACCTGAGCGCCAACAAAAAATTGTTGAGCAGACTCCTTACTTCTTGTTGAGTCAGATCAACTCGGGGGGAGATCCTCGCTAAAGACGGGAAAAACTTTTTTATGTAGCCGTACTTCCTGTTTGCTAATGCACTAGAATCTTCTCAGCCCAAGATGGGAATAGCCTGGGAGAATTGCTCTTTCATATTCTGCGAGACAGAGATAACATTTTCGGCCTTCAAACTTTACCTGCCTTTGTCAGAACTGACGGTGATGATGGGTCAATGACAGATGGGCTAAAATTTTACCCCAGAGCCAAAGGGAAAACTCCTGGGAAATATCTGGTATGGTACCGGCAAGAATAAAGGGAAGTTTTATAGTGCGAAGGAGTCGCCCTCGTACTCCTTGCTGGGACTAAAGCCGGGTCTTGTCGAAAATGACCTGGGACTAAAACTCAGTATATATGCAGCGGGCACCTTTCTTCATCAGGTTGACAAGAAGGGGACCTTTCCCACATGACAGCTGCAGGCTCTCAGCTGGGCATATTATAACGTCTTCTAGTGCTGCATGACCCTGTAGATTCTGAAGAAGTATAAGCATGAGCTAAGGGCCGCGGATTTATTTTTCGTCATGAGGGGCACATGTTATGGTTTGGAGATGAACCGTACTATATTCGTTGCCCTGATAGAGTTGTACAACCTTCGTACGGCTACCTTTTTTACACCTGGTGGTAAGATGGGACTGGCCTTGCATGAGATGCATGCTTTCTCAAAACTTCCTTGGGATGACGAACCCTACGAGAAGTATACCCCTAGCAACAAAAAACTCAGAGAATTAAAAGTAGAGAACCCAGAGATCCTAGCGGTGGACCAAGAACTGCTATGCCATTATAGCATCTGCCAGAGGTCGTCGAAGAAGACAAAAAAATCTACTGAGGGTCTTATCCTCATATCATGACTTGGACTCGCTGCCTCTTCCCAAAGTCAAAGGAGTCTGCTATAGTTCGTGTTCGGAAACCACGATCAAAATAGAAAGTGGTTGATTCGATCCGGGCGCAGAAGCAACTGGCTGTCGAGGGTGAGGAAGTTGAAGGCTCCTCAGGGGAAGATACCAAACCCCTTGAAGAGCTAAGTGGCCTTGAAGAGGAGCTCAGCTACTTCTATATGGACCCCCACAAGTAATCCTTGAAGGCTTCTAGTAGGATACCTGATGCTCTGGTTGCGTAACTGCGTAGTCCTGGGCGAATCTGGCACGATAGAGAGGATCAACCGTACCCTCATTATACCTGCTGTATAGTTGGCTTTTGGCCTGATATTGGCCCTTTTACTGGCAATGGTGTTTTGTATCCATCGTGGCCTCTGCAACTTTGCTGAGAAGGTGAATGACCACCTAGGTAAAGGATACTTCAACAGGATCGAGCTTCCTTACCATTACTTGATGGGGTAGCTTTTTCTGTATCATGGGTCCTTTATGAGCCCTGGGACCGTTGAGGATATGGTGGCTGTTGATGCCCTGATAGAGATGTCACTCCCCGTTCTCAGTATACATATTGGGAACGAATTATTTCTCGCTGGCATGTTATTTATTTGGTTGCATGAGAGTAGACCCATTTGTTTTCCATTACAAGTTGTGAATGAATATTTTTCTAAATAATGAACAAACGAGTACGAAGAAATCTTAGACAAAATATCTATGTACAATATTTTTTATCTGGATCATGACGACAGAGATCGAGCGCTACAGCGGCTCCTTTACTTTGTTGATGGTCTGACAAGGAAATGAGGATGCTCTCTTTTGTTTTCTCTCTCCTGAGCTTGTGTGCACGTACGTAGCTCCTCTCTCTCTGGTGGGCATGCTACCCTGGTATTTATAGTCATCGTGCTGACGGACTATTGATGCCACAAATGCCTCTATTTGGTGGCCGCATAGGATACCTTCAACAGAATATAGTTGTAACTGTAGTCGCATGCCACGGGCAGGCTTCCCACTACTAGAAAAAGTGGAATTAGCAACGTATTTTAGCGACTCCTGGTATAAACGTCGCTAAATCAGCGACTCCATTAAAAATGTCGCTAAACGTCTCCAAATGGCGACATTTAGCGACGTTCAGCGACTTTTATTCAGATTTTAAAAGATGAGTCGCTATAAGTTTAATTAAGGTCGCAAAATATCGCTAATATATCTGATTTAGCGACGTTTAGCGGCATAATTAGCGACGTATATATCAAAAATATTTAGCAACGTCTTTGACGTCGCTAAATTTTAATTTAGCGACATTTTTAGTAGACGTCGCTAAACGTCGCTAATTTTTGGTTAATTAGGGCTCAGATTCTTTTCCCCCATCTGTCGAAAATTTCGAAAGTTTTCGATTTCCCTCGCCCCCCCCCCCTCTCCGGCGACCGGCTCTCCACGGCTGCGGCTACTCCGGCACCCCCCTCCTCCTCCTCGAGCTCTAGGTAATCTCTCTCTCTCTCTCTCTCTCTCTCTCTCTCTCTCTCTCATGTGACACTGACACAACTGATGACTGGACAGACACGACACACGCACACAGACACGACACACGCACACAGACACGACACACGCACACAGATACTGACAGACACACACGACACACACACACAGACGCAGATACACACACACTCACACAGACACTGACATGGGACTGATTTACACAGGGAGTCGGGTTCTTTACTGTGTCTTCACTGTATGTGCACTGTGTTGGCACTGATACCTCAGTGTATCAGTCAGTGGAGAACTTGGGTTTCTTTGTATGGGTAGTTCAGTAAAAGAGGAGTGAGGGTTAAGATTTTTCTAAGTATTTAGCTAAGTTTTCAATCATGAGATATTTGGTGGTGTTGAATGTGGGTAGTGTTGTTTTATATGAAGGTAGGGCTATGTTGAGCTTAGTGTATTAGTGAGCTTAGTTTAGTGTATCAGTGAGTTTAGTGTATCAGTGAGTGAGTGAGTGAGTAAGTTCAGTGACTTTATATTTTTGTGTGAGGGAGGGAAAGCTCAGGCCGTAAAACTCTGCATCAGTATGCCAGTGTATCAAGGGGAATCGGTTTCACTATGGTGTACACAGTGTGCCTCGACCACACTGTGTATCAGTGTACTAGTGGTCGAGGGAGGATCGGGTTGAGGAGCTTGCGATGAGCAGCAACGTGGAGTCAGCCTCGAGAAGGAGCAGTCATTGTACCCAGAAATGCACAGGGGTGTTCGTGCAGTCAGTGACAAAAGAGATGTACAACTTTATGAAGGGGATGCACAGGAAGGTAGCTAACTGCAATAGCAGTAGCAGTAAGAAGGGCCAATGCAACATTGTGCTTGGGTATTGGTGTTGCAGTAGGAGTTCAGTGTATCAGTCGAGCCCTGCAGCAATGCAGCAAGGGCACAATATAAAGGGAGAAGTTCAGCAGTAGGAAAGTATCACCAGTGTGCAGTCAGATGTGCACAGCATATTGTAGGAGGCACGACTCAGTGAACAACTGAATAAGCATTTTGGTAGCTGCACAGTGCCTTTAGGTAGTTAGTTTTAGATGTTTTAGTGAGTTGAGTTGGACTGTACACATACTGATACTCTTGTATCAGTTAGGGTATGGAGCAGTGGTAGTAGCAGGGTGAGGGATTCCAAGTAGAAGTGTTGATGGATGCTCGAGCCTTGTAGTGGGCAGTGAGAAGGAGGTCTGCAACAGTGAGCAGGCAACTAAAGAGGAAAACCATCAGCACTGTGTCATTTCAGCAACCATGTATCAGTAAGTATCAACAAGTCCCACTATATCAGTATCCATTTTCAGTTGCATTTAGTGAGCTATGTATACTAGTGTTAGTTAGCTTAGTGTCAAGGTATTGGTTAGTTGGTTTAAGATGGGTTAGCATGAGTTATTGGGTAGAAGTTAAGGGTATCAGTTTAGTATTAAATTAGTACATAGTTAGTGTAGTTAAATAGTTACTTACTGATATACTTGATTTTGTTAATAGTTAGCTAAGTAACTATATGTCCTAGTAAGCATTGTATACAGTAAAGAACCCAAGCTTTTACCAATAGTATAAAATATTAAAAAACTAAGAGACTTGGCCTCTTTTCAGTTGTTTTGAATATTGCTTATTTTAGACTTTGATAAATGAAAGTATGTATTATATCAGTTATGATTTTTATAGTACGGTTAAGTTATGAAGTTAGGTGATAAACCACTGTATGTAATAATTTATATGATACATACAGTCATTTTTGCAGAAGTATCTAGAAATGGATATGAATTACTATCTGCGTCATCGTTCGTGGATGTACAACCGTCATCCTGATGACATGTGCGGTGTGCGGGATAAATTCATTGAGGGTGTACAACAGTTCCTGCAGTTCACCAAGGCTTTCCCTCAGTACATGGACGGTACCAAAATTAAGTGTCCGTGTGTGAGATGTCACAACAGGAAATATCATCAAGAAGTGGAAGTTACATATCATTTATACTCGAAGGACTTCACGCCGAATTACTATCAGTGGACCACGCACGGAGAACTTGTATCTCTAGCATCGGAGTCGGAGCCCTATGTAGAGCCGTATATGGATGTCCAAGACCACGATGCTTACGACGACGGGTTGGTGAATATGGTTTATGATGCGGCGGGGCCTAGTTTCAATCCGGACAATTATGATGCGACGGGACCTAGTTTCAATCCGGACAATTATGATGCAGCTGAGGAGGCACCGAATGCCGATGCTGCAAAGTTTATGGAGTTGCTGGAGAATACAAGGACTCCACTATATCCTGGTTATGAGGATCATTCACCGTTGGAGGTGGTTACAAGATTATTGAGCATCAAGTCCAATTTTAACATGTCGCAAGAATGCTATAATCGACTGCTCGATTTGATTATAGAGATCTTGCCCGAGGGTGCAAAGTTGCCTAAAGACTTCTATCGATCTAAGAGGATGGTGAGATCGCCTTGGATGGGATACGAGAAAATTGATGCATGTCGCAACGGGTGCATGTTGTACTACAAAGACGACAAGGATGAAGATACGTGCAGATTCTGTGGTGCTGATCGCTACAAGGCCACTGTTAGAGAAAAGTCTGTCGGTGCAAGGAAGCCTACCGATTCGATGAACTACTTGCCATTGACGCCGCGGTTGCAGCGGTTGTTTATGGTTAAGGAGACTGCAGAAAACATGAGTTGGCACAGGCGAAAACAGATCGAAGGAGTATTGGATCATCCATCCGATGGAGAAGCATGGAAGCACTTTGATCGAGAGTATCCACATTTTGTCGAGAAAGCGCGTAATGTCATATTGGGGCTCTCCTCTGACGGTTTTACCCCATTCGGACTCTCAGGCTCCCAGTATTCGTGTTGGCCTGTGATCGTCACTCCGTACAATCTACCGCCTTGGGTGTGCATGAAGACTCCGTATATGTTCCTAACCGTTATTATCCCGGGTCCGAACAATCCGAAGAGGAACATCGATGTGTATTTACAGCCTTTGATAGATGAGTTGAATCAGCTATGGGAAGTAGGTGCCAACACGTACGATGTTTCTAGAAAGCAGAATTTTCAGATGAGGGCAGCACTTATGTGGACCATCAACGACTTTTTGGCCTATGGAATGTTATTGGGATGGAGCACCCATGGTCGTCTCTCATGTCCGTATTGCATGGATTGTTCTCAGGCTTTCCGTTTGAAACACGGAGGCAAACCGTGCTTCTTCGATTGTCATCGACAATTTTTGCCGAAGGATCATCCGTACCGGAGGAACCGGAATGCTTTTCGTGTGGGAGTTGTAGAGAAGGCCAATCCACCGCCAAGGTGGCCCGGATGCACGATATGGGAAGAGGTAAAAGATTTACCAAGTGCTATCGAAGAGCCTGCTAAGGGGTACAAGTGTGACGGATTTGGTCGCACCCATAACTGGACGAAGAGGAGTATATTCTGGGATCTGCCATATTGGAGCACCAATCTGATCAGACATAACCTTGATGTCATGCATATCGAGAAGAATGTGTTTGATAACATAATTAATACTGTAATGGAGGTAAAAAGGAAGACGAAAGATAATTCGAAGGCCAGGTTTAGAAGAAATATGTAGACGTCCTGCATTAAATTTGATAGAGGAGGGGAATGGAAAGTTAAAGCAACCTAAGTCAGTTTTCTCACTGGATAAAGAGGATAAAGGTAGACTTTGTAGGTGGATTCAGGGTCTAAAGTTTCTAGACGGGTACGTGTCGAACTTGAGAAGATGCGTCGACCTCAAGGAGAACAAATTGGTGGGTATGAAGAGCCACGATTGTCACGTATTCATGGAGAGGTTAATTTCGATTGCATTTTGGGAATTCTTACCGCAGGTCATTTGGGACCCATTGACAGAGCTGAGCATATTCTTCAGAGATCTTTGTTGTACTAAGTTGCTCGTCGATCGTCTAGAAAAGCAAGAGAGGGACATTGCGGTAACACTATGTAAGCTCAAGAAGGTGTTTCCTCCTGGATTCTTCGACTCTATGGAGCATTTGCCAATTCATCTTTCCTATGAGGCACGTGTTGGTGGTCCTGTCGGTTATCTGTGGACGTACCCCTTCGAGCGGCATCTGAATCACCTAAAAAGATAGGTGAAAAATAAGGCATGGGTTGAAGGCTCTATTTGTAAAGCTTATGTTCTCGAGGAGATTACAAACTTTTGCTCGACGTATTTTAAACCGTATGTTGCTACTAATAGGACGAAAGCTCCCAGAAATGACGACACATATCAGGAATCTAATGATGCAATATTCAAAGTATTCAATGCGTCCGGAAAGCCTTCGGGAAAAATGAAGAAGAGATATTTGAATGACGATGAGCTAAGGGCTGCTCAATTGTATATATTACTCAATTGCGACGAGGATGAAGTGGAGAAGCTAGAGGGGTAAGTAATTAATACGTCCACGTTTACATCATCTCAATGTAATAGTATAAGATACTATTATGCTACTAATTAGCAGTTGCTTCATTATTTTTCAGCACATATAATGATGAGCTGAGGTCGGTTAGACCCTACATAACAGACGAAGAAGTAGAACAAGATATGAGATGCCATTTTCCTTCTTGGTTGAGCGCATATGTAAGATGCTTGATAATTATTTTTTATTTCTGCACTTGCAAAACAAATAACTTACTATCGCTACTTTGGTATTTAGGTCGATCGTCTAATATCACCCGAGATTGAATCTATTAGAACTCTAGCCAAGGGACCAATCACTGCCGTAAAAATATTACCAAGTTTATGTGTGAATGGGTTCAGGTTCAAGTCAATAAATGCTCCTATCAGAGACAGCTTTCTAGATCTTGATTCCACGAAAAATAGTGGTTTCTGTATCAAATCTTCAAACTACAAAGACGTCAATCCGGGCAATGATTTTTTTGGCATCTTACGAGAGATTGTGGAGTTGACATATAATTATGGCACAGAACCTGCTAATATCGTGCTATTCAGGTATGAATGGTTCGATCCGATTCAAGATCAAGGTTGAAAAATTGACAAGCATGGCCTTGTGGATATAAACTACAAGCGTAGATATCAAGGCTACGAACCATTTGTCCTATCAAGTCAGGCTCAGCTCGTGTACTTCACAACTTATCCTAGACGGAGGACAGCGAGGTCGGATTGGTGGACAGTATGCAAGACTAAAGCTAGAAATACCTTTGACATTGACGAAATAGCTTATCAGGAGGACGATCTACCTCTTGTAACAAATATTGTAGATGTGGACTCAACGAAAGTTACTCATTACACGAGTAATAATGTAGAAGATGTAGAATTATCCGAAGAGGACGACGAAGTAGATAAAAGTGAAGACGAGGAAGAGGAAGAGCAGGACGACGAAGGCGAACAAGATGAATTTTCTGAAGATGATTGAAAATAAAAATATTGCATGTAGAATGTAACTATATTTTGACTGTAGAATATAGATCAAGGTTGGAAAATTGACGAAGTAGATGTACCCATTAACGGATATATATATTATATTTTGACTGTAGAATGCTTTGAGATATGTATCACATTTCGACTATAGAATGTAGTATATATTTGTGTTTCTCTATATTCATCATATGTTGTTATCAGATATGACAGGACGACGCGGAGGATTCGGCAGGTCCCGAGGTAGACAGAGTGCCACTCCGGTACTGCCTACTCTTGGTTCCGGATCATCGTCGCCCAGTACTCCAGTATATCGATTACTCACATCTCCGACTGTTGGGACGAGTAGTTCCTGGCGTGATTGTACACCCTCGTCCAGCGTTCCTCCTGCTGACGGAACCATGGGGACAGATGAGCATGTCGAGGAGGTCGTGCCCACGTTGTCCCAGCATCATTAAGATCCTCCATGCGCACCTCTGGAGGAGACGAGGACAGAGATTTGGGTCGACGGTACAAAGTAAGTCAATTAGATGGTTTAGTATATATTTGTGTTTCTCTTTATTCATCGTATATTGACTTTTTCAGTAATCTAAATTATTATCTCTGTATAGATATCGTCCATCGTCGGTTCAGAGACGCCTGGGCCAATTTCTGAAGAACAACTACGGTGGCCCTTGGATCAACTACTCTGAGGCTCTGGAGGAGAGGAAGGCGTTATGGTTTGCGCACTTTCAAGTAAAAGTATATTAAATAAATCCTCTAATTTATGCATATTATATAACTTATTCGTGATGCTAACTTAATGAATTATTTATTGTAGCAAACGTATTTTTATCCTCCGCACCGGGCCGAGTTGATCGAGCGGCTCTTTCCTACCGTTGTCGCCAAGCTTATCCGAGATGCTCTGGATGACCAGAAGGCTCATGATCGTGCTGAAAAACCGATCCAAGGTTGGATCACGCCTGAGTAGTGGACTTCGATGAGGGCTAGATTCGACGATCCGAGCTACAAGAAAAGGTCTAAGAAGGCCAAGGCGGCTAGGCAGAATGCTGCCAAGTGGTGTGGGGGCTAGATTCCGATGACGGAACATTTCCGCCGTTTGGTATGTTTTTTCTTTTAAAATATATTATTTTAATATAAGTACCATAAAATGGTACTTGGAAAAAATATTTAAGTTTAGTAATAAATAATATATTTTTAACAGGTACAGAGGGGGGAGGATGCAAACATGGTGACCGTCTTCTTGGCCACCCATCGCAAGGACGGAAATCTCATTGATGAGAGGGCCTCACAGACCTATGTAAGTATTACTTTACTTTGTGTTAATTTTAATATAACTTAGGCAATTATCGAGTTTCCAAACCTTTTCTAGGCCGAGTATCTTAGGCTGCATAAGCGGGCGACTGCTAGTGCACCTACACCTGGAGAGGCTGGTACTTCGTCGCAGCCCGCTCCATCTCCGTCGGCGGACGACCTGTGGGTGACCGCAGCTGGTGGTCTCCAGAGGGGTACGTACTACGGTACGGGCTCCTATGGCGCCCTGGTTGCGACGCAGTCATCTAGGGCCTCCCCGACAGCTGCGTATTCCACACACCCCTCGCAGTCGCAGCCCTCGCAGTCGTCGGCCAGAGTCCAGGAGGCCGTCCAGGAGGCCGTTGACCGTCAGATTGCGTCTCTCCGTGACGAGTTGCTGCGAAGTATGGAGGAGCAGCCCCGGTCCCAGCCGCAGGCGGACGATCCGATGCTCATCGCACGATTGGATATGCTCGACCACAGCATGACGGAGCTACAGGATTTGACAAATGATATTAGAGCCTCCAATGACCGCAACATTATGGAGCTGCAGGCGTCACAGCTATCGATGGGCGAGAAGCTGACGAGGATGCAGGATTCAATGGGTCATAGCAGTACGAGGCTGTTATCTACCCTGGATTCTTACAACCAGCGACTCGCAGACTTGGAGCGGGCACGGCCTCCACCGATGTCCCTGCCTTCTCCATCGACATCGGTGTCGATTCCACGGGACGAGTATGAGGAGTTCTTATCCTTCAAGCGCACCGGTGGTCAGCCTCCTGCAGATCCGCAGTAGTATAGTTATTTTTATTATTATTTAGGATGCGATTGTATATTATGAATTATTGATACTTCAACAATAGGCATGATGTATGATGCTTCTTGTGGTCTTTAATTTTTTAGTTAATTTAATTGGATTATATAGTTATCTTGCATATCCACATTTGTCCTATACTATAATAAATTTTTTTTATGTGGCCCGACATTTCGTACGGGACTTTGTGCATACTTCGTTGAACGTCTTGTGGGCCCACTGTCCTCCTCAACTCCCACCATTAATAAATGGAAGGAATAATACGCCTCCATGGCTTGATCCATTGATCTTCCGCCACCTAGTCAGGAACTTATACCTCTCTTCGGTAAACACAATGGTCACTCGAGTTCGATTTATATATTATAAATTATTGATACTTCAACAATAGTCCTTGGTATTGGATACTTATCTCGTATTTGTACTATTCATCTTATATATTGTTAAACTTTGGCTACATCTACAATTCCAGCATTGAATACTTAATTCCAGCATTGAATACTTACTTGATATGTCCCAACAAGGCACAATACAATATCTAATATATATAGTTCCCAAAATATTAATATATCGACCTGACTGATGTTGAACATTATAACGAAATATTGGAAAATATATATTAATTATATGCATTTTGGGAGAGAAAGAACTTTATCTCATACATATTATAATAGGCATGATGTAATAAATAGCAAGTAGAGAGAAAACAAATAATTACATATAATCTTCAAACCAGGGTTTTAAAAAGCTAATCAAAGATTGATCTCGATAAGACACTGGAACGGACCAAATCGGTTCAACCAGTAGATTAATTTAAGTAGCCCCAAGTTCAATTCCTTCTGGACACTAATTTTTTTTATTTTTTTAAAATTAGCGATGTTTTTAGCGACGTTTAGCGACGTTTAGCGACATTAAGTTACGTCGCTAAATAAGTCGCTAATTAGCGATGCTGGAATAAGTCGCTAAATACGTCGCTAATGGCGTCGCTACAAACGTCGCTATACGTCGCCAATTGCTGACATGGCAGAATAGCCAGGTCATTAAAGACGTCGGTGTAACGTCGCTATATAAGTCGCTAATCAGCGACGTTTAGCGACTTTAAACACGTCCCTATTTAGTGACTCGGCGTCGCTAAACGTCGCTAAATTTTGCGACACACTAAAGTCGCTAAAAACGTCGGTATAGCGAAGTTTAGCGACGTTTTTTTTTTACGACTTGGTTTTTTCTGACAACTTTAAAACGTCGCTAATTACGTCGCTAAACCAAATTAGCGACGTCATTTTGTTTTTTAGCGACGCTTTTAGATGTCGCTAATTTAACTTTTTCTGGTAGTGTCCATATAGTCTGGGTTAAGATATATTGTTGATGGAATCTCTTGGTTGTTTTTAACCTATTATTTATGTGACTTGGTCAGCTGGACATGTAGTCAACACTGATCTTACGAGAAATATTTTTCGGTTGTAACGAAAAGATCTTGTAAGTTTAGATCCAATTAATGTCATAGATGTATAACATTGTGGCCGCAGATGTTCTATCGCTTGGCCTTGGTCGGATGGACACTCTGGCCGCTTGGAATTGTGGTCGTATACGTGCTCTCATTTGGCCTTGGTCGGATGAACACTCTGGCTGTATGGCATTGTGGACGCATACGTGCTCTCATTTGGCCTTGGTCGGATGGACACTATAGCCATATGATAATGATGTCACATGGGTAAGTAGTCGCATATGAGTGAGCACGTGGAATGGCACGTCTAACGAGACCATCAATGAGTTGATGTGACTTTTTATCTTTTTCTGAGCAGTTATCTTCACGAGTCTTGAAGCATCTAAGTGTGATGAGTGATGTGTCAGATGGTCTGACAGACATCGAATGTTGTGTCAGGATAGTCTTATGCGGCTCCATGCTTTGTGGTTGTTCAAACCGCATGTGAGTCCTCTGCGGCTAGGTTGATCCGATCTATTAACTTAGAGGTCCAAAACATACATATAATATAATCATATAAATTAACTCATTTGTAGAATACTCCACAAAAATAACACTAGTTAAATTACTCTCTAAAATAAATCTTAAGCTTAAACAAGATTTGAATTCATGAACAAAAGATTCTATCAGGAATGTACAAATACAACAATAAGGTAATACCACCTATTCTGTAGTTTATATCAGGAATGTACAAATACAAACAGATACTGAATTTTAAAATAGATATGATAGAGGTTCTTATGCATATGAATAAGGCCATCCATATTTGGGTTTATCCAAATCATTATAGTTAATTAGATTTTATTTTTGTTAAAAATATATTTGATTTAACTATGAACCAACGATGCCCTGGTGTCGAACATGTGACACCTAGGAGATGCATATTTTCGTCCTTGATCGATGTTATTTGCTACATTTATTTGGTTCTTTTGGTACTTACTTCTATTAGAAAATACATTCAGAGTTGGAATAGCTATTTATACAACACTATTATATTCAAGACATCGAGTAAACATCTAATAATTCATTCATAATAAAATACAAGGAATGATTTCTCCTAATTTAGTCGAGACTAAATAAAGTGGAAGTATGCCACGACGATTCATGACTTTCTTTTGGAACAATAATTCATGACGTTCTTCTGAATGAATGTATTTATCTTCCTCCTATCTCCCCCAAACGACGAAAATTATGTCTTATTAAAGTGACACAACATAAAATTTATGATAAAGATATCTTATGTCTCTAAAAAAGATTTCATAATGGGAGGAGATTTTAAAATATTGAACATAAATACCGAATTGACATTGGGTGCCCATTATTAATAAATTTATTATTTAAAGCATAGATGCAAAAAAAATACCATTCTAAATAAATACCAACATAGTCTAAAATATTAAATCATTTCTACTCTCAATCAATAAAATTAAATTACTGATCATCCTCAAAAAAATCTGCAAATGTCAAGTTGGTTTTCTCTTGTGCCTCAAGTTCTTCACCAATGAGGTCATCATTGTCCTTAACAAGGATGGCATTTGTTTCAACCTTCTGGATTTTCTGATATTTGGTTACCACTTCTTCTCATTTTCTTTATCTTCATGCCTACACTTGAAGCATATATCTCTTGGTACTATATTCTCATTTTCTTTATCTTTGGTTGGGGGATGCTTTTTCTAATTATTATTTTATTGTTCATTATGTCTACCACTGCTGGGGTGACCAGTGACCATGCTTTCCCTGTAACAATCTCTGCTGGAGTTTTCAGAATGTCCTCTGCCTTTGTCTTTTCCTATAGAATGTCCATAACTGGCATTCACTTCAGGGAATGCTAGTGTTCCAGTAGGCCTAGTATTATATTTTTCACGAGGAAACTATTATTTTCCTCAGCAACTAGCAGCACAAAGATGAGTTCTAAAATTTTAGGATAATTTCGTTGTCTATACTGTTGTTGCAACAGTATATTTATGGCATGGAATGTTGAGAGAGTTTTGTCTATCATTTGCTCCTATGTAATCGTTTCTTCACACAACTCAAGCCGTGATGCAATATTGAAAATAACTGATTTGTATTTGAATACAATCTTGAAATCCTATAACCGAAGGTTAATCCATTCATTCTTTGTTATGGGGAGGATGACTATTTTATGGTGGTCATATCAATCTGTCACACTCTATTCCATATTTGGCATTTCTTCAATTTCTAGAATTTAATTTTCTGATAATATATTTTTGCTGTATTTTACATGTTGGTTCCTGTCATTTTATTTATTGTTATTTTTCTTATTGTTGAGAGAGACTACCTGAGACCAGTAAAATACCCATTGGCATTAGCCATAGACCATATTTAGGACCCGTATATAGAATAGACACTTGGTTTAGTTCATTTGATTGAACCCATGACTAAACCATCTTCGTCTTCTCTTAGTACATATATGAGTATTTTCTCTCTCCTCACTCATTTTCTCATTTAAATATTCTTGCTTCCTTCTTCCTTCTCTCCTTCAAGCTCCCTATAGCCAAACCCTAACCCTAAGAAGAAGTTGCTGTGACTTGAACCGTTAGAGCTAGAGGCTAAGAGTCACCCAAAAAAAGTACATCGTACTTAATGGTGAAGCCTTAATTTTTGGATTTTATACATATATGTTATTTTAAAAATTTATTTAATGGAAAATATTTTTATTGAGTTGTTGATCATATTTAGTTCTTTGAGTTATGGATTTTTATGAGTATATTTGAGTAGATCTGAATTTAAAGTTTAGAATTTTTATGGGTTCCATATATTTATTCGTGGTTTTGATCCACTAGAACTTGGTATTTTAGAAAAAAAACAGTCTTTGTGTGGATGTAGCACTTCATTTTGAGCATTTTGGCTTTTGATTCACTTGATTCAGAGTTAAAATATAGTCTTTATGAAGAAAATAATTTTTTGGCTTTTGGAGCTTTTCTGCCATGGCTGAACTTGCTATCTAGAGAAGGCGAAGTGCTCTTGCAGCCAGCATCATTTGTGGCAGAGAGTGTTATTAGGCCTGAGTGCTAAGCGGCCAAAACTCGGTGCCGCATATACCTTCCTACATGCATCCATCTTGTTGGATACATGACTGTTTATTACACAAAGTATTTAGGAACTAAGTCCTTGAACTCCTTGTGTATTCAAAATTTTGCTAAATTCTAAGAAAACACCCATGCGGACGAGAAAACACCCATGCGGACGAGAGAGCATGCGACAAGCAGACTTATACGGTAGTGCCCATATGTGCCTCTCTTTTTTGTGGACGCATAACTCTGTTTTGCCCTTGCACATCTTTTTATGATTCTTATCTTATCTCACTGACACATTTTTATGGAATTTATTATCAATCATCTTTTATATCTCTGACACGCATTTAATGACCCATCACTCAGCACTTGAGTCCATGCGGCCAGTGGGTGCATACGGCCAGTGAGTCCGTGCGGCCAGTTTATGCGTACTACGGCACTTACAAGACAAGTTTATATACAAGTTTCTGTTTACAAAGCAAGTTTATGATCATAAGTTTAAGTTTATGCTTACAAGTTCAATTTTTGTTATGATAAAGTAACAAAGAATGTTGTAGTGATGTTGAATGTGCTTTTAAGTTTACTAGACAAGCGTACCCTTGGCCATCCGGGTTTACTGCAGTGCCGGTGGAAGCAATATTCTTAAAATATGCATTTAGTAATTAAGGCTCGTGACATCCATAGCTAGTTAATTGTAGCAAGCCGTAGAGCTGTTTGGCCGTGCAATGAATGTTGTTACTTTCATTTATAGCTCGCTTTTCTAATTTTATTTTATTTTGGCGTATGGTTAGGGTGCTAGGTTCTGCTCGGGTGAAGGTCTGCAACCCCGGTCCTTGTTTGGTTTAAGGATTGTTGTCCCGATCCAGAGTAGTTCCTATGTCTTCTTGTCGCTAGTCACCTTATTTTTATTCTCGTACTTGTTATCAGTTCTATCAGTATATTTCTGAGACAAGTACCTTGGTACCGTACAAGTCTCGACCTTCATTTATTTTTATATCTCTCTTTCCTGCTAATGTTGTGTTGTGTTATGTATTGTATATCACCTTGATCTCCTTTGTAGTACTTGTTTCTTAGGGTCCTGGCTCCACTGGTTTTGTATGGCCAGATTATCCCGAGGAGAACCAGGATCCACCGCACTTCTAGCTAGATGGCCCACACTCGTAGGACTGCGGCCGAAGATCGCGAGTGAGTTTCCTTCTTCCATCCCTCGTAGTGTTATTTCATTTTGTCGTATTTTAGCAAGAGGCAGTGTTAGCCCCTTATTTTGAGATCACTTCTCTAACTTCGTAAATGATGTATATATTTGATCATGGCTGGTATATTTTATCATGTATAATTATACTCTACTAGTGCAGTATTTTGTATTCACTAGCTTATTGCTCATATGTGGTATGTAATTTGTGACGCATTTTACTTTCATAAATGATATACTCTTGTACTTGTGTTGATGGATTCAAATACTAGGATTTGTCGGCCTAAGGACTGACGTCATAGCATGTTAGAGTTCACCCATATGTCTTCTAGACAACCTTTGCACATTACGGCGTACTTCGATATTCTGCAAGGTGTGGTTGGCCATGTCAGTCCTCATATTTACCTAGCATTTTGGGAGCGGGACGTGACACTATCCTTCAGGGATTCCCACAGAAATGTTGGATCTTCTATATTAAGATACTCTTTCTTCAAATTCGCATGAAGATGTCAACGCAAAAAGGTCGTTGCTTTAGCCTTATATCTAGGATTAATTGGCTTCTCTTTTGTACGAATACTCAGTATGTGTACCAGGTCAATGGAGCTGAGGTGAAACATAGTATCTAACTTCCTAGTGAGATAATTATTTTCGTTAACATCTAGGATAGTGAATTCCAACTTGGTAAGGATTGACATTTGGGGAGAAAAGAAAAGAAAATTTGTATCATCATTTTTTTCTATATTTCTTGAATAGAGTTGTAAATTATTTATACAAAAAACTTCAGGTTTATGATAGTTTGTAGGACAACTAGATATTAACTTTTTTTTTTTTTTTCTTAGAAGTTCTAAAGTATGATAGTTTGTGATTGTCAATTTTGGACCAGCAACCCGCTGTGACTTTCAAAATTTAGTCCATGGAGGACTCGTTTTTTCCGGACATGAAGCCAACACCTGTCATGAATGCCCCTCAAAACATATGCAAGTATGCATGAAATTTACTAACCTTATTCATTTACATCATCATTTCTTATCAATTAGCTATTCGAAACATTATTTTCTGTCAATGCCATAAATTGATAACATGTCTACTTCTGAAAGAAACACATGGATCAACATAAAATATATTCTATATGTAACGTCAAATGTGTAGCATAGTGTTTATATACATCTCTGTGGACCAAGACTAAACAAAGTTCAAAAATAAACTACATAATATAAGACAAGGTGATGATAGTATAGGCCTACAACATACATGGGCCATAAAGTAAAACTTTGAATTTTGCCAAAATTTGTATTGATCACGATCTATCAACTTGGAGGTCCAAAACATACATATAATATAATCATAGAAATTAACTCATTTGTAGAATACTCCACACAAAGAACACTAGTTAAATTACTCTCTAAAATAAATCTTAAGCTTAAACAAGATTTAAATTGATGAACAGAAGATTCTATCAGGAATGTACAAATACAACAATAAGGTAATACCACCTATTCTGTAGATTATATCAGGTAGGTACAAATACAAATAGGTACTGAATTTTAAAATAGATATGATAGGGGTTCTTGTGGATATTGATAGACATTCATATTTGAGTTTATCCAATTCACAATAGTTAAAATTAGATTTTAATTTTGTTTAAAATATGTTCCATTTAACTACGAACCAACAATGACCTGGCATCGGTTTCAGAAATGAAATCAATATCAGAAAACCATATCCATTGTCTTTTATTTGTCTAACCGTCGTCAAAGTTGTGGAAAAAGTCCATTCGTCGCCTGATGACCGGCGTCACCATCTAGCCGTCTGCTATTAATCCATCACTGTTCGTCGGATATTAGTCTGTTAATTGTTAAGCGACCACTCGACAATAATCTTTCTGAAGCGATGACCATTTCCCCCACGCCCCTTGTCCGTCGTCCGAGCTATCATTATTTATGTTTAGTGATGAATTGACAACGGATTTGGTTTGACTATTTACATATATTTTTGTAGCGACGTTTGCATCACCATAATCAAATATTACCGAGTGAAAACTTTGTTGCAGGGTGAAAGGGAGAATTATCAAGTCTAAACCAAGCTAGTTCCACGTGGTGAATAGATTATCAAACAGTCAATAGAATGAAATATTACCTAGTGAAAACTGGTTGGAGAGTGAAAGAGAGAACTATCAAGTCAAAACCAGGCTAGTTCAACGTGCTGAATAGATTATCAAACAGCGGGATGATCAATGGCGCCAGTTAAGATTCAGGAGAGAGGGGATTTGAATAACAACCACTACCCTGCGCCAGCTTCGAAGACGACCCATTTGAAATATTCTACATGTTTAATTAATACACTTGCTCCAACTAATTTGGTGGCTACTGGCTATTGCTAAAATAAAAACTAATGAAAGGAAAAGTGACAAATGCCCTTTATCTATTACAATTTTGGAGTTGGTAATGCTCGCTTAACAAGAGCCTCTTTGGTTGCTTGAAAATATAAAATATAATATATATATATATATATATATTTATATATGAAGGTAATTTTTTATCTGATAAAAATAAAATGTTTATATTTTGAGTTTCATGTTAATTATTTTTCTGTTGAAAGTAAATTTTAATGTTTGGATAGAGGTCATATTTTAAAACTTGAAAGTGGTCAAATCATACTTCCAATGTTTGTATAGCTATAAAATGGGATCAAATTAAAATTGATTATAATAGTAAAAAAAAAAATAATTAACTAACAAAAATATTTTTTAATACTATTATTTAAATTTTTTAAAATGTTATTAATTAATATCTTCAAAAAAAATGAATTAATTAATTCATTGATTAATTTTTATTAATAACTAATCATTGATAACTTTAATTAAAAAATTATTTTATTTTTTAATTTATGTACATTAATAAATATTTGAGTATCTATCCAGATTTATGGTAACGTCATGGTCCAAATATTTGGAGTGTTCGTACTTCCTAGCTATTGTGCTTAATAACACGGTCTATATTTAACTAATCTATAAATTTTAATATTAAGTTAATTAAAATTTTAATTTTGTTATAAATTATTGTACTTATTAAAAATTAATGTACATGAAAAAAGTCATCTACATTTTTTATTTACATATAATATTTTATTCAATTCACAGCTGATTTTGGCTAAAATAGGCATTAAAAATACGATTTACTTAATCTATTTAGAAGTAAAAAAAAAAAAACTTCATCCACATGTGCGTATAAAATGCGGATGTGAAGCTAACCCGACCGACATGAACTGCACTGCCTAAATAATGCCACTTCTCTGTCAGCATTTTCTTTCCAACCCAAACAGCCAAAGTGGCTCCCAGTGCGAAAACCAAGTATAGTAACACCACTTTCAGCCACTTTCATCATACTTTGATGTAACCAAACAACGGTGCATCAACACAGGATATTTCACTTGTAATATTCGGTAAAATTATTAAAAAAAAAAAACAGAAAATCTTCTTTAACGATATGTAATTATACTAAATTAGCCATAAGATAACAACTTCACAAAATTTACAAATACAATAAAGTTCCGCAAGAGGCACTAGCGGAAATAGTGTATTTGAATTTTTTTTTTTTTTTTTTTTGGTTCTTTGGAGGGTGGTTTAATGTAAAGGTTTAATAAGTGGGGGTTGCACTAGGGTGGTTAAAAGTCAACAAATTAGAAAATATTATCCAATATTTCTTTTCAAACTAAATAATTTAAACAAAATTTTCATCCAAAATAAATAATAATAAATTTCTTATCATCTTGCAACAACCATTAGTTGCAAGCAATTTCATCATCTTTTTAAATTTAATAATACCATAAAATTGAATGCATGATAAATATGTACATATAATATAGTATAAAAGTTTAAAAAAAATTGAGGATAAATGATATAATTTTTTTGCGCATGGATGATATAAAATTTAAAATTTTAAGAGTCAACAAATTATGTTATATTATGCCAAAAAAAAAAATTTTAATTAGATAATTTGAAAAAAATCTTTTTAAAACTTTGTTATCATCTTGCAACAAATGATGGATGCGACGGATGCACAATCGATTGCATGTCCTTGATTTAAACTTACCATCTATTTATTTGATTTCTCTTTATCTATGGTTTTTAATTTGTAAGAAAAATTAATTTGGTTTGATATTTTGGTAGGGGATATGCAAACTGGGGATATCAAATCAAAAATTATTATAATCTATAAATAAAACTATTGGGATCAAATACGTCCTACAATCATTCCAATATCGTGTTTGAAACTGATAGCAACGAAAACTTAGGCCAACCCAACTGAGATAACCAGCCAATCTACCACGAGTGTCAAGACAAATCAGATAATGTATATGTTCGGTGCCAAGACAAGTCAAACAACATATATGTTCGGTGACTACGTCACCTAGACAATCCCAATCTATATAACTCAGGTAAAATTACAAGATTGAATAAAAACTATGTTGAACCCTTCATCCAAAGGTTCAACCCCCTCACTGAACTCAAGAAGAAAGAGAGAGAGATTACAACTAAAATCACTCATAATTGCGATCTCCCTGATCGAGGATGACGACTCCACGAACAAGTCTCTTCTTTATGCTGTTCTATTAAGTTATTGACTTAGTCTTTCTCTGATTTTGTCTTTGTAATTATCTCTAACCTTGATTGTAGGATTCAGTTGTAACCTCATGAGTTAGTTTAGACAATCTTTAATTTTGTCTTTGTAATTATCTCTAACCATGATTGTAAGATTCAGTTGTAACCTCATGAGTTAGTTTAAACAATATTGATGTAAACTCTGCTATATAAAGGCTCATGCATCAAAATAACAAAAGCAACCTTTTTCCATATTTATCATTTCTTAAAATTGGTCTCAGTCAACATATATGCATATAAAACAATCAAAGAAAAAAATGTTGGTCTCAGTCAACATCCACCATTGGAATCTTAAAATTGATCATTGATGCAAACATAAATTATCATACTTTGAATATTCACCGTTGGAAGTATTTCCTATCTCTCTTAGGCTTAGATAATTAGAAACAAGCGATCTAATTAGCTTTAATTACTAAATAATCTAAGACAAGCGCTGAAGATTTAATCTAGTAATTTCTTAAAGAACAAAGAGATCGATAAAGCAAAACAACACAAGCACAAGCGGTTGCATTTAATTTTGTCAAAAGTTTTTCTCCTAAGATCTAATAAAATAAAGCAGTTTATTAAATCTTGGTTGCTTCATATATTAGAAAGATCAAACAATTACGGATTTGATGTCTAATTTAGCAGTAGATCGAAATGGATAATTGTAAGCCCCTGTTTTTTTTTCAAAAATATTGAAATTGGATTTTTCGCAATTTTCTGGAATTTTCTGGGAATTTTCTGTAATTAAATTCAAGGTTTTAATTATAAAATGATTTTTTAATTGTTAATAAATAATATTAAAATATTATGAAAATAATATTTTTGGGTGTAAAATGGAAAACTGGACTTAGGGTAATTTTCCTGGATTTTATCGGGCCTCGGACCTATTTTTAAATACCTAAAAATATTTATTTAATTATTTAATTATTTAATTACTTAATTATTTGTTTATTCATTTATTTATTTTCCTATTTAATTCCAGCCCGGCCCAGCCCGTATATCCGGCCCAGCCCAGTACCCTAAACCTAGCCCGCGGCCCAGCCCGTATAGTTAACCGGTCGGGTCGGGTCCACCCGAACCCGACCCGAACCCAAACCCGGCTGACCCGTTCCCCTTCTCCCCGTAGCCCGCGCCTCCGCCGGATCCGCTGCCGACCTCCGCGCTGCCACGGCCACGCGCCCCGCCTCCGCACCCCTCGTCCCCTCTCCCTCCGCCCTTCCCGGCTGACCAGCCACCCCTCTCCCCCACTATTTAAACCCTAACCCCCGAGCTCCTCCGCCACCCTCTTCTCCGGCGTCACCCTCCGAGAGGCCCTGCGCGACCGCCCGGCTCAGCCTCCGCCTCGCCGGATCCGCCCGTCTCCCAGCGCCCCACCCTCGACGACGAGCAGCAGCCGCATCCTCCTTCCCCTTCTTCCTCCCAGCGCCGGCAGCCCTCGCCGTGCCCCCGGTCGGCTCCGCCAGTCCCCGGCGACGCCGCCCCGCGCCCCCGAGCCCCCAGCGCCTCCGGCCGGCCGCCCCTCCGCCTGAGACCCGCCGGAATCCCCAAACCCTAGCCCTATTTCCCAAATTTGACTCGGACACGACAGTGGACACAGGACACTGTGTCCTGTGTCGTGTCGGACACGATTTTGCCCCGGTTTTCGACCCCCGTTCAGGTGCGTATATCTTCTTGCTCGTAGCTCTGTTTTCGATTTCGTAAATTGCGTTGTGAAGCCTGTATGACCCTCTCGGTGTCCGGACAAACCGCTCGGGGCATCGCGTCCTGTAGTGATCGCACACCGCGATCCAAAAACAGGAAAAAATCAGACCCTATTTCACCCCGGAACTGAGTACGCCCCGCCAAACGGGACGACTTGGTCGCGTGCGGTCTTCACAGATATGTGCGCGCCGTCGATACGGACGTGTGAGATTTCGCAGAAGCTGATTCGGGTGTGCGTGCACACCGAAATCAACGCGTATCCGCGGACATCGTCCCGTATCTGACTTTTCTGCAATTTATCCTAACTTCTTGTACACACGTCGGATCGAGACAAAACTTACGCCATCGGACTCGTAGCAATACGCTGGTCCTGTGGGTCAAGTTTGGTTCGATTCTGAGAACGTTGACGAAATCGCGTGTCGTGGGCCCCACAGGCCCCGCTCGACGGGCGATTTTGTGATCGGCTCATCGGAATCCAATTCTGGAAGTTCCGTTGGGTTCGTATCATCGTTCCTGACCTGTTGACACTAAGTTTGGTAAATTTGGAGACCTTTGACCCTGACACATTTTTTGGTGCAAAGCGGGCCCACATGCGGACCCCGTTTTGATCCGAAACTGCCGTTTTGCCCTTGTCTCCAAATTGGACCCAAGGACAGGCGTTTCTAGCTATTTGATATCTTCTGAGCATGATGGTAATGTTTATTTTAGCATCCGGACTCATCTCTGGAAATTTCTTCGAGATACATAACTATATTTGGATCCAAACATCAGGCAAGTACCTGCACCTCAAGTTAATATTTATATATATGATAATTAATTCCCTGCCTTACGTGTACCCTTGATGATTACACCTAGTGTTAGAAATGCTGGATTTCATGTCTTGAATATTTGAGTTCCAGTCTTGTTTTTCATGTCGGGTGGAAGAATACCTAGAAGGCATGTAGTTTACCCTTCCCCTTGTCATGTTTAATAGCTGTTGGTACACGACTGTACCTCAGCTGGATCTCGATTTCCCCTATTTAATAGCCGTTTATGATGGCCAGATTAGCCTTATAAATCCCTACATGCCAACTATGTATTCTAAATACACAAGTTCACACACATAGTTCTTGTCGTGTTGCAGTTCTTGTTGTCTTGTTACAGTTACAGATCCTGTCACATTTATTCCTATTTTACTCATATTCCTGGTTTATAGCAATTAACCATGTTTTACTTATAGCATTAATTCTCAGTTTATTTCACTACTTACTTATGCATATTCTCAACATAATGCTTAGTCAGTTATTTTCTACCTGTCACAAATATTTAGTTTAATCTTGTTGTGCATTGTGTACTTTGCTTCTTTCCTGACTGGATCCGTTGTTTTAGGCGATGATGAGAACTTGCCCCAACCATATGGCATAGCAGGTGATACATCTCAGGAGACTACCTTTGAGGAGTAGTAGCCAGTTAGCTAGTATTTTCTTTCAGCACAGCAATCGGGTTTGTCCCCGATTTATCTTCTGAATTCTGTATTAAACTTGGATCTGTATATCATTTTGTCTTATGAAATCTTGGTATTCCTATTTTCTGTTATTTTCCTTGTCTATTTACTTTACTGTGGATGAGATAGATTATAAATTACCTGTGATAATGACGTAGACAGCGTACTACCGCCGACTCTGCGGCGTAGGCTGGACGTATCCACGTACTCGTGCCCGAATTTCCGGGTGCGGGTCGTGACACATTTTTGTGGTGGCCCATGCAGGTCAACGACTAAATTGTTTGGTTTTAACTTCGGGACCGAACAGGCCTGCGATAAGATAAGGATAAGTTTAGGATCTCATCCACTTGCTTGAATCGTTCTTGACATCTATCTTGGATTTGAATTGATTCCTTGACTTGCATCCTGCCTTGATTCCCGTGTGCCTTTTATCGTTTATTTTTGGCTGCAGAGTAAAGGATCTACCAGCAAGCGACGAGGTTCCTACAAGATTACCACGAGATGCTCTACCAGCATGACCGTGGAGAACGCGCAGACTCTTGGAGTAGCTAATGTGCGTAAGTGTTTTGTAGATACCGTTTCTAGTATTGTTTAGCTCGTGCCTATTGGTTCGTGACCTCAGCCCCAACCTAGAAATTTTAAACTTGTTAATAACCTGGTATGCTTTTATATTTGATAACTGTAGAGATTGTAGAACATTTTTTTTATTTTGTTTATTGTAGGTTGTTTTGTGAACTTAAATAATTTGTACATCCTTTTCATCATCATCTAGCGCACTTAATTTTGTTGTACTTGACTTATGCTGCTATTCTATAGCCTAGTTTTACAAGCTTACTCTTTATCGAGCTTGTTCATGACAAGTGTATTATTGGGGAGGCCCACAATGATACATTTCAGAATCAGTGTGTTACGGTCTGATCAACCATAGTGCGCTCGATTCGCCCTTCGAAATAATACTTTACGTGGATTGAGATATGTAGTGATTAGTAGACAAATATGCTTGCCCTAGACATGTCTGAGCATATCATATCGGTTACATAACCGTATTGATACGAGCATGTGAATAGGAATTACCCAGATATGATCCAATCCACACCTGCTTTGACAATTCCCATTTGAATTCTTTAAAATGCCTTGATCCCGATACTTCTGTTCTATCACCTCACCCTTGAACTCTTTATTATTGATCCTCGTCTTCCCTTATTTCAGAAAGACAAAATCATGTGTTTTGTATAAGTTTGATTTGTAGTGCTAGATGTACCCCTCAGACCGGTCGAATTGATGATAACCTCTATGACTAAGGGAATACCATAGGTGGTGTATTTGTATTAAAGACTTAAAGATTCAATACCATGATTAAATAAGTTGGGACATAGATTTACTGGTTGTATAGCCTTAGAGGATAGATGGGTAAATTCTAAGTTGGGTAGCGACCACAATGTTCACCTGTGAGGAACCCGTTAGACTGTAATCAAGTGAGATTGGACAGAGAGAACCCTGCCATATTTTAAATTTTGAGGACGAAATTTTTATAAGTTGGGTAGATTGTAAGCCCCTGGTTTTTTTTTTCAAAAATATTGAAATTGGATTTTTCGCAATTTTCTCGAATTTTCTGGGAATTTTCTGTAATTAAATTCAAGATTTTAATTATTAAACGATTTTTTAATTGTTAATAAATAATATTAAAATATTATGAAAATAATATTTTTGGGTGTAAAATGGAAAACTGGACTTAGGGTAATTTTCCTGGATTTTATCGGGCCTCGGACCTATTTTTAAATACCTAAAAACATTTATTTAATTATTTAATTATTTAATTACTTAATTATTTGTTTATTCATTTATTTATTTTCCTATTTAATTCCAGCCCGGCCCAGCCCGTATATCCGGCCCAGCCCAGTACCCTAAACCTAGCCCGCGGCCCAGCCCGTATAGTTAACCGGTCGGGTCGGGTCCACCCGAACCCGACCCGAACCCAAACCCGGCTGACCCGTTCCCCTTCTCCCCGCAGCCCGCGCCTCCGCCGGATCCGCTGCCGACCTCCGCGCTGCCACGGCTACGCGCCCCGCCTCCGCACCCCTCGTCCCCTCTCCCTCCGCCCTTCCCGGCTGACCAGCCACCCCTCTCCCCCACTATTTAAACCCTAACCCCCGAGCTCCTCCGCCACCCTCTTCTCCGGCGTCACCCTCCGAGAGGCCCTGTGCGACCGCCCGGCTCAGCCTCCGCCTCACCGGATCCGCCCGTCTCCCAGTGCCCCGCCCTCGACGATGAGTAGCAGCCGCATCCTCCTTCCCCTTCTTCCTCCCAGCGCCGGCAGCCCTCGCCGTGCCCCCGGTCGGCTCCGCCCGTCCCTGGCGACGCCGCCCCGCGCCCCCGAGCCCCCAGCGCCTCCGGCCGGCCGCCCCTCCGCCTGAGACCCACCGGAATCCCCAAACCCTAGCCCTATTTCCCAAATTCGACTCGGACACGGCAGTGGACACAGGACACTGTGTCCTGTGTCGTGTCGGACACGATTTTGCCCCGGTTTTCGACCCCCGTTCAGGTGCGTGTATCTTCTTGCTCGTAGCTCTGTTTTCGATTCCGTAAATTGTGTTGTGAAGCCTGTATGACCCTCTCGGTGCCCGGATAAACCGCTCGGGGCATCGCGTCCTGTAGTGATCGCACACCGCGATCCAAAAACAGGAAAAAACCAGACCCTATTTTACCCCGGAACTGAGTACGCCCCGCCAAACAGGACGACTTGGTCGTGTGCGGTCTTCACAGATACGTGCGCGCCGTCGATACGGACGTGTGAGATTTTGCGGAAGCTGATTCGGGTGTGCGTGCACACCGGAATCAACGCGTATCCGCGGACATCGTTCCGTATTCGACTTTTCTGCAATTTACCCTAACTTCTTGTACACACGTCGGATCGAGACGAAACTTGCGCCATCGGACTCTTAGCAATACGCTGGTCCTGTGGGTCAAGTTTGGTTCAATTCTGAGAACGTAGACGAAATCGCGTGTCGTGGGCCCCACAGGCCCCGCTCGATGGGCGATTTTGTGATCGGCTCATCGGAATCCAATTCTGGAAGTTCCGTTGGGTTCGTATCATCGTTCCTGACCTGTTGACACTAAGTTTGGTAAATTTGGAGACCTTTGACCCTGACACATTTTTTGGTGCAAAGCGGGCCCACATGTGGACCCCGTTTTGATCCGAAACTGCCGTTTTGCCCTTGTCTCCAAATTGGACCCAAGGACAGGCGTTTCTAGCTATTTGATATCTTCTGAGCATGATGGTAATATTTATTTCAGCATCCGGACTCATCTCTAGAAATTTCCCCGAGATACATAACTATATTTGGATCCAAACATCAGGCAAGTACCTGCACCTCAAGTTAATCTTTATATATATGATAATTAATTCTCTACCTTACGTGTACCCTTGATGATTACACCTAGTGTTAGAAATGCTAGATTTCATGTCTTGAATATTTGAGTTCCTGTCTTGTTTTTCATGTCGGGTGGGAGAATACCTAGAAGGCATGTAGTTTACCCTTCCCCTTGTCATGTTTAATAGCTGTTGGTACACGACTGTATCTCAGTCGGATCTTGATTTTCCCTATTTAATAGCCATTTATGACGGCCGGATTAGCCTTATAAACCCCTACATGCCAACTATGTATTCTAAATACACAAGTTCACACACATAGTTCTTGTCGTGTTGCAGTTCTTGTTGTCTTGTTACAGTTACAGATCCTGTCACATTTATTCCTGTTTTACTCATATTCCTGGTTTATAGCAATTAACCATGTTTTACTTATAGCATTAATTCTCAGTTTATTTCACTACTTACTTATGCATATTCTCAACATAATGCTTAGTCAGTTATTTTCTACCTGTCACAAATATTTAGTTTAATCTTGTTGTGCATTGTGTACTTTGCTCCTTTCCTGACTGGATCCGTTATTTTAGGCGATGATGAGAACTTGCCCCAACCATATGGCGTAGCAGGTGATACATCTCAGGAGACTACCTTTGAGGAGTAGTAGCCAGTTAGCTAGTATTTTCTTTCAGCACAGCAATCGGGTTTGTCCCCGATTTATCTTCTGGATTTTGTATTAAACTTGGATCTGTATATCATTTTATCTTATGAAATCTTGTTATTCCTATTTCCTGTTATTTTCTTTGTCTATTTACTTTACTGTGGATGAGATAGATTATAAATTACCTGTGATAATGACCTAGACAGCGTACTACCGCCGACTATGCGGCGTAGGCTGGACGTACCCACGTACTCGTGCCCGAATTTCCGGGTGCGGGTCGTGACAATAATAGACTAGTAGGCCTCCTGTGGTACACTAAGTTTATTGGAGATGATCACTGGTAATGTTCCTCCATCTCCAAGGAATACATACTTGAGGTGACTAGGGAGAGGCTTCAAATCTGGAATAGGGGCCTGCAAAATAGAGGGTAAAGGCCTCTTGTTAGAAATTGGTACTGAAATATAAGAAACGTTACATGGTTGTTGTATGTTTGGAAAATCATTCAATGCTGCAATAGTTTCCTGCAAATCAGAACTCAAAGCAAACTCCTTATGCTCTTTTTCAAGATGCTCACTAATGGCCACTTCCAATACATCTTTGCCATCAAGTTCAAAAATATCCTGTGCTAAAGAACCAACCACATCAATGGAATAAACAGTATTATCATCATCAGGATATTTTATGGCATCATAAATATTAAATTTAACAATTTTATCATCAAATTCTAAAGTAAGTATGCCACTATGAACATCTATCTTAGTCTTGGATGTCTTTAAAAATGGTCTTCCTAATAAAATTGGAGCAGTTTGATCGCCATTTTCCATATCAAGCACATAAAAATCAGCAGGAAAAACTAAATTATCAATTTGTACAAGAACATCCTTGACTACTCCCTTAGGATAGGCATTAGATCTATCAGCCAATTGAATCACAACACCAGTTTTATTCAGAGGTCCAAAATTTAAAGTTTCATATATAGAATATGGCATGACATTGATAGAAGCTCCTAAATCTAACATGACTTTCTCATATTTATTGTTACCTATCTTACAAGGGATAGTAAACATTCCAGGATCTTTGCATTTCGTAGGGAGTTTTCGTTGAATTACTGTAGAAACACTCTCCCCAACTTTTACCTTTTCATATCCTTTAAGCTTTTGTTTCCTCTTTATTGTACACAATTCTTTTAAAAATTTAGCATAGCGAGGTACATGTTTGATAGCATCTAAAAGTGGAATATTTACCTCACAATTATGAAAAGTCTCATATAACTCATTATTTTGTTCAATTTTTCTAGATTCTGTTAAAGCTTGAGAAAAAGGAGGTATTGGCTTATAATCACAAAGGGGTGGAAACTTACAATTGGGTACCTCATCATCATTGGGGACATTCGTGTCTGCCATGGTGCTTTTCTCTTCTTCTTGTTTTGACGTTGCAGGTACTTCTTTTACTGGAATGTTAATCTCTTTACCGCTTCTCAAAATGATTGCACTTGCATTTTCTTTTGGATTTACTATCGTTTGAGATGGTAATTTTCCAGAACTTTGTGCCTCTAGCTTATTAATTGTTGTAGCCATTTGGCTCATTTGATTGTCCAAGCTTTGAATGCTAGCCCTTGTCTCCTGTTGAAATTGTAAATTATTAGTGGCAAGAGACTTAACAATATCTTCTAAAGACATACCATAGTTAGAAGTTTGGTTTGGTTGTTGTTTAGGATATGGCTGCTTGTACTGTTGGTAACTTGGGCGATTTTGATTGACAGGATGATTTGTTTGTGGATTCCCATAGTTGAAATTGGGATGATATCTCTATCCTGGATTGTAAGTGTTTGAATATGGATCATACTTTCTTTGTGGTTGTCCAGGGAAAGCACCTACCACATTCACTTGTTCATTGGACTCCTCTTGAAGAGTTGGACACATGTCAGTTGGATGTCCTGCTACTGAACAAATCCCACAAGCTTTTGCTGTTTGCATGTTACCTACAGCCATTTGGCGAACAAGAGACATTAAACTAGCAATTTGTTGTTCTAGGGAAGAAATATTTACCTTGTTAGCATGCCTAGATGGAAGATCTAGCCTAGTGCCAAATTGTTGAGAATTTGTAGCCATATTTGCAATTAAATTTCTTGCGGCCTCAGGAGTTTTATCTACCAAAGCTCCTCCACTAGCAGCATCTATCATGCTTCTATCAGTTGGTAGAAGGCCTTCGTAGAAGTACTGGATAATTAGCTGCTCGCTAATTTGATGATGGGGGCAACTTGCACATAATTTTTTAAAACATTCCCAGTACTCATGGAGAGACTCTGCATTGTGTTGCCTTACCCCACAAATTTCTTTTCGGATATTGGCCGCCCTTGAAGCAGGAAAGTACTTCTCCAAGAATAGTCTCTTCATTTCATTCCATGTTACAATGCTCCCAGAGGGTAGATAATAGAGCCAATCCTTAGCCGAATCCTTTAAAGAAAACAGAAAGGCTCTTAATTTGATTTGCTCTTCGGATACCCCCGTAGGTTTCATAGTTGTGCATACCACATGAAGCTCCTTTAGATGCTTATGAGGATCTTCACCTGCAAGGCCATGAAAAGTGGGTAATAAATGTATTAGTCCAGATTTTAATTCAAAACTAGTAGTAGCATCTAAAGTAGGAAATGTAATGCATAAAGGGTGTTGGTTCAAATCAGGGGCTGCAAGTTCTTTCAAAGTTCTATTTGCAGCCATGTCTTCCTCTTCTTCAGGATTAGATTTGCAAGAGAGTAAGGAATCCGTAGCAGGGTCGTTCTCGTTAGAGTTTCTTTGAGCTTCCTTCCTTAACCTGCGCAGAGTTCTTTCTATTTCTGGATCACTCTGAAAATTACTTTGATTAGAAGATCGAGTTGCAATCATAAACAAGTAATAAAATGATAGCAAGCAATCCAAAAAAGTATATGAGAATAAATTTTTGTTTATTTTTTATTTTATTTTTTATTTTTTAATAAACAAATATAATTTAATTATAAGAAAAGATCACAAAAGGCACAAAAATTAACTAAAATTACTCCCTGGCAACGGAGCCAAAATTTGGTGTGCTGTCATAGGCACCCAAAAATAAAATCTTTACTCTTGAAATAATATGTAGTAGTGAGAGTAAGGATCGTTCCCACGAAGAGTAATTAGTTTGATCTTTATGCTATGTGAAATAAGATTGGGGGGGGGGGGGGAGAGTTTTGGATCAAAGCAAATTAAGAAGGCTAAAAACAATTAAACTATTAAAATAATCAAAGGAAAAAATGTTGGTCTCAGTCAACATCCACCATTGGAATCTTAAAATTGATCATTGATGCAAACATAAATTATCATACTTTGAATATTCACCGTTGGAAGTATTTCCTATCTCTCTTAGGCTTAGATAATTAGAAACAAGCGATTTAATTAGCTTTAATCACTAAATAATCCAAGACAAGCGCTAAAGATTTAATCTAGTAATTTCTTAAAGAACAAAGAGATCGATGAAGCAAAACAACACAAGCACAAGCGGTTGCATTTAATTTTGTCAAAAGTTTTTCTCCTAAGATCTAATAAAACAAAGCAGTTTATTAAATCTTAGTTGCTTAATAAATTAGAAAGATCAAACAATTAAGGATTTGATGTCTAATTTAGCAGTAGATCGAAATGGATAATAGACTAGTAGGCCTCCTAGTAATTAAACAAAATAATCATGAAAGTAGGCATAGAAAAACATTCAATACTCAAAGCATAAATCAAACATATAAAATAATTTAGATCTCACAATTTTATTGATTCTAAGGCTTCTGTTTCCTTCGACCAACAAGACTTTTAGCTCCGCACGTTCATGAAAACTTCAAATGAATATTGGAGAAGAAGAAGAGGAGTTGTGTGTTGTTCTTCCTTTCCTCCGGATCTCTACCTCTTTTATACACTCTAGATTAGTTGTTTGAAGATCACAATATCTTTCCACAAATCCTCTAAGAGTTACAACAACCCAAACAATAAAATAAAATCTTTGAACAAGTTGGGAAATGGTTAATTCAGCTCCACTTTTCGTGCACAGCATAGTTGACTCAACTTCAAGTCTGATTTGGTCCATGATGCAGCCAGAATCACGCAAAACTCAAAATAGAAAAATTGTACCTCTCACTTAGCTTTCCGAATCAATTTGGATCAGCTCAATTGGATTTCGGATGAGCAAGTTATGACCATTTTGCTACAAGATATCAAAACTGTCCAGAATTGATAATTAGCTCCATTTTGCATTTAGTGACTCCAATTGCATCCTAGATCAAAATATAAAAATAAGAGTATCTTTAGACATCAAATGAGCATAAAGGAGTATACATTAAGGAATAAAAATATGACATTTTATGTTCTCATCAGCTACTTAAATCTTGTTCACTGCTTCTGGTGGCGCCACGGCCAACCTTCAATTCCCGGCGCTAGCAGTCCGTCTCGATCGCTCCAATTACTCTCTATGGCGCGGCACTATTCGCTCGGCTCTTGAGGCTTATGAGCTTGAGGGATTTCTTGTCGCTGGTGGTGATCCTCCGTCGACTGTTTCATCGGCCGCAGATTCATCAACCACCACCAGCCCGAATCCTGACTTTGTTGCTTGGAAGCGCAAGGACCGACTGGTTCTTTTATGGCTGCGATCCACGCTTTCCACTCCTATGCTTGGTCACGTTGTTCGGGCTGCCACAACCGCGGAACTTTGGTCCATGTTAGAGCAAATGTTTCACTCCCAAACTCGTGCCAGGCAGATGCATTTGAAATAATAACTTCAATTGCTCTCCAAGGGAAACCTGTCTATCTTGGAATATGTTAAGAAAAAAGGGCAATTTCTGATTCCCTCGCTGAATGTCTTACCTCTGTATCGGATAAGGATTTTGTCTCTTTTGTGCTATTTGGCTTAGGGGCTGAATATAGTGCATTCAAAACAGCACTAAGTATGCGGCTGGAACCGATTTTGTCGAATGAGCTGCTCGGCCTCCTTCTTCAGAAAGAATAGTGCATACTTGACTCATGCACCGAATCCAGTTTTTCGGTGGCCCATGTTGCTCATCGTAGAGGCGCGGCTGCAAGTCAACATTCCTCGTTGGACTCTGCCACGTCTGGCGACCGCTCTCGCCCTGTGTGTCAACTCTGCGACAAGCAGGGTCATGAAGCACGGAATTGCCATAAACGACTTAACCTGTCTGCCTTTCCTGCCACCAATTATCG
Source organism: Iris macrosiphon (assembly GCA_036927795.1). Lineage (NCBI taxonomy): Eukaryota > Viridiplantae > Streptophyta > Magnoliopsida > Asparagales > Iridaceae > Iris > Iris macrosiphon. The sequence continues at coordinate 54,924,084 of JAYESA010000007.1, forward strand.
TGCCGCTGATCGTCTCCGCCAGTCCACCAGCAAGCAGGCTCATGTGGCGTACACCGCCAGCCCGTCCGCCATCACCGACCCATGGGTGGTCGACTCTGGAGCGACGAATCACGTCACGGCTGACCTGTCCGGCCTCAACCTCCAGTCCGAGTACACTGGCAGTAACAGCCTTGTCATCGCAAATGGTCAGTCCCTTCCCATTATGCATACAGGTAATCTTTCTCTCTCTGCTAAATATGTTGCTAAATCCCTTACCCTTAAAGATATTCTCGTTGTGACGGAAGTATCTAAAAACCTTCTTAGTGTTCGTCAATTATGCCTCGATAATAATATTTGTATGGAACTTCATGCTAATCATTGTTATGTTAAGGACCTTCAGGGCACGAGAATACTCAAGGGAATCGTTGAGAATGGCTTATACCGGCTTCATGTTCGCTCACCCGCTCCCAGAGTTTTTGTTGGTTTACGCGCCTTTGTCTCTTGTTGGCATCATCGCTTTGCTCATCCGCATGAGTCCATCTTGTGTCATCAATTAGTTACTTTTAATTTGCCTATTTTTGCAAATAAATCATTGCCTTTGTGTAGTGGTTGTCAATTAGGCAAGAGTCAAAGACATCATCTACCCTCTTGTCATGTTCCCTCTAAAAATTCTTTTGATTTGATTTATTCGGATGTTTGGGGCCCTGTCTTTGTGTCTTCTTTAAATGGTAATCGCTATTTTGTCATTTTTATTGACGATTGCACTAAATTTGTTTGGGGTTATTTCTTGGCGGCTAAGTCTCAGGTTTTGTCTGCCTTTACATCTTTCAAAACTATGGTTGAGACACAGTTTTCCACTAAACTCAAAGCTTTTCAATCTGATTGGGGTGGCGAGTACCGAACTGTATCAACGTTTCTTAAAACTAATGGCATACTTCATCGTGTTTCTTGCCCTCACACTCCTGAACAAAATGGTGCTTCTGAAAAAAGGAATAGGATTATCATTGAAAAAGGGTTGGCTCTTTTGGCATATTTCCATCTTCCTATGGAATTTTGGGAACATGCCTTTCATACCGCCATTTACTTGAATAATAGAACTATAACTCCTATTCTTCAGAACAAGTCCCCGTATGCATGCCTATATTAGCGTCAACCTGATTATCATTTTCTGAAATTCTTTGGTTGCTTGTGTTTTCCTTATCTTCGCCCTTACAACAGTAGCAAGTTGGAATTCCGTTCTGTGGCGTGCATCTTCTTAGGGTATAGTGCTAAAAATAAAGAATATCTGTGCTATCACGTTTCTTCCTCTTGAAAGTATATTGCTCGTCATGTTGTCTTTGGTGAGTCTTCTTTTCCTTTTCTGGAGCATAATTCTCAGTCCGGACAGCTAGATTCGCCTCGTCCTGACCTCTCTCTTTTTTCGCTTCAAGAAGCTGCATTAACACCACTATTGGTTGCATCTTCTCCTTCGGATTCTTCTCGACCGACTCCCATTCAGCCGTCGTCTTCGTCTCCCTCTGACCTCATGCCACATTCCCCCACGGTGGTGCCACCTTCCCCACCACCGATCCCTTCGCCATTTATGCCATATCAACATGCTCCCTCGTATTTCTACCCCTCCAACACTTCGACCCACGGTATGGTCACTCGAGCCTCCATTAATTCCCTTAAACCTAAAGCCCACACTGCTACCAAACACCCTATTCCCTGTGATTCCTCTGATTTTGAACCAAAAACTTTCTTACAAGCCAAAAAGAACCCCAATTGGCAACATGCTATGCAACTAGAGTTTGATGCCTTAATTGCTAATGGGACTTGGGACTTGGTTCCTAGGCCCTCCTCTTCTAATATTGTTGGTTGTAAGTGGGTTTTCAGGATCAAGAAGAAACCAGATGGCTTTATTGACCGGTACAAGGCCCGTTTGGTTGCCAAGGGATACAATCAAGAAGAGGGAGTTGACTACTTTGACACATTCAGCCCGGTCATCAAGCCTACCACGATTCGGGTGGTATTGAGCATTGTTGTCACTCGTCATTGGCCTCTCCGTCAGGTTGACATTAATAATGCCTTCCTCAATGGTGATCTAGCAGAAACTGTCTATATGAAGCAAGCACCGGGTTTCACTTCCCCTGATCGGCCGTCCTATGTCTGTCGCCTCAAAAAGGCACTTTATGGCCTCAAGCAAGCTCCGCGAGCACAGTTTCAGAAGCTCAACCAGGCTTTGCTTCGTCACGGCTTCCGGCAATGCATCTCCGATACCTCTCTTTTCATCAAACGTTATGGCTCCGATGTTGTCTATATCCTTGTTTATGTGGATGACCTCATTATCACCGGTTCTAACTCTTCCTTCATTGATGAGTTTGTCAAGTATCTCAACTCAGTTTTCTCTCTGAAGGATTTGGGTGATCTCAACTTTTTCTTGGGAATTGAAGTCCATCATAATTCAGCTGGTCTTTTACTCTCCCAAAGAAAGTACATTTTGGACCTCCTTGATCGTAGCAAAATGGTGGGCGTTAAACCCATAGCCTCGCCGGCTGTTCCAGGTTCTCGGCTCGTTTCGGGCGGTGATCCGTTCTCCGACGTCCATCTCTACCGGAGCATCATAGGAGCTCTCCAATATGCTACCATCACCCGGCCTGAGATTTCCTACTCAGTTAATCGGGTCTGCCAGTTCATGCACCAGCCGTCGGAACATCATTGGGCTGCGGTCAAATGAATCCTCCGCTACCTCAAGGTTTCACTCGATTTCGGCCTCTTCTTCCGTCCTGCTCGTGACACTCGGCTTGTTTACTTTACTGATGCTGGCTGGACTTCTGATCCCGAGGACTGCCGCTCTCAACATGGGTTCTCGGTTTACTTTGGAGGCAACCTTGTGAGCTGGTCTTCTCATAAACAGAATGTGGTTGCTCGCTCTAGCACTGAGGCTGAGTACAGGGCTATTGCCTTTGCCTCAGCTGAACTTATTTGGCTTTAATAGCTTCTCAAGGAAATGGCGGCACCATCTCCTGGTCCTCCCATTCTTCTTTGTGATAATCTCAGTGCTACTTTTCTTACTGCAAACCGGGTCTTTCACCAACGGTCCAAGCACATCAAAATCGACTATTACTTTGTCCAGGAACAAGTTCAGGCAGGTGCTCTAATTGTTAGGCATGTCAAGTCTGCTGAACAGATAGCGGACATTTTTACCAAAGCTGTTGGCTCCTCACGGTTTCAAAACTTACGGTCCAAGCTTCTCGTTCGTAATCGATCGTGAGCTTGCGGGAGGGTATTAAGTTATTGACTTAGTCTTTCTCTGATTTTGTCTTTGTAATTATCTCTAACCATGATTGTAGGATTAAGTTGTAACCTCATGAGTTAGTTTAGACAATCTCTGATTTTGTCTTTGTAATTATCTCTAACCATGATTGTAGGATTCAGTTGTAACCTCATGAGTTAGTTTAAACAATATTGATGTAAACTCTGCTATATAAAGGCTCATGCATCAAAATAACAAAAGCAACCTTTTTCCATATTTATCATTTCTTCACATGTTCGAACGACAAATCCTACGAGAAAAGTGCGACTTTGTCTTAGATTTTTTGTAGACAAAAACCCTCGAATCTTCGGTGCGACCAATGCCTCCACCCACCTCAACACATATAAATATTTGAAAACTCCTATTTTAGGTCATAGGAAACCATATAATAGCCCAACACCAATAATGGTCGTCCACATGAAACCAATGGTCCTGATTAAAACCTGTCACTCCCCGTTCCCAAATATATATATTTGGATCGTATTATTTTTTGCTTGCATGTTTAGTATATTGCATGAGACTAGACCCCAGTTTTTGGTTATCTTGGTTCATGGTTTATTTGTTGGGTTGGTTTAATCATGAGTTCACAATGGTCTAAACCTCAAACCCCCCCTCCATGTATATAAACCAAATCTCTCATTCTCTCTCTTCGTTACTTTATTTTCTTTCTCTCTTAAGTGTTCTCCCTCCAAGTCTTAGGCAAATACATTCTACATGAGAAATAGAGAAATCCGACATGTTATTGATTCATTATATTTTTTATGTGTTTCTAAACGCATTTAATTGTTGGATTTTTTGGTTTTTATGGGTGGATTTGAGTATATCTACATTTAAAGTTTACCATTTTTATGGGTATTATATTTTTTGTGGTTTTGAACTATTTTAACATAATATTTTAGAAAACTAATTTTCTTACGTGATGGAGCACTTTATTTCGATCATTTTGGCTTTTGGTTCAGTTGATTCGGAGTTAAAATAAACATTTTATGGAGAAAACAATTTTTTATTTTTCTGGAGTTTTCGCCATGGCTGAACTTGCTGATTGTGGTACCCCCTTCCCCCTTTTCGGGGACTACGGCTAAAAAATACTTTTGGTATCGTTCGATCGGGATAGATTGAATCAAGATCTTTTCCTCGTTATGGATTTGTGTCTTCAGAATCAATTCCCATATTCAGTGGATCGTGCCCCTAGGATGGACTTAGCGGCAGAGTCAAGAGCGACCTCTCCACTACAAGTTTTGTTGCCTAGTTTTCGTTGTCGCCTTGTTGCTTTCGTGCTTTTGAGTTAGTTTTTGGATTTGCATTTTCTTGAACGATTTTGATGGATTTTATTGCTTTCGTTCATTAAACTGCATTTTATTCTGAGCATAGAATGAGTAGAAGAGGTATTAATCATCTGTTCGTGGCAATGAACGTGATCGTGCAGTAGACGTCGTACGAGCGGAATCTTGAAGCACCTCTTTCCTTTTCTCTCTCCAACAAACTTGTGAGTGTCTATAATTTGACTTAGTTGATCCTTCTTCCAAGTCTTCATATCTAAAAATCTTGCCTTCTTGATTGTTCCGATCAAACGATACCATAATAACTAAAAGTTTTCAAGATAAAAATGAATAGACTTGGATTACTTGTGCTTGTCAACCAACTTAGAAACGGTTACCTTGTTGCATGCTAGTTCACTTAAAATATTCTTTCATAGTGTTTTAATTCAAGTTAGAATGTATACTTCTTTTATAATTGTGCTATGTATAAAACACACCTTGCTATGCAATAAACTGATCAAGGAGACTATGCAAAATAAATTATGCCATGCTACTTGTCTCGTGCTCATGTTGCCTTAAATTGCATAATTTGATAACTTAGTATAGACGTCGTTTGATCATGGACAACGTGTACACAAGGTCATAGTTCCTGCGGACGGTCGCTGGGGCACTAGCACCAATCCGATCTGGACGGAACTTTATGTTAGTCTCATGTGCTGGACGGGATGGCTTATAGCGCCTCTTATGCTTTCATTGCATATCATCCTCATCAATGACTATAACTCGTCTACTATGGCATCGTGTCAGTGATTCCTACGTATATTTAAACTATGCAAGCTAACTATATTTTGTGGCAGGGAAGGTCATGGAAAGTATTGTATAGGTGGTTCAGACGGGCATGTAAAAGTCACCAAAGGTGGCATATTTATTTCAGTAAACTTCCATATCTATTGCTTGCTTGTAAGATGGACTAAGGCAAGATAGAAAGATCACATAATAACTTGCATACTTCATATAAACAACGTGTTGATTGGTATAGTTGGGTTAGCTCGCCTTCACCAGTGTATTTTGATGTACTAACCCTTGTTGCAACAGGTTTCCCGCACAAAGGAGATCCTGAAAGGAGCTAGAGTGACTTCCCAATCTAGTCCACCAACCGGAATACCCTGATCGTTCCCTCAAAGAAGCATTTTGAAGATCTAGGAGCTCGTGTACAAAACTTATGCAGCTCCGTAGAAAGGCAATAGCTTCGCCCGAAGGTGTCTCTTCTTTTAAAGTTTTAGTAAAATAATGTAATGTATAGGACGACTATCTCATTTTGTGTCCACTTTTGTAAGCCCGTGCGGCAATTATTCGACTCGTTCAAGAGTTTGTAAAAGATGTTCATTATCAATAAAGAGAACTTTTCCATGTTTTAATATTTTGTTCAATTATCTACGTACTCTGAATATGTGCTCGTTATGTAAAATAACTTGGCCTTGTGCGTTGCGCAACCTAGGCACGCACGACGTCACACCCGGAAGATGACTATCGATTCTACGAAATTGGAGCATGACATATTGGTATTAGAGCACGGTTTCAAGTTTCTTTGACCCTCGTGTCTAAAAAGTTCCTTTAACAATCTATTCCCTATGCGAACTCTTGAATCCGGTTGGCCAAATGAGATACGTTTCATATAGTGAATCCATAATACATTATGAGCCTGATATAAGTTGCCTTCTTTTGAAGGAATGATTGAAGTGCAAGCATCAGCGCTAGCATGGAGTGAGGTACAAGCCCAGGAAAGTAGTTCCGGCACATCAGAAAGTTCTAGAAGCCAGCGAGCCATGCTCCATGTTGACCCAATTAAGCAAATAATGCGGATGCTTGAAGCAAGCCAGCAAAGAGATGAGGCTCGCTATGAGCAAGCCGAGAAGCGAGTGGAAGAGCGGCAGATCAAGTTCGAAGGCAATCTAGAAGCCCAATTTGTAGTCCAACAGAAGCAGCTAGATGCCTTGCAATAGATTGTTCAGACCTTGGCATCCAACCATTCTACGATAACAACAGCGACACCGGTAGAGAGACCCGCGCCTGAAGTTGAAATGCCTCAAACTCCAAAGAAGAAAGAAGTGATTACCTTCGACTTTGCCGACTTTGAGAAGGTCTGCAACATGCCTTTCAAAGGGACTAAGGATCCGATCGTGGCTCTATATTGGCTGGCAGAGCTTGAACATCACTTCAATTTGCTAGAGGTACCTACAAAAAATATGTTGTGTGTACCCAATTACAGCTACGTTTGAACGCACACGATTGGTGGAACGTGCATCGAAGTTCTCTCTCCGTAGGCGATAAAATGGAGGTGATCCCGTGGGCTACCGTCTGTAGCGCGTTCAAAGAGGAGTTCATATCCTCTCCCGTACGTCGGTAAAAGGAGAACGAGTTCATGCAGCTGAGGCAGGGCAATATGACGGTGAAGCAGTACTCCGCTGAATTCAATCGGCTCACCAAATTTCCAAGCTCTGATGCAGCGAGTCATGCAAGATGATTCAAAGACGGTCTGCGACCTTCCATCCATGCGCACGTGGTCATTCCCCAATACCTGACTATGCGGAAATTCTCAACCATGTTCTTTCTCTTGAACCGCAGTATCCTTCAGTTACTGCCGGCGCTGTGCATACTTCCAATCACAAGCTCCATAGCAACACGGGAGGAAACACTACTCAAAAGCGTCCAAATAATGATGGTCAACAAAGAGGAGGATTGGGGTAAACATGTTTCTTATGTTAGAAGCCAGGGCACATGGCCGAAAATTGTCGCAAGAAGCTCAGGTTATGCCTCGCTTGTGGTGATTCGAACCATAGAATTTGTGACTGTCCGCTGCACCACTCTGATCGTCGCCCTCAACGTCCAAATTCTGCCACAACATCTCAAGCCAACCGAGCTATGCCGCAGCAACAACGTCGTCAAGCTCAAGGCCGGGTGTACACTTTGACACGGGAATAGGCCCTAGCATCGGACACCGTTGTGTCTTGTATATTGCTTTTCAATAACATACATGCTCGCATGTTATTTGATTCTAGTACAACGCATAGCTTTATATCCACAAATTTTTCTGTGGAAAATATGGTAGAAATGATACCATTATATCTAGACCTTAGTGCTTGTACCCATCGGGCACGAAGATACATGTTCATTCAGTATGTCAGGACGGTCACGTCTGTATTGTGGGAAGAAAACTTTTGCTCGATGTGTTAGTCATAGATGTTCAGGATTATTACATCATTTTTAGGATGGATTGGCTCGACGCTTGCTCGACAACTATCGAATGTGCAGAGAAACGAGTCATCTTTCGTCTACCTGGAGAGGCCAAATTCTGCTACACGAGTGGTTCAGTAACAGATGTGTCAAAAACCTGCATAGTAATTTCTATTATGTCAGCTCGACAAATGCTACACTCTGGGTGCGAGGGATACTTAGCGACGGTTAGCGACACGCAATTGGATTATGCAAAGGCTGAGTCTTATTTCATTATGGCAAAATTTTCTAATGTATTTTCGAGCGATCTACCTGGCATGCCACCCGACCGAGAAATTAAGTTCACCATTGACACCTTCCCAAATACCCAACCAATTTCCAAAGTCCCGTACAGAATGGCCCCTGCTAAACTAAAAGAGTTAAAGTGCCAACTACTAGAATTGCTTGACCATGGATATATTCATCCGAACGCTTCCTGTACTCTTTGTAAAGAAGAAAGACGAAATATTGCGACTCTGCATAGACTATCGGAATCTAAATAAGGCCATTATCCGAAATAAGTATCCCCTGTCCTGGATCGATGACCTTTTTGATCAACTGCAAGGGGCGTCGGCGTTTTCGAAGATAGATCTTCACTCTGGCTACCACCAATTAAAGATCAAGCCAGAGGACATGCCGAAGTCAGCATTTCAGACCCGTTATGCCATTATGAGTTTTCTGTTATGCCGTTCGGACAGATGAATGCCCCCGCTGCATTCATGGATTTGATGTACCGTGTGTTCCGACCATTTCTCGATAAGTTTATGGTAGTATTCAAAGACGACATGTTAGTGCACTCGAAGAATAAGGATGAACACGCAGGACACCTGCGGATGGTGCTTCAAACTCTTCGAGACAATAAGTTGTTCGTGAAGCTAAGAAAGTGCGAGTTCTGGTTGGACAACATATCTTACCTCGGACACATTATTTTTGCGGAGGGTATCTCAGTCGACCCGAAGAAACTTGAAGCCATCGTGAAGTGGAAGAGACCTGAGTCAGCCAGCGATATTCGGAGCTTCCTTGGTCTAGCAGGCTACTACAGGAGATTCATAAAAGATTTTTTATGGATTTCCTCGCCTCTGACTCATCTCACTCAGAAAGGAGTAACGTTCGCATGGTCGGACGACTGTGAAGCATTATTTATGAAGTTAAAGCAATGAATTGTCTCAGCACCGATCCTTACTCTTTTGAACAGACCCGATGATTTTAAGATCTATAGCGACGCCTCAGGAAAGGGTTTGGGATGTGTCCTTATGCAGAGGGACAAAGTGATAGCCTTTGTGTCGAGACAGTTAAAGCCTCATGAAAGGAACTATCCAACTCACGATCTGGAACTTGCAGTGGTAGTGTTTCATTGATGTTATGACAGCATTACCTCTATGGCATACCGTGCGAGATCTTCACGGTTCACAAAAGCCTCAAATATCTCAATACTCAAAAAGATTTGAATCTACAGTAATGATATTGGCTTGAACTCCTTAACGACTTTGACTTGATGATCAGATATGCACCGGACAAGGGAAACATTGTAATCGATGCACTAAGTCGAGTGTTTGTTTAAAGTTTAGCTATCGATGATAAGCTGTGAAGGGATCTCGAAAGTTTGGGCATTACACTCCTAATCAGATACAAAAAAGGGCACAGGTGACTCAGTTGCGCCTCGAACTGGACTTATTGGAGAAAGTTAAGTCCGCTCAGAAATTCGACATATTCTTAGATAAGATGTGAAATCTTATCTCAACAGGAAAGGCGATCGACTTTACGGTAAGCACAAATGGAATAATGTGGGTGAAAAAAAGATTGTGTGTTCATAATGATTCAAACCTCAGAAAGGAGATACTCACTGAAGCCCACTATGCGAGTTACACTTCACATCCAGGAATTACAAAGATGTATCGAGACCTCCGTATGACATTTTGGTGGCACGACATGAAAAGGGATATGGCATTGTTTGTGTCGCAATGCATGGCTTGTCAGAGAGTAAAGGTCGAGCACCAGAATTCGGGTAGAGAGATGCAGAACCTTGTTATACTGGAGTGGAAATAGGAACACATAACGATAGATTTTATTGTTTGTTTGCGAAAGACGCAACGGAGATATAATGTCGTCTGGGCCATCGTCGATCGACTCACCAAGTCAGCTCACTTTTTGCCTATCAAATTTACTTGGAGTGTCGATCGTCTGGCGCAGATCTACCTCAACGAGATCGTTCGACTCCACGGTGTGCTTGTATCCATTGTCTCCGATCGAGATGAATGATTCTTATCACGCTTCTGGGAGAACCTTCAGTCAACAATGGGGACAAAGTTAAAGTTTAGCTTGGCCTACCATCTTGAGACGGATGGCCAGACAGAGAGGGTAAACCAAATCCTCGAGGACATGCTACGTCTTTGCGCCTTGGACTTGAAGACAATTTGGGATATGCATCTATCGTTAGCCGAATTTATATACAATAATAGTTATCAATCCAGCATTCAAATAGTGTCGTATGACGCATTGTATCGATGGAAGTGTAGTTCCTTATCTGTTGGGATAAAGTTGGTGAATGACAAATTCTTGGCCCGGAGCCCCTAGAACTAACCGTTCAAAAGATCTGTTTGATCCATGAATGGTTGAAGGTGGCACAAAGCCGTCAAAAGAGTTACTCAGACGTACACCGTCAACCTCTTGAGTTCTTAGAAGGCGATTGAGTCTTTCTCAAAGTCTCGCCCATGCGAGGAGTTTCCAGATTTGGAGAAAAATGGAAGCTAAGTCCAAGATTCGTCAGTCCGTTCGAGATACATAAGCGATTCGCCCCTGTCGCATATCAGATTGCCCTACCACCGTCACTATCTGAAGTGCACGATATCTTCCATGTTTTACAGCTTAATAAGTACGTGTACGACCCGAGTCATGTGGTGGATCTTGATCAACTAGATTTAAAGGCAGACTTAACGTATGTTGAATATCCTGTGTGGATCTTGGATCACAAGGAGAAGCTGCTTCGAAGTCGTTTGGTTCCTCTCGTGCGCGTGCTTTGGAGAAATCATTCGGTCAAAGAATCGACCTGGGAGCTTGAGTCTGAAATGAAGAAAAAGTTTTCTTCATTATTTTATAGTGGTAGGTTACATTCCTAAATTTTTTGGATGAAACTTCCTATTAGTTGGTAAGGATGTAGTGTCCCGTTCCCACTTTTCGGGGAGCGCGGCTAAGAAATACTTTAGGTATCGTTCTATCGGGATAGATTAAATCAAGATCTTTTTCTCGTTATGGATTTGTGTCTTGGAAATCGATTCCCATATTCAGTGGACCTTGCCCCAAGGATGCACTTAGCGGCAGAGTCAAGAGGGACCTCTTAGCTGCAAGTTTTCTTGCCGAGTTTTCGTTGTCGTCTTGTTGCTTTCGTGCTTTTGAGTTGGTTTTCGGATTTGTATTTTCTTGAATGGTTTCGATAGATTTTATTTCTTTTATTCATTAAACTGCATTTTATTCTGAGCTTGGAAATAGTAAAAGTGTTATTGATCATCTGTTCGTGGAAATGCAGGTGATCGTGCAGTAGACGTCGTACGAGCGGAGTCTTGAAGCACCTCTTTCATTTTCTTTCTCCAACCAACTTGTGATATAAATCGATTTAGTTGACCCTTCTTCCAAGTCTTCACATCTAAAAATCTTGCCTTCTTGATTGTTTCAATCAAACGATACCATAATAACTAAAAGATGTCATGATAAAAAGGAATAGACTTGGATTACTTGTGTTTGTCAACCAACTTGGAAACAATTACCTTATTGCATGCTAGTTCACTTAAAATGTTCTTTCATAGTATTTTAATTCAAGTTAGAATGTATACTTTTTCTATAATTGTGCTATGTATAGAACACACCTTGCTATACAATAAACTGATCAGGGAGACTATGCAAAATAAATGATGCCATGCTACTTGTCTCGTGCTTGTGTTGCCTTAAACTGCATCAATTGATAACTTAGTATAGATGTTGTTTGATCATGGACAACTTGTGCACAAGGTCATAGTTCCTATGGACGGTCGCTGGGGCACTAGCCCCGATCCGATCCGAACGAAACTTCATGTTAGTCTCGTATTCTGGACGGGATGGCTTGTAGCGCCTCTTGTGCTTTCGCTAGATACCATCCTCATCAATGTGATCTTGATTCATGCGACCCAATGTATAATTGGTAATTGGACTCGAATACTGTATCCGTACTGATAAAAATTATTGCCTGGAAGTGTATATGATCGGATGTGCACTGAGGTGAGATATACCATGCCACTTATTAAGTGATCTATGCTTGGGTTGTGCATTGAGAATGCCTCCAAATTCCTGAATGTGTGATAATATATATATATATATATATATATATATATATATATATATATATATATATATATATATATATATATAGTACGGGCATGATATACGAGTTAAGTACCAAAGCGTAACTAGGATATTGATTGAATGTTGCATACACGCTAGGGTGAATCTAGACCGAACTTCGATGGATTCATATCTAGCGTGCCCGTACTTTGTACGACATCTCAAGAGAAATTCTCATCTAACCACGCCTTGAGATTTCGAATACAATATAAGGCTAATTAAATAACTAAAAGTGGTAGTAAGATATGGAGGAAATAGTATCCCGAGGTCATGCCAACGAACCTTTCCACAGAGATTCATTCTAGTGCACTGTGGGCTGTCCACCACAGATACTGTATATCATCCGCCTTAGTGGAGTGCAATATCTGACCTATCATAAATAACGCCGAGTCATTGTCTCCCTATTGGAGCACTGGAACCGCTAATACCGTGATTTAGCACAGTGGCCCTACAGGGAACTGGTGGTTCAGTGAAGTGCATGTATATTCCTTTATTTTGGTTCGGTTAGGCCATGTTTGGCAATGGTGTGATTTGATGATACATATTATGCATTATTTCTAAGATAACCTCAGAATCCACAAATAGCAAGCCGTATAAGTGATTGGCCGATATAAAAAATTGTACTTGGTTTTGATTGTATTATTTTGTTAATAGTCTAGGATCATGGACTATCATAGTGTGACGGATCAACCCTTGTCCTTGTTTGGTTGTAGGGTTGGGCCTTTGTGTAGGATATGCCGTGGACCTAAACTACGACACAAAACCTATGTATACATATATCTATTGTTTGGGATTTGTTTCTCCATTTCGTGCTTCTTTGTGGTACTTGTTATTTGGGGTCTAACCCTACTAGTTTTACATGGCCAGGTTTTAAGCCAACACCCTAGGATCCAGCCTACTTTTCTCCGACTCATGGCATGTACGAGGAACATGGTCGCAGAGAAAAACGAGTGAGTTTTCTTCTTTCCTGCTCGTCATTGTACATTTTATTCTTTTGAACGTTTAACCACCGACACCTGTTAGCTGGTACGTTTGGATATTAGTCTCCTTACATGATTGTATTAAATCAGACTGCAACTGATCACTGTCATATATTTTTGCTACTCCGCCAGCTTCTTAATTTGCACAGCTGGTCTCCGGAACATTTTGAGAAATCGTTTGGGATGCCTTATTCCTTTATCATATATGCTCTATGTTTATTGTTTCTTATTTGATTGATTGAGACATAGATGTTCGTCTGACCCTAAATGACTTGATTGTAGCATACACTCCCTTATCTTATTACAGTCGTGATCGTCGTACTACGTATAGTACCTTGTACGGGGTTGCTGGCCATGCCCGTCTCCGTATTCCGGTACTGGGACGTGACAAAACCCAAAAGTCGTCAGTCGCCGACTGAACCGAACTCGGCCCGAGTTTGTTTTGGACCATGCCAAAGGTTCTGAAATAAAGTGATAGAACTCGGACATATTTTTGTCCCGATCGAACTCGACCCGAGTTCGATCCTGTCTCGATATAACTACCTCGACATCTAGACTGAACTCCAACATTTAAAGCCTTACCAAGGATTCAATTTTTCATCTCAAGGATTTACTTTTTCTTCCAATATTTTGTTTTTTCAAAACACCAAAAAAAAAAAATTAATAAAAAAATATAATTTTTCAAAAAAAAAAAATCCTTTTTCCGTATGAAAACTAAACTAGGCCTAAAGATGATACGTAGCTTTAATCAAACTGGACAAGATCAATTTGTTGGAAGACTTGTAATATTTCTTTAAGAAAACGATAAGTCATATATCTAATTGTAGAACATGCAAATATACTCGAGAAATTAAAGTCGTTCACATGAAAACATCATCATATGCAATTGAATCTGCAGGTAACACTATAACTCCCTTGCTTCTCCAAGAGTCCAAGTATCGCATCACAGCCACGGACTCCTCTATCGACTTCTCCGCGGCGCCACCCCTCCTCATAGACGGGAAGAACAGCCACACCGCGGTGACAATCACGAACGCCAGCGCCAGCGGTCCCTCCATGGCCGAGTGCGCCTTCCTCCTCCTCCTCCTCGCTATCGCCTCAGCTAAAGTACACAACGCATGAAGAAGGAAGAAGAAAGTGACCTCCCCAGTCGGCCTCGCAAGGGTGATATAGTAGAACATGAGCTCGTGCATGAGTCCAGAGATGAGGAAGGTGGCCAGGAAGCCGACCGCTGTGCCGTAGCGGGCACGGAGAGGGTGGTATATCGCAGGACTGGTGACGGCGGCGACTACTAGGTTCCATCTCCGTCCCCAGAAGTCTTGGAGGGAGTCGCACTTTTGAGGTTCGTCGTGCAGAGGCTCCACCTCGAGGCCGAGGAGAAGAGCGGCTAGGGCGGCGGCGAAGAAGGTGCCAAAGTCGAGAACGAGGAAGATGTGCGCAGCGGTGATGGATGCGAGTACGTACGGGTGGTTGAAAGTCTTGTAGTGGTAAAGAGAAGCTAGGAGGGAAATGATTAGCAGTTTGAAGGCGGGAGCGATGAGGAGGAAGGAGGAGGAGGAGGAGGGAGGGGACTTGGGAGAGTGGAGCCTAACGGGAAGGAAGGAGATTGCGACGAAGGTCGGAAGGGGGAGGGAAGGGGAGAGCTGGCCGAGCCCGAAGGAGAGTAGGAGGAGCTTGAAGGGAGCGTAGCATGCGAGTAAGAAGGTCGAAATGGCGCGAAGGTTGACTGAGGAGAAGCACCATGGAAGGAATGGAAGGAGGATCACGATGGGGAGGAGAGCCGCTAGTCGAGCCTTTCCCGGACCGATCGACAACGATGCGTACCGGGCGTAGGTCATCGACAGAGCCACCATGGCTGATACCTTCAACAGGGCCTTAGCGTCTTCCTCCATTTTCTTTCTCTCTCTTCTCTTAGCTTATTGTCAACTCGAACACACTCCGGGGCTTCTTAAGAGCGTCTCCATCCCTACTGTGTTTGTAATTTATTATGGTACAACAAAATGTAGTCTTCTCCGATGTGCAATTGAGATGCCAACTCTAATATTAGATATTAAGTCGCCAAGTTTGTTACGCGAAATAGTCCAAAATTTATATTTTTAAAAATTAAATTTTAAGTTAGTAGATTTTTTGAAATATTATATTCTCATTTTTTGTGACTATACAAATATTTTCGAAAAAAAAAATAAAAGTAAAATTTGAAAACAAAAATATAGAAAGGAAGAAAAAAACAAAACAAGAAAACCAAAATAAAAATTAAATAAAACAAAAAGAACAAAAATATTAAAAAAATTAAAAAAGATAAAAAAAACAAAAACAAAAAACAAAAAAAATTACTAAAAAAAAAAAAAAATAGCAAAAAGAAAAACAAAAAAAAATGGATAAGATCGAAGAAACGTTAAAAAACGAAAAAATGGCAGAAAAATAACCAAAATTAAAAAAGCGATAAAAAACGAAAAAAAAAAGAAAAAATAACCAAAAAGAAAAAAAAAGTCCCTACAAAAAAAATCAAAAATGACAAAAAAATAAAAAAATTATAAAAACGACAAAAATCAACTAAAAACAACAAAAAAAAACTGAAAACGATAAAAAATACAAAATATTGAATAAAACGATAAAAAAAGACCAAAAACGAATAAAAAAAGGGATAAAGAAGATTAAAAACGATAAAATCGACTAAGAACAATAAAAACAACCAAAAATGACTAAAAATGATAAAAAAATAAAAAAATCAAATGACTAAAAAGTTCAAAAAAGGGCAAAAAATGACTTAAAAATGATAAAAAAATCTAAAAACGATAAAAAAAAGAAGAAGACAAAAACGACAAAAATGATAAAATAAAGGACAAATAATGAATAAAAACGACTAAAAGCGACCAAAATAGAATAAAAAGACTAAAAACGATAAAAAAAATTTAAAAATAACTACAAGTAATAAAAAAAGATTAAAACGATCAAAAAGACTAAAAATGATTAAAAACTAATAAAAATGACTAAAATGATGAAAAGAACAAGAAAAAAAAACGAAAAAACGACTAAAAACGATAAAAGCGACAAAAAACGATAAAAAAAAACAAAAACGATAAAACCGACTTAAACGACAAAAAAGACTAAAAACGGTAAAAATAACAAAAAGTTACTAAATTTATCAAAAATGACACAAAATAATAATAAATGACTGAAAGAATGAAAACTAATTAAAACGAGAAAAAACTTGTAAAAACGACCAAAAGAAAGATTAAAAACGAAAAAAATAACAAAATAAAATAAAATAAAAAAAATTTCCTGACAAAAAATTTATATCCACCTATTCTTAAGGGATATAAATCCCATGTTTCGTTGGTATATTATTTATCCGGATATATGTAATTTTTGAAAATAATTTTTTTATGGCCTAAACAAACATGATAATAGATTTCCACCTTAATTTTTTTCGGAAATAAAAAAAATTACCGTGTACCAAACGCCTCGGTCTGCTTGACAATTGTATGGATAGCGTTTATGAGAAGTTTTTAGAGTACTGATTATTAATGATTATTAGGGGTCCTATTTTAGATAGTTTTAAGTAGCAAGTTTTAAATCATTCCAACCAATGTTTGGTAATTCATTACAGAGCAGTTTTGATTTTTTTTTATACGAATAAAATTACCTATATGTCCTTATGTAAATAAAATAATACAAGCATATGAAATAATATAAACATCAAGATGAAAATAGGAGACATTATTTAAGAACTTATCGAAAAATAGTCGTAGTTTGGAAGAAGTATCATATTTGATCAAAATAATAGAAACACATAAAATAATAGAAACATCAGGATGAAAGAAAGAGAGAAACACAGATAAGAAAGAAAAAAATATGGTAGGATATTAGTAGTTATAATTATATAATTATAGTGATAATATAAATAGAATAAAATAATAAAACCTATCAAAATCTATGGATTTTGCTTGTTTATAAAGACAAAAAAAAATTACATTACACCGATTTTGGAGAATTTTTGAGCCGACAAAAACGGTGCCTCAAAAAAATTAACAAACAAGAGTATTTTAAACACTTCATAAGCTGCTAGTTCGAAAAGGCCCAAAATCGGTGAAAATATTATTACCCTACATATGCTATATGGATCAATTTTTCTATTTGTCTTCCAAATAATTTGGGTGATGCTATCTTCCATTATGTGGTATCTGACATGGCAGCTATCATGACAGGTTTTAACCTAAAAAGTTAATTACCCAAAATTTTTAATATTAATGTTAATATTAAATTTAATATTAATGTTAATATTTCTATATTGTTGGCGGTCAACATAGGAACACCGCTACGCTATACCGACCGACATTCAGTGTTGGCGGAAGCCAATGTCCCATGGTTTTGTAATGAAGAAATTAGATCATTCTTTCTTATTACAAATAACATCAAAGGTATCGAGCATGACAAAGCAACAACATCATGGCATTTACTCAGAAGATGGTATCATCCAAATATTTTGTATGAGAAATAGCTTTTTTTTTTATATGGATTTATCTATGTATAAACTTTTATAAATTTTTTTCTATCTCTTATAGAAATTAATATTGGACTCTACTTTCAAACTAAATTATTAAGTTCATCATTTTATTTTGCTGGACAAGTAGGGTAGAAATTAAAAAGAATTGTAGAGTAATTTTTGTATGTAATTTCTACATAGAAACTCTATCAAGAGGGAAATTTTCTTAACAAATAGAATAGAAACTCAGTTTTAGAAATATCATTGTAGATAGCCTAAGTTATTAATCTCTTCATCAAATAATCAAATTCTAATATAACCATCAAAATATGATCAAAACAGTCCAAAACGATTTATCATATGCTATGATCTGCACTCCTCAGTCAATTGAATCGGTCTGCCATGATGATTCAGGCCAACAACAGACAATAAATAAATTCCAAAAAATAACATTTTTGTTTTATTATAAGATATATTTGGTGATTTTGTTATTATAGTCAACTTTATTAGGATATTATCAATTCTCATTACCGAACGCAATAACTTTTTCGATCAACTTGATCCGATTTTTGACCTAATATAACTGTCCAACTAGAATTATCCGACGGACCTGAACTCAATTAGATAATAATTATTTGCTCATGAAAAATAAAAGTTTATATCTATTTGGAATAGTTTTTCCCATTCGTGGAAAAATACAATTTTGGAGATTTAAATGTGGAGATAAAAAAAAATTCATAACATGAAACAAAGTATTTTTTTATTTTTTTTATTTTCTATATTCGAATTTTCATTTGAAATTCTTCCCACGTACCAAGTGAACCCTTAAGATCATGTGGTGACACTAAACAAGAAGAATTCATGATATATATATTTATAAACTAAAAGTAGTGCACAAGAATTTTAATTTTTTTATTCTGTCAACGACCAACGAAGTCATAAATTTCTCTTTCTAGGAGTGAATGCCTAGTTATTTTTGCATTTGTCCAGTTTGGGTTGTTTCCTACGTGATATATATAAATTAGTCCCAAATGTTTAAATATAAAATTTTCTAGGTCCCTTCTTTGCAAGATCATCTTGATTTTACCCTTTCAGACTTTTCAATTTTATCCTGTTGGCCATTGTGTACCTAAGAGAGTTGAGAGTTGAACTCTTGGAGGGCTTCTGTTTGTTGAAATGTCACTTTTCTTAAGACTGAGAAACCAAGGATTAATTAAGTTCTATATCAATCAAATTAGACTCTTTGACGTGTCATTTTATTTATTCTTTATTATAATCATCACATCTTCACCTTCCTCCCTCCTCCATCATGGAGATTTATGTTGGTATTTTTGTCTTTGAAATAAGAAAAATAGTCACCCATTGATTACACCACCAAGTGGGTATCTCAATATAATACTTTGTTTGAGTTAATGTGTGCACTTGGAGTGTGGTGGGGCACATGAGTGCCATGTTGTGGTATTTTCCTAGAAGAAAAAATAATTAACTACTCATGAAAGCATTTATGTTTTTTGTCATGTTCTTGAAATTGTTACCATAGGAGCTAAGGGACTCGGACTCTACCACTTTGCGCTTAGCACGTCAGCATCGTCGCATGACGCATATGCTTGGCCGCATGGGCTGACCGCACGAGCGGTTGCTTGCGGGACCGCATGAGCGGTTGAATGCGGGTCTGTTGCTATCAGATAGATTTAATCAGTTATGGAAAGATTGAGTTATTAATTTAAATCCAATATTTGTGGGATTTGAATTTAATTCATTCCAATCATGTAGGATTTAAATTAATCATGTGGGATTTGAATTTAATTCATTCCAAAAATTTAAATTTAATCATATGGGATTTGAATTTAATTAAATTCAATCATATGAGATTTAAATTTAATTCATTCCAATCTTATGGGATATGAATTAAATTCATTCCAATCTTTTTGTAATTGATGGACGGCCAGGATTAGGATTAGAAATTCCTCCATATGACTAGAAATACTCTCTTCAAACCCCATTTGAGGACTTACTTTGAAAATTGGGAGAGGAAGAGAGTTGTTGCTGGAGCCGTCATTAAAGTCCAGGAAGTTCGTACAAGTCCAAGCAAGTAGGTGACAGCGAGCGTTCCAGAAGTTCTACGTGAACTTGCTTATTCCTGGAAGCAGATCGTATGGGGGCGAATCTTGCTTTGAGCAACGGTGATCTTCATCACCCCAGTAAGCAGATTTCCTTCTTCTGCTTCTTCTTCTTTCTTTTCTCTTCTCTTCTGCTAGTTGTAATTCTGTTATGTCCGTCTGCAACTGCGAGTGCTAGGAAGAACGTGAATTTTATTTTTATTTTTATTTTTTTGTAATCTTGAGAGCAAGTTGTAATCAAGATCATTATATAGTTCTTCGTGAAAATCGAGAATAGTCAGAGTGGAAACTTTTGTGTGAACCTCTGATCTCGACCACGCGTTCTTCCATCTTTGGTTAAGCCTCGGGACTAACAATCTCAAAGCAAGATCCGAAGAAAGATGGAGAACATTCGTTCAAGTCTTCTGGAAACAAGTTTTCACAAACTTGAGAAGATTGACGAAATTTATTTCGAACATTTGGATGAGGGAAGGAGTCCATTGTTAAATGTTGAAAGTGAGTTGTCGGTACCTACCATTCCCGAAGATAGAGGAGATAGTGACTGAAGGACGCGCATTCCAGTTGGAAGGAAGGTTACAAGATGACCAATGATTGCAGAGTATGCGCACAAGGTGCAAACCTTTGCGCATGACAAGACTTGGCGCATGGAAGCGCATTGGAAGTCTTGGCGTCTTGGCGCATCGCAGAGCTGGGCATATAGTGTCGCAATGCGCATGATGGTCTCTGCGCATGCAGGATGCGTATAAAGGCTTATGCTCATGGATTGGTGCATGGTGGCTTGCGCGCATAGATTGACGCATGGTGGCTTATGCGCATAGATTGGCGCATTGTGGCCTATGAACATGAAGGCCACTACACTATACAGAACTTGACGCATGGCTGAAATTAGAACTTGACAGTAGAACCAATCCTAACCAATATAGCAAGGTATAACTAAACTTGGTTCCTTTGATTACTTAACTTGGTTGCTATGATTGTGCAGGTTAAGTCCTATGGCGTGGTTGCTTACCAGTAGAAGAAAACTGTTGCATCTAGCTACATGTGCTTTTGGAAGAGCTGTTGATCAAGGTCAAACATTTCAGTGGTAAAGTTCATGATGGAAAGCAAGGATCAACCAGAGGATCTGGTTATTGGAACAATGGTTCTGAACTTCGAGAAGTTACAGTGCAAGGAGTGCGTATAGCAACATATCAGTGATTACCAAGGACCTGATCTCAGAAAGTATGTTGTAGACTTGAGGGTGAACATCCATGTTTGCCAGATGGTGATATCTCGGCAGTTGGTATACTTTAAAATAAGGCGTTCAGTGTCAAATGGATGTTTGAGCTTATGCTTGTAACTGGAGTCTCATTGTAAGAGTTGTGGGACCCTAAACTAGGATATATACTTCGTACTACCAGATGTCTAGTCTAGGGTTTATCTCAAAACATGGGAATAATGAGGTGGAGAAGTGCAAGGTCTGTGCGCAGACAAAGATCACAAAAAATTCGTTCAAACGGGTAAACCGAAGTACAGATCTTCTGGAGTTGGTTCACTAAGATATCTGTGATTTCAAGCAGTTCTCCACAAAGGCCAAGAAGAAGTACTTCATTACTTTCATCGACGACTACTCGAATTATGCATTCATCTATCTGCTCAAGTTAAAAGATGAAGCATTCGAGAAGTTCATAAAGTTCAAGGTTGAGGCTGGACTTCAAATGAGGCAACAACTCAAGAGACTCAGAAGTGATCGAGGCGGAGAGTATAGGTCTATTGAATTCGTATCGTTCTACAAAGAACATGAAATTATCAATGAGATAACTGCTATGTACTCTCCCACTACCAAAATATGATGAAATAGTAATTTTTTTAGCGATGTCATAATAAAACGTCGCTAATATTAAATATTTCAGCAACTCCAAAAATAAACGTCGTTATACGTCGTTGTTGACGACATATAGCTACGTTTAGCGACAATAATTAAGTTTTTTTAAAGAATAGTCGCTATAAGCTTCTTTAAGGTCGCTAAACGTCGCTGAGTTATTTAATTTAGCGACGTATTTAGCGATATTTATTTTTTTGATTTTTAGCGACGTTTTTAGCGACGTCTATAACGTCGTAAACTATTTTTATTAGCGATGTCATAAGATGACGTCGCTAAATGTCGCTAAAATTTTAATATAGGTTTTGATTCACCCTTCTGTCGAAGACTTTCCCTAATTTTTCAAAAACTCCCCTTCTCCCCCCCTCCGGAGAAGTGCACCCTCTAGCGTCCTCCACATCCACCTACTCCGGCGTCCTCCTCCTCCTCCTCTAGGTAAACTTTAACTCTCTCTCTCTCTCACAGACACACACACACACACATATACATAGATGCACATGATATGATACTAACACAGACACGATACACATACACTAACACAGACATGACACAGACTGTGAGATAGGGTATAAACCCTAACCCTATCACTCTCTCTCAGATGCACACAATATGACACTGACACAGACATGACACACACACTAACACAAATATGACACAGACTGTCACAGAGGGTGTAAACCCTAACCCTAACTCTAAACCTAACCCTAACCCTAACCCTAATTCGATCTATCTCTCTCTCTCTCTCTCACAGATGCACACGACATGACACTCACACAAATACAATACACACAGACACAAACACAACATAGACTGTCACAAAGGATATAAACCCTAACCCTAACCCTAATCCGATCTCTCTATCTCTCTCTCTCTCACACACACACAGATGCAGACACGATATGACACTGACACAGATATGACACACATACATTGATACATACACGACACAGACACTGTCATAGAGGGTGTAAACCCTAACCCTAACCCTCTCTCTCTCTCTCTATCTCTCTCTGTCTCTCTTTCTCTAACATATGTTTAATACTATACAATTAGTACATAACTTATACTATCATGGCTTACTAACTTATAATAACTTCTACTAACTTAATATAACTGGTACCAACTTAATATCAATACTAATGCTAGATGACACTAGACTAACTAGACAAACTTAGCTTACTCTAACTGATGTATGATATTCTAACTTGATATCTAACTCAAATAACTAAAATCTAAACTTTACCTTAGCTGATAATTACTAACTAGCATTCACTAACAATGTATCTAACTGATACATTCATCAGTCAGTGATACACACATAGTAGTACATAAACACAGTGGAATGAAAACTAATGCTTCCACTACTGATATTCCCTATAATATATACATCAATACCTTCCTACTGAAGGCACTAACCGAAGGCCCATCAGTGTACTACTTACTGATACCAAACTAGACTGATATCATGCCCTTTGTTGTAGTGTGATCAACTTGAGTGAATCTTACTCACAATATATAACTATATCCATTTCTCACCTACACATAACCATAGTTGATACGCATAAGATACACAGAGATTCCCCCAATCTTCTAATGCCTGTTGTGATACTCAAGTTTAAAATACAACTTTAAATTTCTGCTGTCTAATGTCGCACCCTGCTTTACTGTATATATATGCTAGGATTAGGAGTATCAGTGCATGTACTATATTTAACGATGAGTATATACTTGAATGATGTCTATTCATTTTTACAGAAGTATATATAAATGGATATGAATTACTATCTACGTCATCGTTCATGAATGTACAACCGTCATCCTGATGACATGTGTGGTATGCGGGATAAATTTATTGAGGGTGTACAATAGTTCCTACAGTTCGCCAAGGCGTTCCCTCAGTATATGAACGGTACCAAAGTTAAATGTCTGTGTGTGAGATATCGCAACTTGAAATATCATCCAGAATTGGAAGTCAAATATCATTTATACACGAAGGATTTTATGCTGAATTACTATCAGTGGACTGCGCATGGAGAACTTGTGTCTTTAGCATCGGAGTCGGAGCCTTATGTGGAGCCGTATATGGATGTCCATGACCACGCTGCTTACGATGACGGGTGGGTGAATATAGTTTTTGATGCGACAGGGCCTCGTTTTGATCCGGACAATCATGATGCATTTGGGGAGGCACTGAATGCCTATGCTGCAAAGTTCATAGAGTTGCTAGAGAATGCAGGGACTCTATTATATCCTGGTTGTGAGAATCATTCACCGTTGGAGGTAGTTACAAGATTGTTGAGCATGAACTCCAATTTTAACATGTCACAAGAATGCTATAACTGACTGATGGATTTGACTATAGAGATCTTACTAGAGGGTGCAAAGTTGCCTAAAGACTTCTATCAATCTAAGAGGATGGTGAGATCGCTCTGGATAGGATATGAGAAAATCTATGCTTGTCGCAATGGGTGCATGTTGTACTACAAAGGCGACAATGATGAAGATGCGTGCAGATTTTGTGGTGCTGATCGCTATAAGGCCATTGAAAGAGAAAAGTATGTCGGTGCAAAGAAGCCTACCGATTCGATGCACTACATACCTTTGGCGTCGCGGTTGCAGAAGTTGTTTATGGTAAAGAAGACTGCAGAAAATATGAGTTGGTACAGGCAAAAATAGATCAAAGAAGTATTGGATCATCCATCCGATGGAGAAGCATGGAAGCACTTTGATCGAGAGTATCCAAATTTTACTTCGACTTTGCCTAATGTCAGATTGGGGCTGTCCTCCGACAGTTTTACCCTATTCGGACTATCGGGCTCCCAGTATTCGTGTTGGCCTGTGATCGTCACTTTGTACAATCTACTACCTTGGATATGCATGAAAACTCCATATATGTTCCTAACCGTTATTATCCCGGGGCCGAGAAATCCGTAGAGAAACATCATTATATATTTACAGCCTTTGATAGATGAGTTGAATCAGCTGTGGGAAGTAGGTGCTAACACGAACGATGTTTCTAGAAAGCAAAATTTTCAGATGAGGGCAACACTTTTGTGGACCATCAACGACTTTCCGGCCTATAGAATATTGTCGGGATGGAGCACTCTTGGTCGTCTCTCATGTCCGTATTACATGGACCGCACTAAGATTTTTCGTTTGAAACATGGAGGTAAACCGTGATTCTTCGATTGTCATCGACAATTTTTGCCGAAGGATCATCCGTACCGGAGGAACATGAATCCTTTTATGCGGACGTTATGGAGAAGGCCAATCCATCGCCAAGTTGGCCCGGATACACGATATGGGAAGAGGTAAAAGATTTACCAAGTGCTATCGAAGAGCCTGCTAATGGGTACAAGTGTGACGGATTTGGTCGTACCCAAAACTGGACTAAGAGGAGTATATTATAGGATCTGCCATATTGGAGCACCAATCTGATCAGACATAACCTTGATGTCATGCATATCGAGAATAATGTGTTTGATAACATAATTAATATTATAATAAAGATAAAGAGAAAGACGAAAGATAATCTGAAGGCCAGGTTGGACTTAGAAGAAATATATAGACATCCTGTGCTGCATTTGATAGAGAAGGGAAATGGAAAGTGAAATCAACCTAAGTCAATTTTCTCACTGGAGAAGGCAGATAAAGGGAGACTTTCTAGGTGGATTCAGGGTCTAAAATTTTTAGACGGGTTTGTGTCGAACTTGAGAAGATGTGTCGACCTTAAGGAGAACAAACTAGCTGGTTTGAAGAGCCATGATTATCACATATTCATGGAGAGGTTAATTCCGATTGTATTTTGAGAATTCTTACCGCAGGTCATTTGGGATCCATTGACAGATCTCAGTATATTTTTCAGAGATCTTTGTTTTACTAAGTTGCTCGTCGATCGTCTAGAAACGCAAGAGATGGACATTGCGGTAACACTGTGCAAGCTCAAGAAGGTATTTTCTCCTGGATTCTTTGACTCTATAGAGCATTTTCTAATTTATCTTTCCTATGAGGCACGTATTGGTGCTCCTGTTGGTTATCGGTGGATGTACCCCTTCGAGCGACATCTGAATCACCTAAAAAGAAAGGTTAAAAATAAGGCACGGGTTTAGGGCTCTATTTGTGAAGCTTATGTTCTCGAGGAGATTACAAACTTTTGCTTAACGTATTTCAAATCTCATATTACTACTAATAGAATGAGAGCTCCGAGAAATGACAACGGATATCAGAAATTTAATATGCAATATTGAAAGTATTCAATGCGTCCGGAAGGCCTTCGAGAAAAATGAAGAAGAGATATTTGAATGACGATGAGCTAAGGGCTGCTCAGTTGTATATATTACTCAATTGCGATGAGGATAAAGTGGAGAAGCTAGAGGGGTAAGTAATTAATACGTCCATATTTATGTCATCTCAATATAATAGTATAAGCTACTATTATGCTACTAATCAGCGGTTGCTTCATTATTTTTTAGCACATATAATGATGAGCTGAGGTCGGTTAGACCCTACATAATAGAAAAAGAAGTAGAATAAGAAATGAGACACCATTTTCTTTTTTGGTTGAGCGCATATGTAAGGAGCTTGGTAATTACTTTTTTTGTATGCACTTGCACAATAAATAACTTACTATCGCTATTTAATATTTAGGTCGATCATCTAATAACACCCGAGACTGAATCTATTAGAACTCTAGCCAAGGGACCAATTACTACTGTCAAAATATGAAAATATGGCCAAGTTATAGTATGAATGGGTTTAGGTTCAAGTAAATAAATGCTCCGATCAGAGATAGCTTTTTGGTTATTGATTCCACGAAAAATAGTTGTTTGTGTATGAAATCTTCGAACTACAAAGACATTAATCCAGTCAATGATTTCTTTGGCATCTTACGAGAGATTGTGGAGTTGATATAATTATGGCATAGAACCTGCTAAGATCGTGCTATTCAAGTGTGAATGGTTTGATCCGATTCAAGATCAAGGTTGGAAATTTGACAAGCACGGTCTTGTGCATATAAACTACAATCGTAGATATCAAGGCTACGAACCATTTGTCCTATCAAGTCAGGCTCAGCTCGTGTACTTCATAAATTATCCTAGACGGGGGACAGCGAGGTCAGATTTGTGGACAGTATGCAAGACTAAAGCTAGAAATACCTTTGACGTTGACGAAATAGCTTATCAGGAGGATGAGCTACCTCTTGTAACAAATATTATAGATGTGGACTCAACGAAAGTTACTCATTACATGACTAATAATATAGAAAAGGTAGAATTATTCGAAGAGGAAGAGGAAGATGAAGTAGATGAAAGTAAAGATGAGGAGGAAGAGGAAGAGGAAGAGGAAGAGGAAGAGGAAGAGGAAGAGGAAGAAGAGGACGAGGAAGGTGAATAAGCAGAATTTTCTGAAGATGATTGAAAATAAAATATTTTGTCCGAAGATATGTAGTATATTTTGACTGTAGAATGTATGATTTTGACGAAGATATGTATTATATTTTGATTCCAGAATATACTATCCATTTAGACTTGTGACACCACTAGTTATTTACTATGCAATTCTATTAAAACCATGAGATATGCATAACATTTTGACTGTAGAATATACTATATATTTGTGTATTTATTTATTTATCAGATGTTGTTATCAGGTATGACAGGATGACGTGGAGCGTTCGGTAGGTCCTAAAGTAGACAGAGTGTTCCTTCGATACTGCCTACTGTTGGTTCTGGATCCTCGGCGCCTAGTACTCCAGTATATCGACCAGTCACATCTCCGACTGCGACGACGTTACGTGGAAGCACTCCTGGGATGAGTAGTTCCAGGCCTGATAGTACTCCCCCGTCCAGCGTTTCTTCTGCTGACGGAACCATGGAGACAGATGAGCATATGGCGGAGGTTGAGCCGACATCATCCCAACATCAGCTAGATCCTCCATGCGCACCTCCGGACGAGGCGAGGACGAAGATTTGGGTCGACGTACTAAGTAAATTAATTAGATGGTTTTGTATCATATATATCGTATATTTCTTTATTTATCATATATTGAATTTTTTTATAAAATTAATTATCTCTGAATAGATATCGTCCCTCGTCGGTACAGAGACGCCTGGGCCACTTTCTGAGGTACAACTATGGTGGCCCTTGGATCAACTACTCTGATGCTCCAGAGGAGTGGAAAGCATTTTGTTTTGCGTACTTTAAGGTAAAAGTATATTATATCAATCATCTAATTTATGCATATATATAACTTACTAAATTACTTATTGTAGCAAATATATTTTTATCCATAATACTGGACTGAGTTGATCGAGCAAATATTTTATGTCGTTGCCGCCAAGCTGATCCGTGATGCTCTGGATGATCAGAAGGCTCATGATCGTGCAGGAAAACCGATCCAAGATTGTATCATGCCTGAGCAGTGGACTGGGATGAGGGCTAGATTCGACGATATGAGGTACAAAAAAAGTTCTAAGAAGGCCAAGGAGGCTAGGTAGAAGGCATCAAAGTGGGGTAGTGGATCGATTCCGAGGACGGAATATTTTTGTTGTTTGGTAGGTTTTTTATTTCAGATATATTTTTTTCATGCAAGTACGATAAAATGGTAGTAGGATAAAATGTTTAATTTTAGTACTAAATAATATATTTTTAACAAGTACAGAGGGGTGAGGATGCAAACATGGTGACCGTCTTCCTGGCTACCCATGAAAAGGGCAGGAATCTCCTTGATGAGAGGGCCTCGCAGACCTATGTAAGTATTACTTTACTTTATATTAATTTTAATATAACTTAGGCAATTATCGAGTATCCAAACTTTTTTAGGCCGAGTATCTTAGGCTGCGTGAGCGAGCGACTGCTAGTGCACTTACATCGGGAGAGGCTGGTACTTCCTCATAGCCCTCTCCAGCTCCGTCGACAGACGAGCTGTGGGTGACCGCCGCTGGTGGTCTCCAGAGGGGTACGTACTACGGTACGAGATCCTATGGCTCCCTTGTTGTCACACAGCCATCTAGGGCCTCCACGACAAGTGCGTATTTCCCACAGCCCTCGCAGTAGTCGACCCAAGTCCAGGAGACCGTTGACCGTCAGATTGTGGCTCTCCGTGATGATTTGCTATAAACGATGGAGGAGGAGCCCATGTCGTAGCCGCAGGCGGACACGCGACACTCATCGTACTATTTGATATGCTCGAGCGCAACATCATGAAGCTTCGAGATATGACAGCTGATCTTAGAGCGTCGACAAAGCACATCGTGATGGAGCTGCAGGCATCACAGCTATCCATAGGTGAGAGGCTGACGATGATACATGATTCAATGGTTCATAGCAGTACGAGGATATTATCTACCATAGATTCATACAACTATCGACTAGCAGAGTTGTAGCAGATACGTCTTCTTGGTACGCCTTCATCGACATAGACTCCACCGACGTCACTGCCTTCCCTATCGACATCAGTGTCGATTTTAGGGGAGCAGTATGATATGTTCTTATCCCTAATGCCCGCTGGTGGTCATCTTCTTGCAGACACTCAGTCCTAGTTATGATAGTTTATTGGTTGTTTGTGTTTCAAACCTATAATATTTGGTCATTTATGAATATTCTTTATTTTTAAGACTTTTATACTTTATTTCTTGTATTCTTTATGATGAGCCTTTCAGACTCAGTTGTGAGGATATTTATTGTATTATTTACGACGAGATTTTCTCTTGACTCGACTTGTAATCTCAATATTTTATTTCTTTCAAATTTTATTATATTATTCATATTAAATGTATATTAATTTATCGGTGTTGAGTGTTCAACCAAAGGGAGTCGGCGAACCCAACGAATTCAGCGAAGGGTTTTTCCACGTCTATTTATACAAATTATGAATTTATAAACTTCAGGAAGAATAATTTGGAAATAATTTAATATTCAATTTTTTTATTTTTTCACTGTATCTTTAGCGATGTTTATAACAATGTTTTACGATGTTTAGAGACGTTTATATACATCGCTATAAATGTCGCTATAAAAGTTGCTATATATGTCGCTATCCACGTCGCTATAAATGCCGCTATCTACGTCGCTGACCATCGCAAATAATGTCGCTAAATGAGTCGCACAACGTCGCTAAAAAAACTTAGCGATTTATAGCGACATACAATATGTCGCTAATTTAGCAACGTTGCATCACTAAACGTCGCTAATATAGCGATGCATTTACATCATTAGAAAACATCGGTATAGTGATATTTTGCGACATTTTTCCGGTCAACTACTAGCTTAAAGGAGACTTCATCAAAACGTCGCTACATACGTCGCTAAAATTATTTAGCGATATTTTTTGGCCATTTAGCAACAATTTTGGACGTCACTAATTTGACTTATTCTGATAGTATCCTCAATAAAATGTAGTAGCCAAAAGGAAGAAGATGACATTGACAGAGATGATGAACTCAATACTGTTGACTATGGGTCTTTCAAACTACTTATGGAGAAAAGTTGTACTGATGGCTACGTTCATTGTGAATAGAGTGTCATACGCAACTTCTGATAACACTACTCAGGAACCCTTGTTTAGAGTCAAACCCAACTTGAACGCATTTGAGTGTGGGGGTGTCTGGCATCTGTGAAGCTTCCGGAATTAAAGATTCAGAAGTTAGAATCGAGGACTAAGAAAATAATATTTCAGGGTGATGCTGAGAAGAGTAATTCTTGAAGAATTTCTTGATATCGAATCAAATTGTATCATTGAATCTCGTGACACAGAACTCCTCAAAGATAAATTTACAAGGCACAAGAACATTGTTATCGCAGATATTCTAGAAAATTGTGTGGGTGCACAGGAGGCTGAAGCTTCCAACGAAGATGCAGTCTAAGAAGAAATTATTATCCCAACCACAACGATCGAACCAGAACTCGAAGATCCGGTGTCTAAGTGAGTGAGAAGAGCGAAGGTCTTTGGAGAAGATTTTGTCACTATCATGTCGAAGCAGATCCGCTTACCTATAATGAGACGATGAAGACCAGAGATATTATTTTATGGAGGGAGGCTATAAATAATGAGTATGACTCAATAACCTCCAACGACACTTGGGTATTGGTCAATCTGCCTGAAGGAGCTAAACAAACCAGATGCTTATCAGGTCTTCAAGTCGATGAAGATAAAAGTAGACATAATAGTTAAGTTCAAGATGAGGCTATCTGCCTAGGGGTTTTCTCAGATAATAGTGGATTGAGTTTTTTGGCACCACGGTGAGGGTGTCATAGATCATGATGATGATTATCATAGCTGCTATTCACAAGCTGATTATTTATCAGATGATGAAAAGACAACAAGTCTTTGATAAAGATATACATGAGAGATTCACGAACAACAGTCAGAATTATTGTCATTCAGGTTTGAAGACAGTCTGCGAGTTGGTGATATCTTAATATGGCCTGAAGCAATTCTCAGGATGTGACAATAAGAGTTTGACAAGTCATCTAGTCAAACTTATCAGGATCAGTGAGATGGACAAGTGTGTGTACACGAAGTTCGCTGATAATGGAGGAGTCATCATTTGTATCTATGTTGATGACTTGCTAGTCCCAGTTGTGGACATAGAAGTGTCACTAGAAAAAAGTTTTTCTTTTTGTCCAAACTCAGGATATAGGATTGCGGATGTCATATTGAGGATATAAGATAATCCGGAGCCAGGTGGGCTTGCTTAGTCACAATCTCTCAGCATAAAATTTTGATCACACGCTTTAGGTATCAAGGATGATACTCCTGAGGGTGACATGAATATGAAGCCAAATCTAAGTAAAAGTGTCATACAGTTGGTGTACTCGAGCATCATCAGGTGAATGATTCAAGCTGCATGTACTACCAGGCGTGACATAGCTTTTGCTGTAGGGATGCTGAGTTAGTTCACAAGTAATAGACGTATTAAACACTGAAAGCTGTGAAGAGAGTCGTCAGAATTCCCAGGAGAACTCAGTAGTATATCCTGTGGTACAACAGTTATCTAGATACGAAGAAAGGTTCGATGATGCCAGCTGGTTCTCGGGAAAGAAGAGTGAAAGAACCACAGGAGGATGTGACTTCTCCAGGGGTGGTGCTGCTATATCGTAGAAGTCGAAAGAAGCAATCTTTACTCTCAAAGTTCTTTGCACTATCAAGATGCAGCAAGTAAAGCAGAATAGCTTTGGAAGCTCTCAGATGATTTTCCTATGGTTAGTACACAGATTCGGGTGATACCGACATATTGGAAAAACTAGGAAGCTGCAGCAGTGGCATCTGTTCATCTCTTCAACGGTTTAAAGAAAACTATATGGATAGAACACATAGCACTAAATGAGCATAGATTGCGTGGATCATTGCAGTACTTTAATGATCGGAGTCAGGCAAATCTGGCAGATTTATTCATGATAGGATTCAAGGGCCAGTACAAGACAATGAATGAGCGTAGCTAGTATGGATTATTACAGTGTTTGATGATCAGAGCAAGGAGGGTCTGACAGATCCATTCATGTAAGGCCTCCAGCGCCAACTGATCCCAAGAACGATAAAGAAGGGTAGTACTCCATGTTATAATGGCATGACACCACAAGAGGAAGTGAACCACAACTTCTGGTCTTGTCATAGCAGCGTAACTCCACATATAGTCAATGATGCAACATATATGGGCTTGGAGGACCTACCATTTAGTTTTATGCTTTTAGTTCAAAGAAAAATCTACTAGGCATCTAGCTATTGTTTCAAGGGAGGACCATTGATTGGGAGAATATCAGGAACAATAGATAGACCTTAGAGACATTGAGGGGTTACAGACCCATAACCACTATTGTCTACTCCTTGTTCTTTGTGAAGAACAATTTCCTATGGAAGGATGGTTTTGACACCTTAATGAGTTCTCGTACAATGTGAACATCTGGTGTGCTTTATATGAAGCACATAGTATCAGCACTAGAAGTGACTGAGATCCCATGCCATAGTGACATGACACCATACGAGAAAGTGAACCTCGGCATAAGGCCATATCACAACGGTGTAGTACCGCTCACAGGCAGGTAGCCTAATGCTGTATAATAAAGAATGGAAGAAAGCACTACAAAGAGGGAGTGAACCTCATGTTACAATAGAGTAGTACCATACGAGGGAGAGAACCTCGGCTTTGTGAGCCATGTCACAGCGGCGTAACACCATAAAGGAAGTACAAGGCTTCAAGCTGGGTAGTTTGGCACTACAAAGAGGAAGTGAACCTCATGCCACAATGGATGATACCACATGAGGGAGTGAACCTTGGCAGAAGGCCATGTCAGAGCGGTGTAGCATCGCAAGGAAGTGTAATACATATGCCATGGACTATTTAAAAGAACTCACCTAGAGTGTATCAAAAGAGATATAGGACGTCTCTTGAGGGTAAACTCGTAGACGACCGAGATACATACACAAAAACCAGGCGTGCACATGACCTTTAATATGAAACCAGAAGCACAACTAATATCATTGTGTTAGTGGAAAGAATTACAACTATGGTGCATAATTCAAGGCTTAGTCTATTCTTGTATCATATTATTATTTGACCCATGCAAAAAGATTCAAGTCAAAGCGACATCTATCCTAATGCATGATGGACAGTCACTGTAGGGAACGCTCAACCTATATATTAAAATATATGGGGGATTGTTGGTGTTTTTGCCTTTCGACGAAGTAAAATAGTCCCACATTGGCTACACCACCAAGTAGGTATCTCAATATAAAACTTTGTGAGTTGAGGTGTACACTTGGAGTATGGTGGGGCACATGGATGCCATGTGGGGGTATTTTTCTAGGATAAAAAAGGATTAACTCCTCATGAAAGCATTTATGCTTTTTGTCATTTTCTTGGAATTATTTTTATAGGAGCTAAGCCTAAAAGAGGCTTAGCGACTTAAACGAAAAATCGGACTCAGACTTGGACTCGGGCTCAAGAGCACAAAGTGGCATTTTGTTGGCACACTTTGCACTTAGCATGTCAGTATCGTCGTATGGCGCTTGTGCATATTTGATGTGCATATGTACGAGCCGCATGCTTGGCTGCATGCATTACCGCATGAGCGGTTACATGCGGGTCCGTTACTATCGGATAGATTTAGTCAGTTATGGAAAGATTGAGCCATTAATTTAAATATGATATTTGTGGGATTTGAATTTAGTTTATTCCAATCATATAGGATTTAAATTAATCATATAAGATTTTAATTTAATTTATTAAATTTAATTCATTCCAATATGTAGGATTTAAATTAATCATATGAGATTTGAATTTAATTTATTCAAATAATATAGGATTTAAATTTAATCATGTGCGATTTGAATTTAATTTAAATCAATCATATGTGATTTAAATTTAATTCATTCCAATCTTTTGTGATATGAATTAAATTTATTTTATTTTAACCTTTTTGTCAATGATGGACGACTAGGATTAGGATTAGTGATTCCTCCCTATGCCTATAAATACTCTCTATAAACCCCATTTAAGGACTTACGTAGAAAATTGGGAGAGGAAGAGAGTTACTGTTGGAGCCGTCATTAAAGTCCAAGAAGTTCGTGCGAGTCCAAGCAAGGAGGTGAAAACGAGCATTCCAGAAGTTCTACGTGAACTTGCTGGTTCCTGGAAGCAGATCATGTGCGACGAATCTTGCTTTGAGCAAAGGTGATCTTCATCACCCCAGCAAGCAGATTTCCTTCTTCTCCTTTTTTTTCTTTTCTCTTCTACTAATTGTAATTTTGTTCTGTCCGTTTGCAACTGCGAGTGCAAGGAAGAACATGAAGTTTTTTTTGATTTCTTCATAATCTTGAGAGCAAGTTGTAATCAGGATTATTATATAGTTCTTCGTAGATATTGAGAATAGTCAGAGTGGAAACTTTTGTATGAACCTCTGATATCGACCATGCGTTCTTCCATCTTTGGTTAAGCCTCGGGCTAATAATTTTTGTATGCACTCATACCAATGTCATCCAAAGGATGGTATTGAAGGGTACACGGTGAGTCATGTTACTAGAATAATTTCTTCTCGTGTAGCCACTTGTAAATCTCCTCACCCAAAATTAGGTCTACTTGACTTAGATAGAGAGACTAGGGCTAGTTTGAACCCAAATAGAAACAAAACACGGTATTTATTTAAATTTGGAATATTTATATCACTTAGCGTACCATTCCGTTGCTTCGATTGGAGTACTACACTAGCCACTGCCTTCCTATAAATTTCATACGCTTGCCCTAGACATGACCGCCTTCTATTCTGACGTTGGTGTAACTTATAATTATGCTCTCTTGTGCTACATTTTAGTCACACAATAAGCGTCACAGACGTTATTTCTTAATTCTAAATAAATTCAAACTTTGTATCTTTGTGCGTTCCAATCAAAATTGGAGACACAATCTTGACCCATTTTATGTAACCTAATTTATGATAAAATTCTATTCTGAGTCCTCTATGTCCATGACACTTGTGTCCCACCTAAATTTATCCCCATGTACTTTTAATTAATTCTTGCGCATTAATTTTAATCAATTTAATCCAATTTCAATCTTTCTACAATTTTCTTAATTGTTGGGCCTTTTTATGTAAAAATATATTAAGATGTCCACACCATTGTACAATACATGAAGAAACTCATTTTTCCCTTCACATAAATTTTTCTCATAATTTTTGGAATGTGCAACGCACAACATCGCCCTCCATTTAATTCTAGCCTTGCATTTAAATAATGCAAATCCTAGCCCTCCAAACATCCCCATGTGAGCCCAAGGCCCATCCCAAGGAGATGTTGACCAAAGTCAAATTTACCTAGGTTAAACCCAAACCCTAAAATTCTACATGTATATATATCACTTTTTTCTTATTTTTCCTAAAACCCAATATCAAAACCTACCTAGCCGACCCCTTTCCTTACTATTCACCATATCTTTCCTCCAGACCCGACCGTCGGCCATCTTCCTCCACCGTGGCCACCTCCCTTGTCCCCTCGCCTGAAAACCTCGACTACCCACTGACCTCCTCTATCTCAGCCGGTCTGGACCAACCACGGCTCCTCCACCTGAACTCACGACCGACTTTATCTCCCCTCCCTGCTCGACTCCTCCCCGTCGACTTCCCGCAAGGATCCTCCTCCCCTCCGGCCATCTAGACCGAACCTCCGTCCTTCTCCTCGACCACAGCCTCTTCTCCACTGCCCACCTCTATCACCAGCCTCCCCCGACCGAGCAACTGAACCACTATTACCACTATCACCATCTTCACGTTCCTCTCATCCCTTCGACGACTTCCTACATCCTGTCGAACATCCCAGCCACTGCCTGGACGACCAAACCACCACCTTCTCTCCTTCTTCCTCTACCACCTTGCCTCGACCACTGTCCTCGTCCACCTCGCCACCAACAACACCACCCTCTTCCTCTCCGACCACTCGTCGGATCTCCCCGACCTCACGAACCACCCATATCCCCCATTCTCCACCTTATTGTACCTGACTCCCTGAACTACTCCTCCTCCCTGCTAAGCCTCCTCTTCCACCTCTTCCCTGTTCTCCTTCCTGCTCGATCTTCTTGGCCGGACCTTCCCTGGCTAGATTCTGACGAGCATCAACCCATCATCATCATCATCATCTCCAATCATTAACATACACATCACCCCATTATCCCTATCATCATCCTCGTCATCACCATCAACCCTAATCATCCCCATAATCATAACCTCAATCGTCATCACCATCATCGTCATCGTCATGCCTGTGCGTGCACCCCAAGGTTCGAACCTGTCCCCCTTCTCCTTTTTATGTGTGCTTGTGTATACTATTAGTATTGCTTATTGATAGTTAGTTACTTTTAGACCGCGTCGGTGAACCCAATAACTTGTACGCGTATTAGAATTAAACTGATAAATATATATATATATATTTTAATGTATTATATAATTAAGTAAATGCTAATTGATAATTATGACTATATATATTTAGACGGTATGACTATAGGACACTGTGGACTATCCTGCATTTACATTGAACATATTGATTCTAACAACTTATGAATTGACTGCCTTGTGTACATTAACATGCTGGCTTAGACACCTATTAGTTGACTGTCTGATTGTGTGCAATACTTGAAGACATGACACCCGTATAATTAGACGCATAATTGACCGTGT
This sequence comes from Iris macrosiphon, assembly GCA_036927795.1. Taxonomy (NCBI): domain Eukaryota; kingdom Viridiplantae; phylum Streptophyta; class Magnoliopsida; order Asparagales; family Iridaceae; genus Iris; species Iris macrosiphon. The sequence continues at coordinate 54,960,873 of JAYESA010000007.1, forward strand.
TAGTTGACCCGTGTTACCCGTAGTGTACCCCTGAGTCCATTGTATTTATAGTTGTGTATGTGATAGTGTAATGACTAATATTTTATTGTATTATATTATATATACATAGGATATTGGATTGTTCTGTATGACTTTTGGAGCAGGTTATTGGTACATTGCAGCTTTCTTGCCAGGCAAGTATACCTTGCCATTGTACTGTTATTCATATTCTATATGTTGTATGCATCTTTATTTTTTATTATTAGTTCATATATTTTAACTGCTATATAAAATATGTATCCAAATAAACTTGGGTGCAACGATGGTGTCGTCATGATTTATTTTTATTATGTATATGCATTGACCTTGTTTATGAGATCGCCCCATTATCATGAAGCATCATTAGGTTTTATTGGCCATGACACAGCTATTACACAAGTGTGAGTCTCATATAGATCATGGACTGCGTGACAGGTCAGGCCTCCTGTACGTATGGGTCGTGCGTTAGGGATAACTGTTGTTAGAAACTTTGTATGCTAGAAGACTTAGCAGTTATTAGTAGTCCATGGACATAGCCTATTGTAGTACGGTTGTCCAATCTTTGTCCTTGTTTGGTTGTAGGGTTGGACTATTGTACTAAAGATAGGCTATGAACCAAATCGTGTCATGGATGTGACATGCTTAGAGCATGGGGTGGGGAGAACAACAAGTAAGGCATTTGGGATCCTTTACACTTTTTTTTTGTAATCCGGACGCTCCGCTAGAGATACGGGCGATGATGACCACTATATATTATATATTATCTGGCGGCCTCTACTGTTCAAAAGATGACATGCTTTTTAGGCCCCTGAATCTCCAAGAGAATTATGCCAATCCCATTTTAGCCAGATAGACCACTTGTTGGAAAGTTGTTCTCAAACTGCATTCACATAGATGGTTAGGCGACCCATTGGATATTTATTTCAGTACTTTATTTGCATGCTTCTTTGTATCTTGTTATATCCCTCTGAGGACCTGGTCTCTTTCCAGGTGTAGATGTTCATGTGTATTCGCAGAAGCGCAGATCCGGACTGGTTACTTATATTTTCGAGGAGGACTTCTCTTCGAGTCTTAGTGATTATTAGTTGTTATACTTATATTATATTATTTTTATATTCTAGTTCGGCAGTGGATTTATTTTCAACCGACTGTCATCTTTAGATACTTTACATTGAGATTGAGTTACATAGTTATTATTTATTTATTTATTTATGATTGTTGTGGATGAGATTTAGATTATGCCTGTGACTTGTGATAGTTTATACCACTTGTGAATTTGATTTTCATAATACATCGTACGCATGTGTTATGGTTTCCATATATTGGAGTCGCTATATACATGCGGATGACAAGCTTATGTGTCCTAGTCTTACATATTTTGGGACTGGGGCGTGACACCACTGTATTACTTGCAAAAGCTTGTATATAAGGTACAGCTGTAGCAGTTGTGTGTGGAGATGGTAGGTATGCCGGTAAGGGCCACAAAAGTTAGGGTTTTAATTTTAGATTAGATATAATGAGGTAAAGAAGAAAGTCATAATCAATGACAATCTTTCCATATTTTGTATTAACGGTGTCACGAGAGTGTACTGTTGTAGTCGTATTAACATAATAAAAGTAGTTTTTTTAATAGCATGTTAAAATTTAATAGTTTGATTTTATTTTAGTTCAAACAAACCAAACCTAAAATAGTGGTTTGCAAACATCGCAAAAACTTGACATAAGTAATAAAAAAATATTATTCTTTCCAACTTTAATATTTTAAATTATATATTGTCAATGCATATAACAAAAATATAGAAAAAAGTAATTGATTTATTTATCAAGTGGGAGTACATATCCGATGAGGGTTAAAACAAGTTCCTATAACTCAACACTCCTCCTCAAGATGGGCGATATATATCAATCATTCCTATCTTGTTACAAAAGATATCAAACTCTCTAAGACCGAAACCTTTAGTTAAACAATCAACTAACTACTCTACTAATTTTATATAGCTCAAAGTCAAAATTTCTCTATTCAGGTTCTCCTTGATGAAGAACCGATCAATCTCCACATGTTTGGTGCGTTCATGCCGAACAAGATTGTTTGCAATCTCAATTTATGATTTATTGTCACACCAAACTTGTAGGGAGTCTCCTCTAAACAAACGTATCTCAGACAACAAGCTCTTTACCCATATCATCTCGTATAGGATAATTGCCATAGCCCTATACTCGGCCTCAACTATAGACCTAGCCACTATATCTTGCTTCTAGTTGTGCCAAGATATAAAATTGCCTCCAACAAAAATATAGTAACTTATAGTGGACTTGCGATCGTCCATACAACCCGTCCAATCGATATCACACACTACAGGAAAAATATATTTTTAAGGTGCGTAATGCGCGTTGTAAATCACTTTTAATGGCGTACATATGCGCGCTGTATTAGACCATGTCGTAAAAAATAGGTAGTTTAGATGGCATAAATTGCGTGTCGTCTATAGTCAATCTGTGCACCGTCTATAAACATTTATAAAATCTATTATGTGTCATAAAAAGGCAATTACAGTATGTTTATGCACGTCGTTAATAAAGAATCACGACATACTTCTACACGTTGTTAATATTATTTTATGGCATTCTATTGCATATCTTTAATGCAAAATTACGACATGCTATATTACGCCCTAAATAATATTTTATGGCCTTTCTTTATTAGTCAATTGTGGTACTTATTGTATGTCGTTAAAAGATGTCAAAAGGTCTGATGTACCTCGGACTCAGCTCGCCTCTACCCGTAAATCTGATATTAATACGAGTAGACAATATTTTCCAAAATACATGATCGCCTTCCTTAAATTCTAAAGGTCTACAGTGCGCATATGCCCAATGCTTCTGCCTGTCCTGTGCTGCGAGGAGATGGCTCTGAATATGCTTCACATTCTCTACTGTCTGAGTCACCAACTCTGGACTAAGTATCTGGTGTTCTCTTATGTCACTCGAACACACCGAAGACCTGCACTTCCTGCTGTATAGTGCCTAAAACAGTTCTTTCTGGATGCTTGCTTGGTAGTTGTAGTTGTAGAAGAATTCTACCAAGTGTAGATGGTCCTCCCAAGATCCTCCAAAGTCGATCGTGTACGCTCTTAACATATCCTCTAGTATATGAATCATGCGCTCTGACTGACCGTCAGTCTGTAGATGATATGCAGTGCTGAACTTGTGGCGAGTTACTAGACTCTTCTGCATACTTCACCAAAAATATGACATGAATTAGAAATCAAGATCCGATACAATACTGACAGACACTCCATGTAATCATACTATCTACCTCATGTATATGTTAGACAATATCTCTGTGGACTGTCCAACTCTTAAGGAGAAGAAATATGCCGACTTGGTGAGTCGGTCCATGACAACCCAGACTGCATCCTTCACACTAGGGGTCCATGAAAATCCTATGGCGAAGTCTATGGTAATGTGCTCCCACTTCCACTCAGGAATGGGAAGCAGCTGCAATATTCCTGCAGTCCTCTGATGTTCGGTCTTGACTTGCTGACAGACCAAACTTCTCACCATGAATCTTATAATCTCCTGCTTTATTACATGCCACTAGTATTGTTGTCTCAAATCTTGGTACATCTTTGTACCCCCTGGATGAATAAAATAAATTGAACTATGGGCCTTGGTTATCCACACCGGGCGTAGCTCGCCACTCGAAATATTTAGGCGATATCCATACCTCAACGTTCCGTCCTCAAGAATTTGGATTCTCGTCTGTATACCGGCCTCTGTCCTCTCTCGCAGTCATCAGAATCTCGCATCGGTAGGCATGGTTGCCTTGATTCTCTCAACCAATATAGACAAAACCTCTAGAATGGCCAACTGTCCATCTATGCCTGATATTACAACCTATATCTTGAGCTCCAAAAAATCCTCTAACAAATGGCGTCGAGTCATCAAAAAGTACGCCATTGGCTTCCTGCTTAAGGCTTCTGCTATAACATTCGTCTTGCCAGGGTGGTACTTCAACTTGATATCATAGTCTGTCATCAACTCTAGCCAACGTCTTTGTCTCATGTTGAGCTTCTTCTGAGTATAGACATACTTTAGACTTTTATGATCTTTGTAAATCTTAACCCACTCTCCATAAAGGTAGTTCCGCTATAGCTTTAGTACAAATATCACCGCAGCTATCTCTAGATCATGTGTCGGGTAATTCTTCTCATAAATCCTCAGCTGTCTCTATGCGCAAGCTATCACCTTGCTGTGATGCATCAGAATACATCCTAGTATGTTCCCAGACTTATCGCTATACACCATAAATCCTCTAGATCCAGAAAAAAGTTTTAGGATCAGTGCTGTCGTCAGACGTTTCTTCATCTCATTGAAAGCCATCTGACACTCCTCAGTCCAAATAAACTCCTCGTCCTTACGCGTCAAATGCGTCATAGGCGCATCGATCCTCGAGAAGTTTTCTACGAACCTCTAATAATATTCGGTAAGTCCGAGAAAACTCATAATCTCCGTAACTGATGTAGGCATAGGCCACATTTCCACTGCAATGATCATCTCTGGGTTAACTGATAGTCCATCTCCAATGATTATGTGACCAAGGAAAGGTACCCTATCCAAGCATAACTCACACTTGCTGAGCTTGGCATGCAGCCTTTCCTGCTATAGCATCTCCAACACGATACTTAAATGCTCCTCATGCCCCTCCTGGCTTTTGGAATATACCAAGATATCATCGATAAATACCACCATGAACTTATCCAAGTACTGGTGGAAAACCTTGTTCATTAGGCTCATAAACATAGCTGGCACATTGGTTAAACCAAATGACATGACTAAAAACTAATAGTGCCCATACTTAATCCAAAAAGTTGTCTTTAGAATGTTCTCCTTTCTCACCTTGATTGGATGATAGCCGGATTTGAGATCGATCTTCGAGAATACACATGCGCCACTTAGCTGATCAAATAAATTATTGATGCGCGACAGAGGGTACTTGTTTTTTATCGTTACAATATTTAGTACCCTATAATTAATAGACAAACGTACCATCCCGTCCTTCTTCGGCACAAATAAGATAGGTGCTCCCCATAGAGAAACACTAGCCCGAATAAAACCCTTGTCTATGAGATCATCTACCTAGACCTTCAACTCAACCAACTTTTTCGGTGCTAGTTTATAGACGGAAGAAGTAACTGGATCGACTCTGGTAGTCAACTCTATAGTCAACTCTATCTCTTAGTCAGGTGGCAAGCCTGGAAGATCGTTAAAAAATATATCCTCAAACTCTGATATAATATGGGGTACACTAGTTTACCTTCTGAAATGTATGATGCTATGGTTGGTTGGACACTATGCTCTCGGGTTCCCTGAAGAAACTCAAACTCAGGGTGATCTGGTGGTCTAAATATAATGTATCCACGTCGACAATCTAGCGTCGCATAATATTGGCTCAACCAATCCTTGTATAGGACAATGTTATAGTCGAGCATGGAGAAGACTTGAAACATGCATCTCTCACCCGCAAACAACTACTGAACAAGATCTATAAATGTCGCTAACCAGTACTATTCCACCTCCCGTAAGAATCTTCTTAATCTTCGAAAGGGGTGCAATTACTATTCTATGGGTGGCCATAAAACTAGCAGCTATGAAAGAGTATGTGGCACCAGAATCAAATAATACTACTGTTGGTAATGAAGCTACTAAAATAGTACCTGTGATTACCTCTCCAGCGGTCTTTGCGTCCTCAATGGTCATCGTAAAGGCCTGGCCCTGTCCAGGTGCTGGTTCTCTTGGCTTCTGTCGAGCCCATTGGAAACAAACTTCCTGTAGGGCCAAGGGTGGCCTTCTTTGAATTTCTCCTGGTGCTGGTGGTCGTATTGCCCAAACTCCTACATAGGATAGCCTCTGTCCTGGAAAGACTGGCCTGGGAGGCTGCTGGTAGGCCCTCAGTACTGGTAAGGCTCGTCGATAAACCATCGGTACTGGAACCCTTTGCTCTGGTCAATCCCTGAATTTATGCTGGTCAGATTCGTGTCTCATGCATACTCCCAACCTCCATCGACATTCTGTTAACATGTGTCCCCTCTTGTCGTAGTAATGGCAAGTAGGAATCACTGGTCCCTGCAAGGATGTTGCTCTTTGCTGCTGTGGTACCATGGAACATTTTGTAGGTCCTCCCTATGGATCTCGAACTGATAATGATGATGTATAGGAATGCTTCAGAATGGCCTCTATCTTGTTGATACAATCATGGCGTCGGGCTGCTAACAGAACCTCGAAGTAGGAGGTGTGGGCTATAGATCCAATAAACCTCTGTGTCTCAAAACTCAGGCCTTCGTAGAACTTCTTACTCTTCTTCTTCTCAGTTATAATCAAGTACAGGGCAAAATGGCTCAAGCGAAGTAACTCAACGTTTTACTCCTCAATGGTCGAACTGCCCTGCCTGAGGTTTTGGAACTTGTCCCAAAGTTCCGCACTGGCAGTGGAAGGAATAAATATCTTCTTGAAGATCCTAGAGAACTCCTCCCAAGTGACCCGATCGGGCCCTAAACCCTCCTCCTCTAAAAGCCACCAGTGATGAGCATAGCCGGTAAGCTACATCCTGATAGCAGTCATCCATCTATGTCTTGGAAGATCGGTAGCCTCCAACTGGTGTTGTTTGTTGATAAGCCATGTGTGTACCTCCATCAGCTCCTTCTTGCCAGCAAATAGAAGTGGTATCATATGAAGGAAGTCTATGATAGACCCTATCGTCGGATAGGGAGTTGGTGGTGGCGCCTGTCCCAAATTTGTCACAATACTCTCTCTCAAAGACTCAACTTGGCCTGTTATTGGACCTGCTACTGGGCCTACATCATAGCATAGATCATCTGGAATATCTGTGGCCCGTCCATGGGTTGCCCTGGGGGAAAGGGCATGTATGGCATTTATGGGGGAATTGGAGGTGGTGGGGGCAACTGTTGCTCCTCCTGTCTTGTGGCGCGTTGGCCCTCATAATCTTCCTTGTGCGAAGATTGGTACCCATCTGAAGGTACCTCTGGCTACCCAGATGACTGTCCCTATAGAGATGGGGTAAATAGTAGAGCCTACCCCAGTGTCAGTTCCCCAGATGATCGGGCGTCATGGAGGACATCGCCCGACTGCGTGACACATCCACTACAGAGATTCATAACTCTGAAAAGAAGTCATATTTAAGATCATTATTTAATATTAAACAAGATAAAAATTTGGCAAATTAAAATAAAAAAAGAGGTGTTATATGAAGTACTCAAGCATGTAGATAAGATCCTAATATCTATACCTAATTGCAGGCTCGCTTGGCACAGTCAGGTAAATAAGGCAACTTAAATCAAACCTGCATAGGCCACCACAAAAACTACATCATGCCCTAGTTACAAATATAAGGAACTGAGCCACGTGGCATTGGCCAGATGGTACACTCCGATGGGCATCCCAATCTAATAGACCCGTTGGAGTACACCTTAGTTATAAAGTACAATAATATAACCCAACATTAAAACATAAGCAATATAACTAATCTCATCCACAGACACAAGAATATGAAACACAGAGAAAATAAGTCTACTAATATAGAGAAAAAAATAAGTTTGGAAATGTATCATAATACAATGGTGATAACACAGGGACAAATTCGCTAATACAAGTAATGAATGAAAGAAAATAATAAGATAACTAGGGCCGATATCTGCTAACTAGATAATGATACCAGACCCAAGATGAAGTCAGTACTGGTGATCAAGCAAAGTCATCGGGAAGGATCTCGTCCCCTGCTACAAGTCCTGCTCCTAGATATACACCCGGTACGTACTCCTCCGGGTAGTCCTCCTCGCCTATGCCTGGAAGGGAACCAAGTTCTTAGAGGGACGTAACAAGGTACAAAAATAGCATGCCATAGTAAAACAGAAAGGAAACATGTGATACACCGGTGTAATCTAGAATAACCACCTAAGTAAGATAAAACTTAAAGATAATATTTGACACGTGGGGTTTCCAAATATAAATTTGTAGCTCTGAGGCACAGAGTCACACGGTGTGTACCTGTAACTCCGAGCACAGAGACACAAAGTAAGTAAGTACTTTGACTCCATATACCGATCACTACGTAAATAATGATATATATATAGTGCATGTGAAGTAGCCCAAGCGTCTAGTAACTATCTTCCCCTCCCAATGCGGTCAACGAGACGCATTCGTAACTCATTGAGCCTGAACCTCTATCTAAACAATCTCATTATACTGAAGTAACTAGCCCCAATCATGATCCTATAGTCATCATAGGTTCTGGTCATGGTGACACTATCAGGATATAGGAAATCTGGCATGATGGCAATGTCTGAATGTATCCTAGGGTTCCGATGTAACCAAGTAGGTACATAAAGGTATCAAAATATATCTGACAATCGATACTAGACGTTACTAACAAACGTTTGTACCCGGATATGACTAGGACGCTAAGTAACAATTTCGATCCAAAGCGTACATAATGTATAGATAAAATAAATAAGTAAAACTGGAACTGTGTTACATAATGATGAGGTTCATTTGCCTGGATCCGGATGCGGAAGACGGGGCTCCAGTACAACGTCCATGTCTGAGGATCCCAAAGTACCTAGAGATAATTTAGAAATTAATTAATAATTATCTCGAAGTCTATTATTAATGAAAATATGACATCAAGAACTAATATAGGTTTTTGTCTTAGTTACAAAACTTACGACTAAGGTACGACTAAGGTACTAACTAGAGGGTTGACCAAAGCTGACTAGGAAAACGTTGCATCAAGTATGAAATTACCAAATCGCATAAGGTCCATAATACCAGTATTCATCAATTGTTAGTTCGATCATATATAAATAATATTCATCCTCGACCTATGCCATCCATGTAATCATCGACATAAGTGCATCAATCCCAAATTACTTGTCACCCCTAAATATGCATAATGTTCACAATCTCATCCTCAATCATACCATCACTACTTCCTAATAAAATTATATTAGCACAACACCCTCAAGTGTACACATAAAAAATACTTAAATCTAAAATTATATTATATGCATGGCATGAACCCAAATACTAAACAAATTACGTTTATCATATATACACTCCTCAATATGTATTTAATTAAACATGGGCTAATCATCAACCCAAACTTCCATAACTCACTATAAAATACAAATTAATCAAATTATGTATACGACCTAGCATTCAAGAGTGGAAAAGAAGAAATAAATATAGAAGAAGAAGAAGAAGAAGAAGAAGAAGAAGAAGAAGAAGAAGTGTAAGAAGTGTTACCAAGGGGGATGGCTGTTGGTAGTGGCAACGGTGTTGCTGTTGCTACTATCGATGATGGGGTAACTATGGTGGTGGTAATGACAGTGGTGGTGGTGGTGGTAGTGGTGCTCGGTTGTGGTGGTGGTGGTGATTGAAGGACCGTAAAACAACTCTGGGTGGGTGGGTGAATAGAGTGCAGCAGAATAATCTACCTAATTTAAGATTATTAGAATAAAAGCAGTTGCTAACTAACAGTGTATATAAAAAATATGAAGTAAAGTAGTAAAGTATAGAGAGAAAGCAAACACAAACACCAAGATGTATACTGGTTTTACTATGAGAGGACTAGTCCAGTCCCGAGAACTCAAGCTCGGAGTTTTATCCACTATAATCACCAATAGTGAATCACAAGCTTTGATCCGAAGGCTTGCCACTTCTTTACAAAATAAAATTTGATCCAAAATCTTGCAACTTCACACACCACGAGTTTTGATCCAAAGGCTCGCAATATCACAAAGAACATGGGCTTGATGAACTAAGATCTTTACAACTCTGTAGACTTCTAGACTGAGACCACACTTAGCATTATAAGGCTGAAAGTTTATCTTAGAGATAAGAAAATTTAGGCTCTGAGGGTTTACTCAGTATAGGATAGAAAGATTTAGAATTATTGAGTGAGTAAGAATGTGAAAATCTAACTCTATTTATAGGTTATTACCAAACCGAGTTCGGCCAGAATTCTTGTTGGAGGCCAAGAAATCAGGGATATAACAACTGGATAATTTTATACTAAATGGGTAACCGAGTTCGGTACGAATTTGGGGCAAATTCGGTCCGAGTTTGGTTTACCTATATTAGGTAGATCCAATTTTGTATATGGACTAGTTTGGTAGATAGGTTCAAGATAGATTTGGCCTAATTTTTGAGTAGATAGATTTTAGGCTATTTGAGTGGACTGAGTTGCTTTCTAGTTGCTAGTGCAACTCGACTTATATAAGTCCTAGAATTAAATAAAATATTAAATTATATATAAAAATAAAGAGCATTGATGATGCCAAACTTCTGAAATAATGCGAGGCTCTAGATAAGTCGTAGGCGGTTAGACAAAATATTCTGGTATAATGTCGTCTTTGGCTCATCGTCATATAGCATATGTCCATTGCTGATCTTGCTTATTGCTTTCTGCAAGTACATGTTAGACGAATAAAGAAATATATAGAAGCAAATATTATATATCTGGACAATGCGGAATTTAAGTTGAAGACATATATAATCGATGCATATATCAAAATTAATAAGCACAAATCACTATACATATACTACTTAAATATATACTTATATACTTAAACTTACTTCTTTCCTATTGACATGATCAAAAAGAAGCTCCCCAAAATAGGTGATATTGATACAAATCTTTACCAAAGATTTTATATGTGCATAAGCTCCCCCTTAGTATGATGTTAGCAAATATACACATATTTGATATATTTCTCCTCCTTTGTCAAAATATATTATTTACGTCCCCCCAAAAACGAAGTGTATATCATGAAGACAAGGTGAGTAGTATAAAGCATATAATATAATCATGTGTTAAATTAGGAGTAAGTAGCTAGAATATCACCATATATAGAATAATGACATGTATGTCATAACCATTTACTTATAAATTGAAAATTAGATACCAATTGTAGGAAACTAGATGTAGTACATTATAAAAATATTAGGTAACAATAATACAAGAGAAGCATAAATGAATATGCACATTTAGTCATATGCAAGTGAGAATTAAACAACTTCTCTCTAATATCATTATAACTAGTCTAAATCCAAATTAAAACAAAGTGGCATAGTTTTGAAATAATTAGAAAACCAGTAGTGCTTACTAAAACTCATAGTGTCACAGTCTATACTAAAAGTTACCAACTTTAAGTCAATTCTAAGACTTAGATTCACTGTTGTATTATAAAACAATTGCAAATAGACCTTAAAAATTATTATTAAATAAAGTGTTGATCATCTTGGGTTAGCTGTAGGGGCCAGATCCCAGCTAGCGGTGGTCCAAAGACACTTAAGCAGTCTATACTAAAAGTTACCAACTTTAAGTCAATACTAAGACTTAGATTCACTGTTGTATTATAAAACAATTGCAAATTGACCTTAAAAATTATTATTAAATAAAGTGTTGATCATCTTGGGTTAGCTGTAGGGGCCAGATCCCAGCTAGCGGTGGTCCAAAGACACTTAAGTACTGCGTCGCTTAGGCTATTTATACTTTTTTAACAGAAGGGTCCTTTTGACTTATAACCAAAATTAACCTTAACTTTAAAGGACTTAGATTTAATAGGTTTATATGCTAATTATAACATCATACAACATTAAAATCTAGAATCATAATTCTTGACGAATAAAGTTTATTAAAAGATATAAAACTTCCATAGACAATTGTGTCATACTAATACAAAGTAAATATCTCCATAGTGTGAACTAATTACTAAGGCTAATCAACTAGTCATGCTGAATAGAAGTAATTACAAGAAAATTAACTGAGCATGCCAATATCACATCTCTCATTAATTTAAATAAATACCAACTAAAAGATATTAATAAGAGATATGCTAGATTCTTTAAATATAGCAATTCAAGAAAAATATAATTAGCATGTTACCAAAGTGGCTCAAGTAGCCATATTTATGTTGGTGCAATTGCTTGGAAGATGACCTTTGTAGCTTTATAATCACCAATATTTTTCTTGGTGCTAAATCTTGACATAAAGTGTTCCACCTACATTATAAGGCAGTGACTTGGGTATCCAAAATTTGGATTCATATCTATTAGCTTTGGGAACCCACTTATACATATTCATATCAACCAATTTTCTAGCCTTACACTAATGTGTAATGTGTCCTTTTAAACCACAATAATTATATATAGCATAGGTATTTGTGTTGGGTATAGAAGGATGAGTATGTAAAGTGGTGTGACATGTCTTGAGTGGATATTTGTAATAAAATGCATGATTATGTGAAGTATTTGGTTTGCTTGCTGGTGTCTTTTTGTGAGTGCTTTTTTGTTTTGCCATGTGTCTTATGTTAGACTGACTAGTAGGTTGTATGACCTGGTTTCCCAATATAATCTCTAACTTTTTAGAGGTGGCATATAAATCATCATATTTAGCAACAAAAATATGAATTCTAAGTAAGGCATTAGAGTACTTCTCCTTCTCCTGTTTTAAGTCCTCCTTAAGTTTAGCATTTTCTTGATTAATTTCATCAAAGAAGTCAAGTGCTTCTTGTAATCTAAGCTTAAGTTTGGAGATATAAACAGAATCATCAGAATAGGAATAGTCTCTAGCTTCATTTAGTAGACACATAAATTTTTTATTCGCAAGATAATAAGATTTAATATCTTTTCTGGCTTGCTTTTACTTATCCATAGCTTCTTGTGATCTTCAAATAAATTATTGAAAGCATCCGATGATTCATTATAAGAAAACTCTTTAAGTAAAGGATTATCTTTTACCTCGTTAGTATATGCCGTCAAGCATACATTTGCAGCATGTCGAGGGCTTTCTTCTTCCTACTTACTATCTTCACTTTTACACCAGATGCTATTATTTGCATCTTTTTTGATCGTTCATATCAATTTTCTTTTTTTGCTTTGGATCAATCTTTCATCATATGGCCTGGCCTTTTGCAGTTGTAGCATATATGCTCTTCATCACAGTAGTCGTTTAGCTCTTTCTTCTTTGATCTCTCAAGGTTTAGAATTTTTTTAAGTTTCTAGTAATCAGGGCAACTTCCTCATCTTGATATTCATCATCGTAGGAGTCATAATTTGTGACCTTCTTGTGATGTACCTTGAGAGCAATTATCTTCTCCTTTGGAGTAAATTCTTTAAATTTCTTGAGATCTAGCTCGTGAGTCATCAACTTACCAATGAGCATCTCGAGGGTCATCATGGTGATATCATTCCCTTCTATGATTGCATTGCCCTTGGGATTCCAGTTCTTGGTGAGTCCCCTGAGTACTTTGCGAATCTTTTCATGATCACTGTACTCCTTGGCAAGAGATAATAGAGGGTTGATGATGTCGAGTAATCTCGTAAACATTTGAGTGATTGCCTCATCTTGCTTCATTTGGAATGCTTTATACTATTATGTCAGACGACTTATTTTTGATTCCTTTACTTGGGAGGTTCCTTCATGGGTGACCTCAAGAAATTTCCATACTTCGTGCAAACTTTCAAAAGTGGAGACCCTGTTAAATTCAGTTCTGTCTACAGTACAAAATGGAGCGTTAATAGCTTTAGCATCAAGACTAGCTTATTTTTTCGGTATCTGTCTACTTATCATAAGGTTTCTCTACAAGGTTACCATCTACAACTATTCTAGATGGCTTCTTGTATCCTTATACTACTACAGCCCAAAGGTCAAAATTAAATGACTTCAGGTAGAAACTCATATATGTCTTCCAGTATATGTAGTTAGTACCATCAAATAGGGATGGCCTATTTATGGACTGGCCTTCACCATTGTTGGTGTGGATAGATCTAGCAATTGCCAAAAGTCTCTTAGGATGTTAAGCCAAATATGAAGAGAGCTAGCTCAAATACCAATTGAAGAACTATAAAGCAACTCTAAGGGGGTGAATAGAGTGCAGCGGAATAATCTACCCAATTTAAGATTATCATAATAAGGGTAGTTGATAACTAACAGTGTATATAAAGACTGTAAAATAAAGCAATAAAGTAGAGAGAGAAAGCAAACGCAAATACTAAGATGTATACTGATTTTCCTCTAAGAGGACTAGTCAGTCCCGAGAACTCAAGCTAGTAGTTTTATCCACTATAATCACCAATAGTGAATCATAAGCTTTGATCCAAAGGCTTGACACTTTTTTACACCACGATATTTGATCTGAAGTCTCGTAACTTCACACACCATGAGTTTTGATCCGAAGGTTCACAACTTCATATAAAACATGCACTTGATGAACTAATCTCTTTACAACTTGTAGACTTCTAGACCGAGACCTCACTTGGCACTAGAAGGCTGGGAGTTGATCTTGGAGATAAAAAAGTTTGGCTTTGAGGGTTTACTCACTATAGGATAGAAATATTGAGAATGGTTGAGTGAGTAAGAATATAAAAATCTAACTCTATTTATTTGTTATTACCAAACCGAGTTCGGACAGAATATAGTAGGAATATTTATATTTTCGAATATTGGAGGCCAAAAAATCAGGGATATAACAATTGGATAATTTTATACTAAAAGGGTAACCGAGTTTGGTACAAATTCAGGAGAAATTTGGTCCAAGTTCGGTACAAATTCGGGGCAAATTTGGTCCGAGTTTGGTTTACCTATTTTAGGTAGATCCAAGTGTGTATGTGGACTAGTTTGGTAGATAATTTTAGGATATATTTGGCCTAATTTTTGGATGGATGGGTTTTAGGCTATTTGAGTGGCCTGAGTTACTTTCTAGTTGCCAGTGCGACTCAACTTAAATAAGTCCTAAACTCAAATAAAATATCAAATTACATATGAAAATAAAGAGCACTAATGATGCCAAACTTCTGAAATAATGCGAGGTTCTAGATAAGTCATAGTCGGTTGGACAAAATCTTCTAGTATAACACTGTCTTTGGCTCATCGTCATATAGTATATGTCCATTGCTGATCTTGCTTATTGCTTTCTGTAATTACATATTAGACGAACAAAAAAATATAAAAAAGCAAATATTACATATCTGGATAATGCTGTGTTTAAGTAGAAGATACTATAGTGATTGATCAATTATCATAATTCTAAACTTAATTAATTAGCTATATTCAAAAATTGAACATAAATATTGTGCCAACAATCTACCCCTTTTTGAATATGGCAAATCAGTTAAGTTTAAGACATATATAATCGATACATATATCAAAATTAATAAGCACAAATTACTATACATAAACTACTTAAATATATACTTATATACTTAAACTTACTTTTCCCCCATTGACATGTTAAAAAAGAAGCTCTCCCTTAATAGGAGATATTGATACAAATCTTTACCGAAGCTTCTACATATGCATAAGCTCCCCCATAGTACGACGTTGGTGAATATGAACATATTTGATATATTTCTCCTATTTTGTCAAAATATATTATTTATGCCCCCCATCACAAACGAAGTGTATATCATGAAGACAAGGTGAGTAGTATAAAGCATATAATATGATTATGTGGTAAATTATGAGTAAGTAGCTAGAATATCACCATATGTAGAATAATGACAAGTATATCATAACCATTTACTTACTAATTGGAAACTAGATACTAATTGTAGGAAACTAAATGCAATACATTAATATAGAAATATTAGGTAACAATAATACAAGAGAAGCATAAATGAATATGCACATTTAGTCATATGTAAGAGATAATTAAACAACTTCTCTCTAATATCATTGTAACTAGTCTAAATCCAAATTAAAACAAAGTGGCATAGTTTTAAAACAATTAGAAAACCAGTAGTGCTTACTAAAACTCATAGTGTCACAGTCTATACTAAAAGTTGTCAACTTTAAGTCAACATTAGGACTTAGATTCACTGATGTATTATGAAAACAATTGCAAATAGACCTTAACAAATTAATATTAAATAAAGTGTTTATCATCTTGGGTTAGCTGTAGATGCTGGATTCCAGCAGCGGTGGTCCGAAGATACTTAAGTACTGTGTCGCTTAGGCTATTTATACCTTTTTGACAGAAGGGCCCTTTCGGCTAACCAAAAATAATCTAAACTTTAAAGGACTTAGATTTAATATGTATATATGCTAATTATAACATCATACAACATTGAAATCTAGAATCATAATTCATGACGAATAAAGTTTACTAAAAGATATAAAGCATGCATAGAAAATTGTGTCATACTAATAGAAAGTAAATAGCTTCAAAGTCTGAACAAATTACCAAGGCTGATCAACTAGTCATGCTGAATAGAAGTAATTACAAGAAAATTAACTAAGCATGCCAGTATCACATCTCTCATTAATTTAAATAAATACCAAGTAAAAGATATTACATATGGGAATCTAAACCCCTAGGTGCGAGGCTCCACATAAGTCGTAAGCTCTTGGACGAAATCTTTTGGTATAATACCGTCTTTGGCTCATCGTCATATAGCATATGTCCATTGCTGATCTTGCTTTTTTCTTTCTGCAAGTAAATATTAGACAAATAAGAAAATATACAAAAGTAAATGTTATATATCTATATAATGCTGAGTTTAATTAGAAGATACTATAGTGATTGATTAATTATCATAATGCTAAACTGAATCAATTAGCCTTATTCAAAAATTTAACATAAATATTGTGCCAACAGTGATGGTGATGGCGGCTGTGGTGGTGGTGTTGACGGTGGTGCGGGTGGAGTTGGTGTCGGCTGTGTTGGTGGTAGTGGTGCTCGATGGTGGTGGGAATGGTGATGGCGGCTGTGGTGGTGAGGGTGGTGCTCGGTGATGGTGATGGCCAAAGGAAGGAGAAGGTGGTGCTGTGTGGGTTTAGGGTTCCAAGAAGAGGTGAGGAGGAAGAAGAAGAAGAATGGGAAGGAGATGAAAAAAAAGAAGAAGAAGGAGAATATATTCGGCTGTGAGAAGAGGGAGGGGAGTAAGGAGAGAGAGGGTTTCCTTGGGGTTACGGTCGGCCAAGGGACGAGGGTGTATGTATCCTAAAATATGGGGAATGGGTGGTTGTGATTAATGGATGAAAGAATCAATGGCTAAGATTAAGTGTGAGTTGATAAGGATAAATAGTATAATGTAAAAAAGGCGAAAGAAAGGGAAAGAGAGAGAGAGAGAGAGAGAGAGAGAGAGAGAGAGAGATGACTGGTCACATAACCTAAGGAGGTTCTCCATTTGATTTGCACCGATAGGAGGTTGACACATTGCATTACTTTTGTATTTGGGTCCCTTAAAGTTTGTGATTTACAAATAAAGAAAAAAGGGTGAGGATTTGATGTGGAAAAATGGTGTTTAGTGTTTTGTAGGATAGAGAGGTTGTTGGATGTTTTGTATGAGTCTCATGATTGGGAGTGAGGGTTGTGTTGGGGTTAAGTTAAGTCAATTTTTCCTAAATTAAATAAATATTGTGTCATAGGTGTTCTTAAATAAAATGGTCATCATGGGGTATCAATTGGGAGTGATACAAAAATCATGGACGTTATAGGTTGGTATTAGTCTTGGACCCTTTAATTGGTTAGGCAAAATGGGTTGAGTTTGTGTCCCCAAATTAATGGCAATGACATAGGTACAAGGCATAGGATTAAAGAATTGATTTTTGTGACTAAAAGTTGTGCAAATAAAATAGAGCACAAGGAAGTATGTTTGTGAGTGACAAAAATATCCAGTGCTTAGGTTGGCTCGTCAGGTCAAGTGTGCAAAATTTTGTTAAAAAGTAAAGGCTATTATTATGCTCCAAATATTGTACCAACGGTAAGGTGCACCAAGAGTTTAAATTAAAGAACCAGTCTTCATAACCCTAATTTCTAATCCTTAGACAACCTAAAGCTAAACAAAAATACTCACCATACCCAGTCTACCTAAAAAATATTGTTGAGGGGTTTTACAGAGCCTATTACCAGTGAGTATATTCAACCTCTCTGGCAATGTCTCAAACTCCAATCAAATTTGCATGGAGAATTATGCATATACAAATGAATGATATGCACCTGAATCAAGCAATGTTACTGCTAGATAGGATACGACAGAGATGTTACCTGCCACCACGTCGCCAGATTCCAAAGCCTCCTCCAGAGATAAAGTGAAAGCTTGCCCTTGGTCCTGCTGGGCTCCTCGATGTTGCCTCCCTTGGACATGCTATTGAGGCCTCTACTAGCCTTGATGCGGATTTTGCAGCTGTTAGTACATCTGATCTTGCGTCGGTAGCAGACGCTGAGCTAATGGTCTTACTACTATTGTTGGCCCTCTCTGTTGGACTGCCCCTGGCGCTAGCCCTCCTGGCCTCTACATCATCGGACAATTAGAAATCCGTTGATCTGGACTACCATACCTCATAGAAAACCTATTGGCTACCCTACATAAATCTCTAGTGTGGCCTCCCTTGCCACATTAAGTTTAACCTACCGGTGCTCCATGGCAATTTTGTTGTTTTTGCTGTCTCGGCTGCTGTCGAGCTGGTGCTGTCACCGTCGAAACTACCGCCCTCCTTGTCACTGAATCATGGATATGAACGTCAGGTGATGGTCTTGAAGTTTGAGATACTCCTTCACCTCATCCTCTATTTTGAGTATGAGACCTCTTGAGACCTCATTTGGCCTCCTGTCCTTGCCGATAATCTCTGCTTGGTAAGCTTGTGCCTCCAAGCTGCTATCAGTACTTCTTCATAAGTCTGGTAGTCGTACATCTCACCAGTTTTAGAATCTCCAGATGAATTTCTTGTTGGAACCTCATTGCTCTATACGACTCTGTAGCTACCATAGTCGGAGCGAATATACTCAGCCTACAAAACTCGGCTACATATCTATCCACTGTCCTACCGGCCTGGTTGAGACCGATAAACCTCTGTTGGAGCTCATACTTTGCACGACTCCAAAGTATTTGGCCCAAAATTGAGCCATGAAACTTTTCTTGGAGATCGGATACCTCAAGCCAATCTCTACTGACGCCCACTAGTCACGGGCAAGATCTTAAAGCTGTAATCGAACTTGATCAACTTGTTTATCTGCCGAAACCCTTGCTGCTGCCAAAATAATCTCAATATCTTACAAACATGTATCTACTATGATGTCATACTCCATGCCATTGAAGTACCTTGGGTTAAGTCGGTAAAATCTAACCGATGCTCCTGAATCAGTCCTTTTGCCTCTTTTCAGAACCATCTGTACATCTTGACTCAAGAAGACAATCTGCTTTTTTGTTGTTGAAACTGTTGATGTTGTACCGCCATATGATATAACTACATAGCCATCATTCCCCAGAGGATCTCCAGTAATGCTGGGGTGTCAAGTACTGCTGGTACTGGTAGAACTAGTGGGGGTACGAGGATCTCAGGGGCTGGTTGCTCAGCATGTCCAACTTCTGGTTCTACTGTGCCATCTTGTTCAACTACTGGCTCTATTCGAATTTGACTCTGAATATGTTCTACCTCATATTTTTTCCCAGGCGAACCCTGTCCTGCCATGCCAGTTGCTCCAGTAATTGAAGAAGCCCTAAAGAAAAAGACAATAAATATCAAGAACATGACGAGAAGGATCAAGGAGGCAAGCAGTTTTAATAGTTCAAGCGTTGGTATCGAGGAAGATGAACAAGATATCAAAGGGGGTATATTTGATTGTGACTTCTATGACCATAACACCCTACAAGTCTTGATAATTCAGACCTGTATGAGCCACAACAAAAACCTTGTCACGCCGCAGTACCAAAATACGGAGATGGACATGGCCAGTTCCTCCGTACAAGGTATAGAATATCGTACGGTGGTCACGGTTGTAACTAGACAAGGGGGTACATACTACAAATAAGTCACTTTGGGTCATAAAAAATATCTATTATCTCAATCAGTCAAGTAAGAACAGTAAACATATAACATATATGACAAGGAAGTAAGGGGTCCCTAATATCCTGCCAAAATATTCAGGAAACCAGCTGTGCAAAAATAAGAAAGCTGACAGAGTAGCAAAAGTACATAACGATGATCAGATGCAGTCTGATTAATTATAATCATATAAAAAATTAAATATCCAGATTTACGGCAAACAAGTGCCGATGGCTAGACGTCCAAAATGAGTAAAATATGCAATTACGACCAGGAAGAAGAAACCTACTCATTTTCCTTAGTGGCCATCCGTCTGGTGCATGTTATGGTTCAGGGGAAAGTATGCTTGATCCTTGGGTGCTAGCTCTAAACCTGGCTATACAAAACCAGTTGGGTTAGACCCCAAATAGCAAGTACCACAAAGGAAGCATGAATGAAGAAATAAAACCAGGTTATGAAATAGATACATATATATAGTTTTGTCTTATAGTTTCATTTTATAGCGTATCGTGACACAATAATCTAACCCTACAACCCAAAAAGAATAAGGGTTAGACCATCATACCATGATGGTCCATGTCACTAGACTATTTGACAGCAGATACAATAAACAAACAAGCTTAGTTAAATAATCGGCCAATCCCTTGTACTACTTGCTAGGTGGAGTCTGGGTTATCCTATAAGTATTATGCATATAATAGGAATCCTCAGATCAAACCATGTTCTAGCAGTGACTTGCCGAGCTATGAATCGCTACAAACCATATAGTAGTATACATCGCTCCCTTGTAAGCCCACTGTGCTAAGATTACATAGAACAAATAGTATAATATAATAATCGGATATTGTCATCCGCTAATAAGGATTTAAATGTTATTCAATGGGGCCAGCCTTCACTCCCCATATAATGATTGAGGCTAGCTAGTTAAGGATGATCACGGGATTCCGTTATTCCCAATGATCTACATGTTATAGTTGCCTAGTTAACCCAACTTTTAGCTGGAATCATATGGTGTGGTCATATGTTATACCCCTTACATGTCATACCATAGTATGGACACGCTAGCTACAAATCCACTTTGTCACTTTGTAGTTCAATTTGGATTTACCCCATCGTGATGCAACAGTCAAACAAATCCTAGTAACACTTGGTTATTGACCAACTATAAAGTCCATGCTGGAAGAATTTGTTACATCATATATCGCTTAGTACGTAGGCACACCTCTGTGTGAAACATGTAACATAGTTACGTATAAATAGTTAGCACGTAGCCCGTATCCCGTAGTAAGTGTATAAGCACGTATACCAATAATCGAGTCAAGTAACCAATCATTGCTAAATTATATGGGTTCTATCACATAATCAGGTCTAACACGTGGTCACATAGCTCACATATATTAGCAATCATTAAAATAATATACGGAGTCAGAAAAATTCTATAAAGCATTAAAACCAAGCAAATTAATAAAATGTGTACATAGGCCGCATGAGGATCATGGACATATAGAGTCAGTGCCGCATAGGATAGGTGCCGCATAAGAAGTTGATCATATATGGGTCGGAGTCGCATGGGCTCAGTGACGCATCGGATGTATCAGCCGTATATGGGTCGGTGCCGTATGGGATAGGACAAAGTCCACCCCTCAGGACAAGTGTTGAGTGATGTGCAAATATGTGTCATGGAAGGGATTGAAGTGATGGATGTGACAAGTAATAAGTGTGTCACAAAGAAAAGACAAAACTATGAAAAGATGTGCCAAGGTTTCAGAGCCATACATCCAAGGGAAAGTGGCTGCATGCTATGCTTGCTATATATGCCTGCTTGCCATATATGACACTCGACCGCATATTGCTCTTTGGACTTTGCGAATTTCTTATTCGTTCAGCGATTGAAAATACAAGGAGTTCAAGGATTAGCTCCAAAATACTTGTGTGATGGCAGTGATGCATCCAACAAGATGGATGCATGCAAGTCAATATACGGCAAAGAGCTCAGGCCACATAGCACTCAGGCCACATAACACTCTCATCCGTATAACTTGCTGGTAGCATGAAGACTTCGTCTTCTCCAAACAGCAAGTTCGGCCATGGCAAAAACTTCAAAAATGTCAAAATTATTTTCTTCATAAAAACCTCATTTTAACTCAGAATCAAATAAAACAAAAGCCAAAATGCTCGAAATAAAGTGCTCTACCAACCCCAAAAACTAGTTTTTTAAAATACCATTTTTTAATAGATCAAAACCATAAAAACTCAAGGAACTCATAAAAATCCTAAACTTTAAATGTAGATCTACTCAAATCTACCCATTAAAACTAAAAACTTTAAGTACTAAAAGTGTTTAGAATTATAATATACATAGCGTGCCATGGTTGGATCCATTATACCAGCCGGGGTCAGGGAGTATTTAGTGTAGATATGTGATCATACCCCGTAGTTCTTATTTTCCTTGTATAGTATTACTCATACACCGTACGTATGATTAACCAGGCTCATGGTTCTTGAGAAGTACCCAAGGCTATCATATGTTATCACTAGTACTCACTCACTTAGATGTATTTCTTGATTCTATATTTGATGTTCATTTCTTTTGTATGTATTTCTAGCATTTTTTTATTCTTGTATATTTCTGCTATGCCTTATTCATCGTGTATATGCTCTTTATTTACTACTACATAGTTTTTATCATTTATTGGAACTGTTGTTAGAGGTGTGCTTTGCTCCTTTTTTGACTGGATATATTTTTTTAGATGACACTAAGGAGTGGTATCCCACTCACTACGGGCTTCATGAGGTAGTTGGTTTAGAGCTAGAGACTTTGGCTTAGGAGAAACTCATCCAGGTTGAGATAGATGATAGTTTACCATTAGCTTAGTAGATACGCTTATATTATTCTAGATTTATCTCCAGCTTTGAAAATTAGTATTTTATTATATTTGAGACTCACTGGATTTTATCTTTTGTCTTGTGAGTTATATTTTTGTCTCTTCAGTTGTTTATATCATATTCGTATATTATTCCATCTTATAGTTCTGTGATTGAGTATTCATATTTTATTGGTGGTGTTATATATGTTGTTGATCATTATTGCTAGATATTATAGTTTACCAAAAAAATGTTGTACCTTTGATACTGCGTTATAGGTTGGACGTTGTTCACTATTCGTGCCTCTACACAGGGTGCGGGTCATGCCATATTTTTATTGGTAGCCCATGTAGGTCATCAGGGTCACAATTAGTTCATAGTGGTACTCTAATTTGAGTGCTATTACGAGCCTGGTTTTAGATATAGGTTTAGGCTATAGGATGTGAAAACTCAATCAAAACTAGAAAAACTCTACTGTTCATTTAAACTATTTTTTCTTGTTATTTGATAATTGAGATTTAAGTTTCCTTCTTTGACTATATTCTATCTTATGTCATATTGATTATTTCTTCTGTTTGCCTCAGGATGCCGCCTAAGACTCGATCACAGTGGAGTTCTTAAGGATCTGTGACTTTTCGAGAGCCTACACCAATCATTTCTCCGGTGATTGGCATATCAGCTGCATTCGGGGTCTACCTCTAGTAAAAAGGACTATTCCAGCTGTGTTTGAGGGACTTTCACCTCCACCTCCCGTGTCGGCAGATGCGACTCAACTTATTGCATTTTTTAGGAGATGATGGAAGCTCAAAGGCCCCATTAAGAGGCTCACCAGTGGCAAACCGATGTGGTATGGTAGGATATCGAGAGTGTTCATTAGCTTGCCCTTGCTATAGTTGAGAGAGAAGCTCTGGTCCAGTAGTAGGTTGCCCCGCAGGTTGTCCAACTTTGACCAGGTAATATCCAGGACTTCAAGAAGAGGGAACCTCGGGTCTTCAAGGGGATCGAGGGCATTGTCTATGCTGATGATTGGGTAGAGGATATCGAGCATCTCATGAGGGTGTCCCGTCTTGCTGAGGATCTGAAGGTTGAGGTAGTGGGACTTCAGCTATTCGATATCGCCCACACTTTGTTCAGGAATTACCTACTTCTTGCTGATATGAAGAAGTCTTGGAAGGTATTTAAGTACCTCTTCAAGAGGAAGTTCTTTACTCGGATGGATATATTGGACTTCAGGAGGCAGTTTAAGGTCCTTACTCAGAGGAGCATGTCCGTGAAGGAGTATACCATAGAGTTTGGAAGTTTGAGCCAATTTACGGAGTACTTAGTGAGGGAGTTAGAGGTTCGTGCTATCCACTTTCGTGAGGGTCTGAACTGGGAAGTGAAGATCCACATTCCGTCTTTCTTTGGGACATATTGTGAGATACTTGTGGAGGGATGCAAGGTTGCACGGGAGCTGAGATTAAAGCCTAAGAGAGACCGCAATTCTTTTGTGGGGGCCAGTAGCAGCGCAGTATCAGAGGCACTCATAACATGATTCCTGCTTAAGCGTCTTCATTTTCAGTCTAGGCCTTTTTAACAGCCTTAGAAATACTAGACTCCAGCTTGGGAGTTGGTTCAACAGTTACCATAGCAGTAGCAGAGGCACTCATAACATGATTCCTGCTACTACTGTTAGAAGCCTGGCCATAGCTGGAAAGTTTGTAGGAAGAGATTGGTAGTTTGTCTATATTGTGGCACAGAGGGGCATCAGATGAGAGATTGTCCTTCCAAGCCTCGTCGTGCAGCTCAGGGTGCAGCTCCAGCTCAGAGGGCACAAATGATACCACCTACAGTACAGTTGAGGGGATCGCCACTTCCAACCCAGCAACAACATTAAGCCCAGCACAAGTGTCACGACCCGTACACGAAAAATTGGGCATGAGTCATGGGTACGTCCAGCCTATGCCGCAGAATCGAAGGTAGAACACTGTAAAGGTTCATTCTAGGTCATAATCTATAACTCACAAAACCTGTCATTATAACCTCTCCAAAAAGGAGGGCAACCACGCAATATATATATATATATGCCTCAATCACAATTACTAGGGAAAGAGTAAAAGCACGATAAGATATCACAAAGAAACAAAGAAACGAAGAGCAAGTACAATATCCAAATATACAGTCCAAGTCTACAATATCTCACAACAGCAAAATAATAAGTACAATCATCCAAAATTGCAACTGAGAATAACCCCGGAAAACCCACCTAGCTAACTAGGGCACTAACGGCGTCTCCTCGACGGGCTTCTCCTTAGTCTTGGGGTCACAACCCTTCTCGACGCCCGGCCCATAGAATATCGGGCAAAAATCCTCAGGATCCTCTAGAAAAAATATGCCCAGTCAGGACTGGAGCGAAGTACATAACTCTGAAACAACTCCAAATACATGGTAAGGTGTATAAGACTAGCAATAAAAAGTATACAAGATGCACAGGAAATAAATACATGATGAAGCAGAATAAGTAGCTGCAATGTAAACTGGAGAATAATATAAGTAGTAGAGAAGTAACTGCATATTAAAAAATAGGAATACTAGCTAAGTGCCTTGAGCACAAGTTTGTTATATGATCGGCTTAGGTTGCACATGAATAATCTACGATAACTCCGTTATGCGTGAGTTGTATAACCGACATATACATGAATACTGTTTGGCTTTGATCACATAACCTACTCCTACTCCCCTCCCCTACAAATACTCTTGGATCCAACAACGACACCCTATGTACATAATAAATAGCTCGCGCACATGAAGGCGAGAGCACAAGAAGCACATGATAGCATATGAGAATCAATACCCGAAGCACATGATAAAATATACGTGATAGAGTACCCGTTGAACAAGGTAAGGGGGATAACATCTCATGACGGAATCCAAATAGTACCAGCTCATATAATAATGTGTCAGAATCAAGTATTATAGTTCTAGAACTGGTGATATAAACACTATCATAAAATGGAAACTATCAGAGGTAGGTACTCGCTTGACGTCCTGAGCAACTGATGAGGATCGAAATCCAGACCAACGTCGCAAGAACCTATTACAAAAAGCAAGATTAAATAGGGTTCTAAAGAGTTAAACTGATATAAAATAACTAAAAACAGGATTCTAGGAGTATTCTAGGTCGAACGGGTCGAACCGATAAAATTTGGGTCAAAAAGTCAACCTAGGGTCTAAAAAGTCAACTCTAAGTCAAAACTAGGTAAAACGTTGACTTTTATGGTCAACGAGGGCAATTTTGGTCAACACTAGGTCAAACTAGGGTGCCCCTAAAATTCTAGGTCAAAACTAGCTCATTAAGCTAGTAAACCAACAAACTCACCTCCTCGAGATACCGGGATACCCTCGGTATTCGATACCTCGACCTAGTGTCACGACCCGCACCCGGAATTTGGGCATGAGTCGTGGGTACGTCCAGCCTACGTCGCAGCATCGACGGTAGAACGCTGTCTAGGTCACAACATAGTATATCCTGTCAATAGTCTCAACTCCGTACGGAGGACAATGATAAAATAAACCACAGTTCTATAATATACTCAATCACAGCTATAAGAATAATGGCACGACGAGAACTGAAAAGAGTTCTAATAAAACCATCCACAATAAGTCCAACTCAAACCTGGGTCTAAATGACCTCACAAAGTCACAATTAAAATAAATACATCTCAGTCTCAGTCTCAGTCTAAAGCAATAAATGCAGAAAAATAATCTAAGCATGGGCAGGCATGTTCTCCTCTAGGGTAGGCACCTCCTCTGGGATTTCTGGGGTGAAATCCTCCTCTATTCCTGGACCGTAATGAGTAGGGCAAAAGTCCTCCAGGTTCTCTGAAAATGTTGTTATCCAGTCAGGATTGGAGCGAAGCACAAGCACTAACAGCAGTTTCATTAAATTGACAAAATCTATAAACAGTGTAAGAGATACAAGATGGAAATAAAAGCTGAACATGTGAAGTACTGGAGAAAAGAAATAGACAATAGAGCATCTAGCAATGAGTAATAAATGGTGAATGCTAGAACAAGTAAATCTGAATAAAGATAAAACATCTAGCTAAGTGGTTGAAGTATTAGTTTATCATGTGATCGGCTTGGGACTGGATCAGGCTGGTTATATATGATTAGCTATGATTCTTTTAGGTCAGGCTAACCATCTGGTTAGCTATGGTGCATATAGTGGTCAGGCTAATCATATATAACAGCTATGGAGCATATAAGTGGTCAGGCCGCACCCGACGTGAGAAGTGGGGTGAGCTATGGTGCATATAATGTTTGGATATGATCACACAATTTACTAATAGTTCCCCATCCCCCAGCTAGCACGATGGATTCCAACCATGACTCCTCGTGATGGGGATCTAGGGTGCTAACCCGTGTATCCATAGTGTCGGAATCAAGTATGAAATACGCTACAATTTATAGAAGTAATCAACCATAAAAACTGTCAGAGAATGTACTTGCCTGTGGTCCTGAGCAGAATGTAAGGATCGAGGTCCAAAATGGAATCACAATGACCTATTTATGGAAATTCAATGTTAATTAATGAATTAAAAGAATAAACATGCTTAACAATTTAAATACGAGGTTTCTAGGTCAATACTAGCTAAACTAGGTCTTAGCTAGGTCCAACTAGGTTAACTAGGTCTTATCTATACCATAATAGTCTACATTAGACAATACCTAACTAAAGTAGTTATTATTAGTTATACTCACTATTTATTGGTTATACTAAATGTTTTAGTGATTTTAGTATATACTAGTTAATACTAGTTACTACTTTAACTACCTTAGTATACCCTTACCTTACCCATTAGCATAACCCATCTTCAGAAATACCTTATGTGTGCTTACCTCACACTGAATTCCAGTGTTACCCCTAGTTGATACTCTAGTGGCTATCTCCACTAGTTATCTGCTACTTTATGCACCAATCCCCAATTCCTAAGTATCTATCTACTGATACTTGTATGAAGGAACTGATACACTATGTTTTCATAGCCTCACACAGAATACTCTACCACAGACACACCCCCCATCTATACACACACACACAGGCCTCTTCATCTCTGAATTACTGATACACTGTCATTGGGACACAGATAAACTTATTCCCAGGTTAACACAACCTACAGTACTGATGCATAGTACACTAGGACTCACACTGCACTTACAAAAATCAGAATTCCTCACTCACACACCTAATTACCCATGAACACAGGTTCCTTGATACACTGAATCTGATACCCCATATGCCCAACATATTGGACAGGAAAATACACAGGCTCCTCACCTAACTGCTACACATATTTACTCTACTGAAATTGGTACACATGATATATTCAGCCACACACCCACACCCTCACTGACAGTACACACACTGCATACCTAGATACATACAGCTACACATCTACACAGCTACACACAGACACATAGTATACACTGCTATAAATACTGAACACAAGACTCAACACTAATACACTACACAACTGACACAGTACACACACACACATGAACTGGATACACACAACACCTACACTAACTGACTGCTCTCAGATTTCTTCTTCCACACACTGCATTGGCATCCAACACAGCTAGTTCACATTCACACACACCCAGCCACATAGGTATTTAATACACTGAACTCAGGGCTCTTTGATACACAGTTATAAAACACAGCATTAGCTAAACCATATAGGTAAACCAATGCACCAATGAGTGGCTAACAACTGAAATAAATTCCTACATTGTTACTCTAAAAATTGATACCAACTGACACACTACTAATGATACTAACATGAAGTCCTACCCTATGATTTACATATCCCTATCTACTGAACACATAAGTATATTACACACACAGTATACAAAATCCTAACACAACCCCCAACTCACTTATACCTACTGCACATAATGAATTCTGCTCACAGTTTCCTCTTACTGCTCTCACAGAACTCACTACTCAGTTCTAAAGTACTGAGCTCACACAGGGAACCTACAGTCACATACCCAAGAATCTAACACAAAGTGCACATGTGCACAGACACACTTCTCAGTTCATAGTTGAATTACACAGGTATTGGAACACCCCCAAAACAGGGCACACAGTTGACACAGGCTTCTCACAATACACACAACTTATATTGACTGATACACTCATTCAAAACCCATCACAGTGAACTACATCAACACACATACACAGTTTTGCACCCTAGTTCACAGCTATTTAACCCCTATTCATGATACACAGTTGCACACATAGATTCTGAATTCCTCACTGAAATATATATATATATATGCACAGCCATATACACAGGAATCAACCCGACTGAACAGAGCCTCAACACCCTGTCTATTGAACTACACATCTCTATTGAACTACATTAACACATCTACACCAAGGGTTTATGCACAGCCTCTCTATGGAACTACACATCTCCAGAAATTTCCCCAAACCCGATTGTACAGTAAATCCTTCACAGTTTCCCCTCTTCTAACACCCACACAACTACAACCTATATATATATATACAACACATCAAATCCATATACATATGTATAAATATATATATATATAGACATCATACATCAAATTCGATGGAAATAGAGTAAATTAGGTAGGTATTCATCCTATGAAGCATTTCCCCAAACACCTAGCATGCAGAACACGAATTTACATACAACCCATGAATCCCTCTAACCAAAAACCCTAAAAATCAAGATCTAACCTACATGTAGGTGATGAATTAAATCTACATGCAACCCCTAGGGTTAGGGTTCACGAAAATTAGGGAAAACTATGTTGGTCACCAAAACCTAATCCAAAAACCCTAAAAATTAAACTACACACAGATTTGGGGTTCCTAATGGCCATTATCATTTGTACACAGAATTTAAATGAGTAACACTAGATCGCCAACCTAATACAAAAACAGTCTCAACATGCAGTCTAAACAAACAAACAAACACAACCAGAAAACAACAATCTATACCTGAAACTCAAGGGGTCTACGGTGGCTGTCGGCCCAATGCCGCTGTCTGTCCTGCGCCACTCGCAGTCTGTCTCTGATGAGTTTCACCTTTTCTGCTGCATCCACGACCATTTCTGGTCCTAGCAAGGCTCTCTCTCCAACGTCGTCCCACGATAGCGGTGTACGACACCTCCGTCCATAAAGAGCCTCAAACGGTGACATCTCGATGCTGGCCTGGTAGCTGTTGTTGTAAGCGAACTCTACCAGGTGCAGATGATCCTCCCAAGAACCTCCGAGATCTAGAACACAAGTGCGTAGCATATCCTCGAGAGTCTGAATAGTCCTTTCAGACTGCCCGTCTGTCTGGGGGTGATACGCGGTACTGAACTTGAGCTGAGTGCCCAAGCTAGCCTGCAGACTCCTCCAGAAGTGGGAAGTGAAACGACTATCCCGATCTGAGACGATGCTCACAGGAACTCCATGAAGCCTAACAATCTGACGCACGTACATCTCTGCGAGCCTCTCTGTCGACGTGCCCACCTTGAAAGGTAAGAAATGGGCTGATTTGGTCAACCTGTCCACGATGACCCAAATTGCGTCTTTCCCTCCTGGAGAACGGGGAAGCCCTGAAACGAAATCCATGGTCACGTGCTCCTATTTCCATTCTAGAATCGGTAAAGGTTGAAGCAAACCTCCTGGCCTCTGCCGGTCTGCCTTTACCTGCTGGCACACTAGACACCGGGATACGAAGCGTGCTACCTCGCACTTCATTCCATACCACCATACGTGCTCCCTCAAGTCTCGATACATCTTGTTGGCACCGGGATGCATCGAGTATTGAGAGCGGTGTGCCTCCTACAAAACCTCCTCGCGCAGCTCCCCGCTAGGCACACATATCCTCGTGCCGTGCCGTAGAGAACCATCATCTGCGATAGTAAAGTCGTCCGACAATCCCATCTGAACCTGTGCTCTGATACTCCTCAGAGTCTCATCATCGTACTGCGCAGCTCTGATCCTGTCCATCAGTTCGGACTGTATCTGTAATCCCCACATCTGGATCTCAGTACCGGGAATTAACACCTCAATCTCCAAGCTCTCCAAATCAGCCAACAAATGCCTATCTGTCGTCAAGTACATAGCCATCGGATACCTGCTCAAGGCATCGGCGACTACGTTGGCCTTCCCTGGATGGTACTGCAATGAGATGTCAAAGTCCTTCATCAACTCTAACCACCTCCTCTGCCTCATGTTCAGCTCCTTCTGTGTGAATACGTACTTCAAGCTCTTGTGGTCTGTGAAGATTTCCACACGCTCTCCGTACAGGTAATGTTTCCACAGCTTTAGAGCGAAGATAACTGCTGCCAACTCTAAGTCGTGGGTAGGGTAGTTCTTTTCATGAGGGCGCAACTGCCTGGAAGCATAGGCAATTACCTTCCCGTGCTGTTGAAGAACACATCCCAGACCCTTCCCTGAAGCATCACTGTAGATGGTGAACCCACCTGTCCCTGATGGCAACGTCAAAATTGGAGCTGTCGTCAACCTCTTCTTCAGCTCATCAAATGCAGCCTGGCACTCCTCCGTCCACACAAAATCCACATCCTTCCTAGTCAGTCTGGTCATTGGCGCTGCAATCTTGGAGAAGTCTTGTACAAACCTCCTGTAGTATCCTGCTAGCCCGAGAAAACTCCTGATCTCAGCTACCGAACTGGGGGTAGCCCACGACTCTACTGCCTCGATCTTCTTTGGGTTTACCGAGATTCTGTCACCCGATACCACATGCCCAAGAAATTCGACCTTGTCAAGGAAGAATTCACACTTAGAGAGTTTCCCGTACAGCTTCTCCCTCCTGAGAGTCTCTAAGACCAATCTCAGGTGCTCTTCGTGCTCCTCCGGTGTCTTGGAATACACAAGAATATCGTCGATAAACACCACCATGAACTTGTCAAGGTACTGGTGGAACACCTTGTTCATCAAGTTCATGAATACTGCCGGTGCATTGGTTAAACCAAATGGCATCACCATGAACTCAAACTGGCCGTATCTGGTCCGAAAAGCTGTCTTCGGCGTGTCTTCTTTCTTCACCTTCACCTGGTGATAGCCTGACCTCAAATCAATCTTTGAAAACACCCTCGCCCCGCTCAACTGGTCGAAAAGATCATCTATCCTCGGCAGCGGGTACTTGTTCTTGATAGTGATATTGTTCAAAGCTCTATAATCAATGCACATGTGCACCGTGCCGTCCTTCTTCGGTACGAACAATACCGGAGCTCCCCATGGTGATGAACTGGATTTGATGAAGCCTTTGTCCTGCAGCTCCTCAACTTGCTTCTTCAGTTCTGCCAGCTCGCTGTTGTTGACTCTATAGACATGTTGTGAAATGGGCTCCGCTCCTGGAACCAAGTCTATAGAGAACTCAACGTCTCTGTCTGGCGGCAAGCCTGGCAACTCCTCTGGAAATACATCCAGGAATTCCGCTATCAGAGGATGTGGCAACTCCTCTTCTTCCGTCCTGGCTCCGCAAAATGTGCTCCCTCTCTGTTCCGCGGTTCCTCTGACGACCTCAAACTCCGGCTCTCCTGGTGGTCTAAACAATACTCTGCCTCTATAACAATCTATGGTAGCATGATGCCTACTCAACCAGTCCATTCCGAGTACAATATCGTACCCCGGAAGTGGCATGACAAGTAAGCTCACGCTCAAGTCTCGGCCTCCTACTGACACTCTCCGGTCCTTGCAGTGATCACGGACTAGGATAATACCTCCACCAGTCATGATCTTGCAAGTCCTAGCTAATGGTTCTGTGTCTAAATGATGTCGAAGTGCATATGATACAGACACAAAACTATGGGAAGCGCCAGAGTCGAATAAGGTAAATGCAGGAATACAATCGAGAAGAACCGAACCTGTGATCAAGTCTCCTGCTGGCTCGATCTCCTCGACTGCCATGGCGTATGCTCGCCCCTGGGGTGCACCTCTCTGCTGCTGATACTGGGCAAACCTCTGATTTTGCGGTGGAAGTGGTCCCCTCTGCTGTTGGCCTCCTGGTGCTGCTGGTGCTCTGCCTGGTCCTCTCTGGGCTGCTGCTCCACCCTGACCTGGACGAGTCCGAATGGTAGGGCAATCCCTCAGCTGATGTGTCGTCGATCCGCAGGACAAACATGAGCCCAATCTATGCCTGCAGATATCTCTAGTATGTCCCATCTTCCCGCAGTACGCACACTGGATGGCGGGCTGAGTCTGCCTCTGCTGCTGTTGCTGAACTTGCCCTCGAGCTGGTGCCTGGTGCTGTTGCTGAAAGTGTCTCTGCTGCTGCTGAAAGTGTGGACGCTTGCCTGTTCCCGCACTACTGTTTGCCCCTCCGGTAACATCGCGTCCCCTCTTGGGCCTGAGGTCCAAGTCATCCTCGGCTACTTGGGCATCCATCAATATGCCCTCGTAGGTAGCTGTGCGACGTCCCGACGTGCGAGACTTGATCTCTCTTGTCAGCCCCTTTCTGAATTTCCGGGCCCTGTCCCCCGGATCTCTAATCATCGATGGCGCGAAGCGGCTCAGGCGGGAAAACTCCGCGGCATACTCGTCGACGGACGAGCTCCCCTAGGCTAAGTCATGGAACTGACTCTCCAAAGCTCCCAGGGCGACATCAGGAAAGAACTTTTCTTTGAAGAGCTCCTTGAAAGCTTCCCAAGTGAGTCCCCCGCGCAAGAGTCTCGGCTCCGTGCGAAACCACGTCAAGGCAATGTCGAACATCTGGCTGCCAGCGGCCTCGATCTGGAGCGCCTCTGGAATCTGCGCCAAACGCAAGTTCCTCTCGATGTCCTCTAGCCAATCATCGGCGTAGAGTATCCCTTCTGTCCCCTTGAACTCCCGAGGCATCATCCTCTTGAAGTCCACAATGGTGCCCGGCCTCTGTTGTTGCTGACCAGGATGTTGCTGCTGCTGAGTGACTCTCTCCACAGCCTGGAGAGCCACTTGGTGAGCATTCTCCATGTTCACCCTCATCATCTCTGTCTGGGCCTGATGTGCCTCAGCCTGCACTCTCTGGGCCTCTGCCGACGTCCTCTGGGCGTTGACCATGCCCTGTATCAAAGCGAACATCTGTGCTCCATCGACGGGTACACCTCCTGGATGCTGAACTGGTGGTGGTGGTGGTGGTGGTGCCGTCGTAGCTGTGGGGACCCTCTGAACTGGTGGTGGAGGACCCCCGAATGCTGCAGACACTCCCACATGTACTGGAGGTGTAGGAGGTGCTGCTGATGTCTGTCCGACAGCGCGAGAGGTGGCAGACCTCTCCGTATCTGCTGCTCCTAGTCTCTGGGATCTCCTTGGCGGCATCCTGAAGACAGATCGAAAGATTCAATTAAAGCAATAGATACGATATCATCAAGGAAGGACAGTAAAAATTTCTAAAGGAATTAATCATTAAGAATAGTATCATAAGAATCAGAATTCCCTAATTGTGATTGAGCATATCCTCGACCTACTTCCTATTACTACAATATCGTTCTAATGTGAATCTAAGACTACTGACTAGACCTGCATGGGCCACCACTAAAAACGTGTCACGACCCGCACCCGGAATTTGGGCATGAGTCGTGGGTACGTCCAGCCTACGCCGCAGCATCGGCGGTAGAACGCTGTCTAGGTCACAACATAGTATATCCTGTCAATAGTCTCAACTCCGTACGGAGGACAATGATAAAATAAACCACAGTTCTATAATATACTCAATCACAGCTATAAGAATAATGGCACGACGAGAACTGAAAAGAGTTCTAATAAAACCATCCACAATAAGTCCAACTCAAACCTGGGTCTAAATGACCTCACAAAGTCACAATTAAAATAAATACATCTCAGTCTCAGTCTCAGTCTAAAGCAATAAATGCAGAAAAATAATCTAAGCATGGGCAGGCATGTTCTCCTCTAGGGTAGGCACCTCCTCTGGGATTTCTGGGGTGAAATCCTCCTCTATTCCTGGACCGTAATGAGTAGGGCAAAAGTCCTCCAGGTTCTCTGAAAATGTTGTTATCCAGTCAGGATTGGAGCGAAGCACAAGCACTAACAGCAGTTTCATTAAATTGACAAAATCTATAAACAGTGTAAGAGATACAAGATGGAAATAAAAGCTGAACATGTGAAGTACTGGAGAAAAGAAATAGACAATAGAGCATCTAGCAATGAGTAATAAATGGTGAATGCTAGAATAAGTAAATCTGAATAAAGATAAAACATCTAGCTAAGTGGTTGAAGTATTAGTTTATCATGTGATCGGCTTGGGACTGGATCAGGCTGGTTATATATGATTAGCTATGATTCTTTTAGGTCAGGCTAACCATCTGGTTAGCTATGGTGCATATAGTGGTCAGGCTAATCATATATAACAGCTATGGAGCATATAAGTGGTCAGGCCGCACCCGACGTGAGAAGTGGGGTGAGCTATGGTGCATATAATGTTTGGATATGATCACACAATTTACTAATAGTTCCCCATCCCCCAGCTAGCACGATGGATTCCAACCACGACTCCTCGTGATGGGGATCTAGGGTGCTAACCCGTGTATCCATAGTGTCGGAATCAAGTATGAAATACACTACAATTTATAGAAGTAATCAACCATGAAAACTGTCAGAGAATGTACTTGCCTGTGGTCCTGAGCAGAATGTAAGGATCGAGGTCCAAAATGGAATCACAATGACCTATTTATGGAAATTCAATGTTAATTAATGAATTAAAAGAATAAACATGCTTAATAATTTAAATACGAGGTTTCTAGGTCAATACTAGCTAAACTAGGTCTTAGCTAGGTCCAACTAGGTTAACTAGGTCTTATCTATACCATAATAGTCTACATTAGACAATACCTAACTAAAGTAGTTATTATTAGTTATACTCACTATTTATTGGTTATACTAAATGTTTTAGTGATTTTAGTATATACTAGTTAATACTAGTTACTACTTTAACTACCTTAGTATACCCTTACCTTACCCATTAGCATAACCCATCTTCAGAAATACCTTATGTGTGCTTACCTCACACTGAATTCCAGTGTTACCCCTAGTTGATACTCTAGTGGCTATCTCCACTAGTTATCTGCTACTCTATGCACCAATCCCCAATTCCTAAGTATCTATCTACTGATACTTGTATGAAGGAACCGATACACTATGTTTTCATAGCCTCACACAGAATACTCTACCACAGACACACCCCCCATCTATACACACACACACAGGCCTCTTCATCTCTGAATTACTGATACACTGTCATTGGGACACAGGTAAACTTATTCCCAGGTTAACACCACCTACAGTACTGATGCACAGTACACTAGGACTCACACTGCACTTACAAAAATCAGAATTCCTCACTCACACACCTAATTACCCATGAACACAGGTTCATTGATACACTGAATCTGATACCCCATATGCCCAACATACTGGACAGGAAAATACACAGGCTACTCACCTAACTGCTACACATATTTACTCTACTGAAATTGGTACACATGATATATTCAGCCACACACCCACACCCTCACTGACAGTACACACACTGCATACCTAGATACATACAGCTACACATCTACACAGCTACACACAGACACATAGTATACACTGCTATAAATACTGAACACAAGACTCAACACTAATACACTACACAACTGACACAGTACACACACACACATGAACTGGATACACACAACACCTACACTAACTGACTGCTCTCAGATTTCTTCTTCCACACACTGCACTGGCATCCAACACAGCTAGTTCACATTCACACACACCCAGCCACATAGGTATTTAATACACTGAACTCAGGGCTCTTTGATACACAGTTATAAAACACAGCATTAGCTAAACCATATAGGTAAACCAATGCACCAATGAGTGGCTAACAACTGAAATAAATTCCTACATTGTTACTCTAAAAATTGATACCAACTGACACACTACTAATGATACTAACATGAAGTCCTACCCTATGATTTACATATCCCTATCTACTGAACACATAAGTATATTACACACACAGTATACAAAATCCTAACACAACCCCCAACTCACTTATACCTACTGCACATAATGAATTCTGCTCACAGTTTCCTCTTACTGCTCTCACAGAACTCACTACTCAGTTCTAAAGTACTGAGCTCACACAGGGAACCTACAGTCACATACCCAAGAATCTAACACAAAGTGCACATGTGCACAGACACACTTCTCAGTTCATAGTTGAATTACACAGGTATTGGAACACCCCCAAAACAGGGCACACAGTTGACACAGGCTTCTCACAATACACACAACTTATATTGACTGATACACTCATTCAAAACCCATCACAGTGAACTACATCAACACACATACACAGTTTTGCACCCTAGTTCACAGCCATTTAACCCCTATTCATGATACACAGTTGCACACATAGATTCTGAATTCCTCACTGAAATATATATATATATGCACAGCCATATACACAGGAATCAACCCGACTGAACAGAGCCTCAACACCCTGTCTATTGAACTACACATCTCTATTGAACTACATTAACACATCTACACCAAGGGTTTATGCACAGCCTCTCTATGGAACTACACATCTCCAGAAATTTCCCCAAACCCGATTGTACAGTAAATCCTTCACAGTTTCCCCTCTTCTAACACCCACACAACTACAACCTATATATATATATACAACACATCAAATCCATATACATATGTATAAATATATATATATATAGACATCATACATCAAATTCGATGGAAATAGAGTAAATTAGGTAGGTATTCATCCTATGAAGCATTTCCCCAAACACCTAGCATGCAGAACACGAATTTACATACAACCCATGAATCCCTCTAACCAAAAACCCTAAAAATCAAGATCTAACCTACATGTAGGTGATGAATTAAATCTACATGCAACCCCTAGGGTTAGGGTTCACGAAAATTAGGGAAAACTATGTTGGTCACCAAAACCTAATCCAAAAACCCTAAAAATTAAACTACACACAGATTTGGGGTTCCTAATGGCCATTATCATCTGTACACAGAATTTAAATGAGTAAAACTAGGGTTTTACCTGTAGGGAAGGTTTCTTCAACGATGCTCTTCTTCTCCAAGGCTCCCTGACCCACGTTCTTTGCTTCTCTTGCTTTGGAGGAGGAGAAAATGGAACCTAGGGTTAGGGTTTCGAATTTTTGGAGTGGGGAGATGGATTTCTCTAGTGGAGGCTAGGGTTTCTCCTGTTTACATGAATGATGGCTTTGTGAGAGGCTTCTTTTTATATATAAACCTAGTTCTAGGGTTTCCTTGCACAGCTTTAGGTTTAAACCTTTATGTTAAGTCATGTAGGACCTAATAGACTCAGGTTAAGTCAGTCTAGGGTTTTGAGGGTTCACCCTAATCTTAAAATTCTAGGGTTTTGCTAGAATAGGGTTTACACATTAGGGTTGACTCACTAGGGTCTGTCCTAATGAGTTTTAGGGTTTCTACCTTAAACCAAATATCACTAATAAATATAATTAGTTTATAAAACTCAGCAAATTAATTAAATTCATAATTATTTAAAATAGCTAAATTACAGAAATACCCTTATATGGTAAAGTGGTAGTGACACCTAGACTACGCACCCAGCCTAAACCCGCTAAAACATATGCTAGCACGCATAATTATATACACACATACATATAAAAATAACTCTAAACCTATTCCTAGGCAAACACTCAAAAACTCCGCTCCGATACTCAATACCTTGGGTATCTCAAGGTATTGAGATACCTTGATATCTCAAGGTATTAAGATACCTCTCTAAACCCTCACTAACTACCCCTCTAGCTAACTATTTAAGAATATAGATATATACCTAGCTATATGTATAGGCTAATATATATATATATATATATATATATATATATATATATATATATATATATCTAACACATATGAATATCTACATAACTATATGTATATATATATTCACACATACACACTTATGCATATACCCACTCTCATATATATATATACACTAAGCTATCTATCTATCTATCTATCTATCTATCTATCTATCTATCTATCTATCTATCTATCTATCTATCTATCTATCTATCTATCTATCTATCTATCTATCTCACTCATACTCTTGCTGCTACTAGTGCTAATGCTACGCGCTGCGCTTGCAAATGCTGCTGCTATTGTCTGATAAAATAAACGAAAGATATGGAAATAAGACTTTATACGGAAACCCACTCTTTATGTTTACAAACAAGCAGTATAATTAATCCTATACGAGGATGTCGAGTACAATTTTTTAATCTGGGTAAATATTGCTATAGGAGTCTGATTTGCAGTCGATCACTTTGTCCCTTGGACCACACGATGATGAAGAAGTGCCGTAGAAGACAGAAAGCAGCTTCGAAGGTTGCTAAAGAGAGTGGATGCTCGATGCCAAAGTCGTCGATCACTGCTCTTTGCCCGAGCTCTGGATTCTTCTCTCTTGAAATCTACGACCAAATCTTGACCTTTCAATCTTCCATCTTTCGATCTTGGATCTGATACTGGATTTCTTGACCAATTTCTGACTTCTCTTCTGATACTCTATTTTTTGACCTTCTTTCGACCTTGGACCTCTGTCAATAGAGGTCTCTATTTATAGAGTTTTAGTGACAGTGACCACTCAGTCGACGTTGCCCGCGTATAAATGATCTTTTGAATGAGCGCGTGACGCGTGTCCAATTAAGAGACAACGCGTATAACTGCTGCAAAGATCACGACATAAAAGCCACGTAGGTAGGTATCCCTCGCGTAGAAGAGGTTAGCGTAGAAGCCAATAACTGTCACCATGACGTAGAAGCCAAGTAGGCATAGAAGCCGAGTAGGTGTAGAAGCCGAGTAGGCATAGAGGCCGAGTGGGCGTAGAAGCCGAGTAGACATAGAAGCCGAGTAGGCATAGAGGCCGAGTGGGCGTAGAAGCTGTGTAGGCATAGAAGCCGAGTGGGCGCAGAAGATAGCTGATCCTCTTCTCCTGACTGAGGCCTGAGTTGGCAAAATGTGCCAAAGTGATGATGTGGACGTCTTAGCCAAAATTACGGCTCTTGGAGATATAATCAAATCTCTTGCATTAAATGCAGAGATCTGCCCCCATCCTGTACATTAAATGTAGAGGCGTGTCTTGAAGATTTGCCATCATTCTGTGCATTAAATGCAGATACGCGCCTCGAATCCTGTACGAAGAGCAACTGCTGACGTGGCAGTCTGTTTGTCTTTTGTGGAGAGTAAGAAGCTCACGTCTGCCTGTGTAAAACTAGGCAGCGTATTCCTTTGTATGCGTAAAAGCAGTTTACGCAATGGGGATGTCACTAAACGACGGTTCGATGACATTTAATCAAATCTCCCGCATTAAATACAGAGGTCCGCCATTATCCTGCACATTAAATGCAGAGGCGAGCATCGAAGGTCTGCCACCCTTCTGCGTATTAAATGCAGAGACGTGCCTTGAGTTCTGTCATCACTCTGCGTATTAAATGCAGAGACGTGCCTCGGGCCCTGTACGAAGAGCAGCTTTTAACGTGGCAGGCTATTTGTCTTCTGTGGAGCATAAAATAGCTCACGTCTGCCTGTGTAAAACTAGACAGCGTATTCCTTTGTATGCGTAAAAGCGGTTTACGCAAAGGAAATGGCAGTAAATGACAGTCCGGGTTGTTGTGCCACGCCATTATTATAACCGTCGCCTGGGTAATCGTGTAGTACTCTTTGTTAGGAGTCCAGACGTCAGGTTCATTGTATGATTTGACAGGTTCATTTTGAAGAATACGAAGCGTTCCTCGTACACTTCATGCTGCATTTGAAAGTGGATGTGTTTTACGCCATGAAGGCGATGTAGCACCCTTTTTACGCTGAAGCAGCCTGGATATAATGCATTCCGCGGATGGTCCTTGAGCTTATATTTTACACCTATGCTCAGCAAAAAAAGCTCTGTTGCGCGTAGTGGCTCTGATGTTATCTGTTTATGCTGCCCCGCATCAACATGCTGTGTATAGCTATCCAGTATATTTTTTATGGTTCTACAAGACCCCCTTCGAAGCTTTTAAATTTCTCGTAATTTGAAATTCTTTGAATGAAGCATGAAACGGTCAAGTCTGACACATCCTTTAAGGCTGACTTTATGGCGGAGTTATTGGGGATCCGTTGGGATTCGGAGGGCTCTCTCTTGCCTATAAAAGGCGGAGGAGTTAACCTGTTCTTCCTACATCTCCTTCACCACACAGAGATGATTGCCGGAGTTCGTCG
The DNA here is from genome assembly GCA_036927795.1 of Iris macrosiphon. Lineage (NCBI taxonomy): Eukaryota > Viridiplantae > Streptophyta > Magnoliopsida > Asparagales > Iridaceae > Iris > Iris macrosiphon. The sequence goes on from JAYESA010000007.1 coordinate 55,001,900, forward strand.
GGTCAACTTGAGGAAGAAGAAGTCTATGTTCTTCCAGCATATAAGGAGTCAAAAAAGATGACATCTTCGAAAAAATGTCCTCTGCAACGATGGATCATGGAAGGATATCATAGCCTCCTTTGCTCGGGATAATCAGCAACTTTGTATGGCGGTTCTTCCGGAGAGAGGAAGGGTCGTATTTGACCATACAGCTTGCAAGTTGTATCTTCTCCTGATACTTTCATGGACCAGAGCAGAAACTAGCTCTGTCCTCGAGTATTGAGTTGGGTGAAATACCTCAACTCAATCTGTCATGGCGTACGGAGCATGGGATCTGCATCTGTTATGCATGCCCAGTTCTGTATCCTTCCGCCATATATCATTTTCTTGTTAGTCGGTTACGGAAATCGACTAACTGCTGGAGAAGATGGATGAAGAAGCCCACCAATGCGAGAACCTGACAGAACAGACTCTTGGGGTGGCCTTCCGACGACGACGAGGAAATCTTTTGTAGACGGGATTTCCCTCATATGTAATCATGAAAATGAAGAAAAACCCTTTTGTATACTAGATTTCCCTCATATGTAATCATGAAAATGAATAAAATTGTCTTCTTCTGTGCATATGATTATTTCACCATATCCTTTGCTGTGAAGTCTGAATATGTGTAGCTTCGACACGTCTGGTAACTTTATGCCGACTTTGTTAGAAAGAGTGCTAGGTCCCGTCCCGTCTTTTACGCATAACTAAGGGTGCATAGAAAGCCGCTTAGCATTCGAGTATTCGAACTGTCCTACTGTTAGGAGTGAGGAACCGCGTAGAATTCTGAACTTTCGCTTCTGATAAACAGAATTCTTGTTCAGACATCATCTTCAAGAATGATTTCTCAAAAATTCCTTGGAACAGGGCGAGAAATGGCTGTCAAAAACTGAGTCGCCATCTTGAATTCGTAGATGAAATATTCAGACTGGAGTCTGGATGAACTTCCAATCGACCCATGGAGAAGAGTAATTTTCAATGTTGAACTCTGTATGCTTCGGGTACTTTGGATATTTTGAGGTTAAGAAGGAGTATCTTCTGTGTGAACTCTTGTAATTGACCGCCTTGAGAATCGTTCAGATGTACGCGTACTCTGGCCTGCATATTTTTCTGATGTGCAGAAAGTCCTAGCATAAAATGATAAGTTCGTAGCCTCTCGAGCGTAAAAGCTGCTGAGCATGAGAGCATCCGGGCGTAGAAACTGTAGATTTGTAGCCTCTGAAAAGAAAATCTTCTGAGCGTAAAACTGTGGATCTGTTGCCTCTTAGCGTAAAAGCCACCGAGCGTGAAATCATAGATTTTTAGCTGCTGAGCGTGAAGTCGTAGGTTTGTAGCCTCTCGAGCGTAAAAGCTACCGAGCATAAAAGCATCCGGGCATAAAACTATAGACTTATAGCCTGTGAGCGTAAAACCGTAGATCTGTAGCTGTCGAGCGTAGAAAGCTCCTTAGCGTAAAAACCACAAATCTACTTTGCACGAAAACTTTTCGAATTCGCTGACTGTTCGCCTTCTCCGAGTAATAGGCTAACGTAGTACCCAATTATAACCGAATATTAATTATGAGATTTCGTTCGGGATTCGAGGAGTCCATCTGAACTCTATATATATCCCAAGCTTTTGAGAGAAAATCTTTTCATCCGTCTTCTGTGAAAGAAAGCCTTCGACTGTTCGAGTTCTTCTTCGTTTCCTCTCCGAGCCTTCAAAGTTTTCAGTAATGGCCCCGAAACAAATCCCCTCCACTAAGGGAAAGAATGTTGATTACTCTTCTCGTTCTTCTGCTCAAGCGAGAGCGTCTTCGGTCGGGCAAGGCGAATTTCATTCTGAGTGAAGTATCTCGCCGACGAGCAGTGCACCCGGCCTCAGAGGTAGAGCTTTTGGGACGAAAAAGAACGACTGAAAATCCTTCGCACACGTTGTACGTGAACGCGCTAGGTCGTCTTCTGTGCTGATAGTCTCTTTGAGGAAGATGTTGCACAGAGACGTTTCATCTTTTACGCCCATATTTCTAATGTATCAGCGTAAAAACTCCATATTTTCGCAGTCGGGCGTAAAAGCACAGACTGTCGAAACTTGGCGTATACTATAAATTTGAGTGTTATGCTATCGGCGTAATAACTCAAACTTTGGCAGTCAGGCATAAAATACAGACTGTCGAAACTTTGCGTATACTGCCAGCCTTGAATTTTACGTCTTAGGAAATGATTCTAGCATAATAATCAAGTTTTTACAGTCTTGGCGTAAAGCACAGACTGTTGATTTTTGGCGTATGCTGCAAGATCTGTAATGTCTAGTTTATTGGAACTGATGTGTTTTTCTTGCAATCTTGCAGTTAACTTGCATGCATCTCTGCTAGCCGATGTGATGGGTTCTGCCGCCGGGATGCTGCATTCCAACTATCTGGAGGATCTGTCGCACGTGACATTTCCTATCTCCGGGCCCCACTGATGGAAGGGAAATTTTGATATCGGCTCAGGGCGAGCGAACGCTGCTGAACATGATTAATGGAGAGCCCCTAACGTACATAGACGGGGACCAATACATAAAGCCGGCTTTTCTTTTCGGGGACATGATTGACAAGCAGTCCTAGACGAAGCCCAAAAAAGAACTCTGGGTTTTCCCTGCCAGGGGCTTGGTCCTGTATCTGCCCAAGATACTGAGAGACTATCCCATCTCGGTATTCTTTCATGCTACACATCCTAGGAGGATATCGTGGACGCTGACTTCCGATCTTCACGGCAGGCCGGGGAAGATCTTTCACCAGAAAGGATCTGACCAGGGGTCGTTTGTCAGCCGCCCTTCCGGCTAGGTGATGCCGTTCAGAGGACTGTACCCGGGCATTATCCCGAGTGAAGACAGCTTGGTGCTCCAGTCGGTGCAATTACTGACTTTCTGCAATGATTTCATGGGGCATGGGGGAGTATGCCCCAAGGTGAATCCTCGGTGCAATGGGTGGATCACCCCGACAAATCTTCGATGGGCTCGCTTAGCTGACTGGGCCCTGAAGCATTTTTAGACTGAGCTGGAGAGAATCGGTCTGTTTGCAGCTGTGAGCACTACCAGTGTTGGGTTACCTCCCAACTCTAGTCTATTTCTGGCTCTGATGGAGCGACATATCTCGCTCACCGGGACTTTCGCCACTCTACTGGGGGAGTTGGGATTGGCCCTCCACGAGATGGCAGAGATCTCGAGACTGCCGATGGGGGATACTCCTTATGAAGAGTATGTTCCCACGAACTAGGAGTTGGGGGATTCAGACCCTCGGGTAGCGACCGTATATCAGGAGCTGATGTGCCACTACCTCGTTTGTACCGCTTTTTATGGTGAGCCTTCAGATTTGGCTCACATCAATAAATGGGCGTCCTACCTCTTCTTTCACCGGGCCAGAAATGCTAAGCCGGAGAAGGTCTTGGATAGCAAGGATCAGCCTTTGAATCTTCTGAGCGTGCTTACTGCTCAGGTAGTCGACGATCTTATGGAGGATGCTGGGGCTCCGAACCAGATTCTCGACGAAGGGATAGGGAAATATCCCGCAGGCACTATGGTCTACAGCTATTTGAGGTATTACCACAGGCCTCTATCCAAGGAAGCTCAACTGGCTGGCTTTCTCACAATATGGCTGTGTCGACTGGTGGTACCAGATATCGCATATGTGGACCGCATTCACCGCAACACGCTATGGCCTGCAGTGCATCTGGCATTTGGGGCAAAACTGGGCTTGCTCCCTGCCATGGTGTGCTGTATTCAAGCTGGCCTGAGGGCCATGACTGATGGGCTGCTCGCCGATGAAACTCGACGTTATAGCTTTTCCAGGGTAGAATTATCATACCTATATTTGATGGGATGGTTAATTCTCCATAACCCCAGGGTTATGTCTCCCGACTCTGGTAGTAGTTCGGGGGGTAGTTTCTTGTTGAACTACAAGAATTCTTTCTGGAACGTGACCACAGTTTTAGACTGTCGGCGGGTGCTGAACTTCAGTCACAGATGGAAGCTTTTCTGCACTGTCCTCTTTGTACATCTCAATCAACAAGGGATCAGAATTCAGGATGTAGGCGATGGACAGACTATTCTTTCTCTTGAGACTTTTAATTGGTTGGTCTGCATCAGACCTTCCCATTTACTGTACAGAAGTGAAGACTATTGCTTCTTGGAGCCTTAACTGCCTAGTAAGTTTGCCAGGCAGTTCGGGTACGACCAGTTGTACATGGGCAATGTCGTCACCAGCTTCAGGTCCAGGGGTGGTCTCATTGATGGAGCCAGAGGATGGCAATATTTTATCATGGGTTGCACTGAAGCAACTTTTACCGTGCCCGTCATTTCACTCTCCACGGAGCTGCGCATCCTTCACTCGTATGCTCAGTTCTATGTGGCAACCAACACCTTCCATCACGATTTTAATATGCATGGAAGTTTTAGGATACCCTCTTCCAAGCATAGGGGAAGTGTCGAAATCCCCTCGGTTTCTTCTGACGAGGGTGAAGAGTCCGTTACTCCGGATGAGCCTCTATTGTCGGTACCGATGGGTAAAATACCTCCGCCTGCAGGGGCTCTAGTAATTTCTGGGAAGCGAAGGGCTCCTGCTCCGAAAGAGACTTCCCCTCGCAAGAGGAAGAAGAAGACAGTTAATCGTCCTCTCCGGATTCCTGGTAATGAGGCTCCTAGAATTGAGCCTACATCTCCCCCTGTTAGGGATGATTCTTTGATTGGAGGTTCCTCGCATTTTAGAGAGGGACCCTCTAATATTCCGGCTGGCGGTGCCAGAGAATTCCTGCTGGAGGCTGCTGTTGCTGCTACCGCTTCGGGTAGTAGAACGAGATCGCCTTCTGGGTCGAGCCAAATAAAGATATCTTTATCCGGGTCAACATCGGAAGAAACCCCTGTCGTGTCTGTAGGTGCACCCAGCGAGATTCCATCTGATGGACCTTGGCTGAAACTTGATGAGGGCTTAGAAGAATATTTGTCGGTGTCGGTTGACACACCACCTTCTCCAGGTATGATAGATTGCCTCACATCATTAAGAAATAATTTAGCTGTACTGGCCGCAGACACGACATATACACCATCGGCCATGGGTAAACGTCGTCTTTACGCCTCTTTTTAGAAAAGTCAACATCATTTCGATATTAACTTCCTTTTATCTTATTTTTAGGGGAAGACATCTTCGGGGAGGGCAGTGTAGATGCGCCCTTTGGCATTGTGTCAGGTCTTGGCGACGAAACGGAGGTGCCTGACTTTAAAGAGGAGACACTTTCGGGTGCTGGCTCGCCCGTCGAAGAGATTCCGATATCTCAAGAGGAGGACGAGCCTGTCATTACGACAATGCCTCCTTTGAGTACGCCGGTCACTTCGTCCGATGTTGGCACTTCTTCTTTTGTTGCACTACCTGTTGAGGCGACGGCTATGGCAACATCGTCTACGGTCATTCCTGGAGGGGGATTAGCTAATATTGCAGCCACCCCCAACGTCCATTCGGATCTGGCCATGTTGACTGAGCAGTACACCAGTGTCTTCTACACCACTTTAAAAATGTTGATATCAATGGTATTGGAGAAGAATCTGAGCTTCGAGACACTGAGGAGATCCTCTCAGTTTGTGATAGTGCCGATCAGAGAATACGACGATACTGGGGTAGTTGACGCACTGGAGCAGATAGTTAATGGTTTGGAGGAACCCGTTAACGAATATCAGCAGCTATCCTGAGGCAGCATTGACGGTCTCGTTCAAGCTAGGTTCGACTCCCTGACTGCAGAGCTTGCTGGGCAACTGGAAGCCCTAAATAAATCCATCCAGGCACATCAGCTGGATATGGATGAAGAACGTGTCGAATTGGAGTACGTCATTCCCAAGCTGACTCAGTGCAAAGTCAAATACGAGGAAGAGATAGCGAGGGCCCACAGATTGAGAGAGGAGCTTGCTCAATCAGAGGCGAAGGCTCTTACTTTATCGTCCACCCGAGATATGCTGAATGCTCGACGGGAGACTACTCAGCCGAACCTGACACATGTGGGTTTCATCCATACCGATTTTGTGCATGCTCGGTCCGAGCTGGCTGCTTTGAACAATGATGCAGCAAGGTTGGAACGGGCTCGCGCCGACGTCCTGAACTCCAGGGATGAGAGAATGGCTGCTCTGGCACAGCAGATTTGCGACCTAACTGCTCCTCCCAAATGATGTACTTTTTCACTTTCCAATGTAATTTTGCTCTTTTGGGAATAATAAAGAGGCTTTCATCTGACTTTGTGGACGCATCATTTTGGAATATAAATGACAGGTTTGGGTGAAAGTGATATCAGAGGTAATATGGACGTGATATACTCTCGGTAAGTTTTAGTAGGACATATCTATTCAGAGGTTATATGGACATGATAGAATATGCTTCAGCTAAAATTTGAACACAAAACACTATCAGAGGTAATATGGACATAATAGGTCTTGAAGTTCCAAATTAGTTAAACATATCTATTCAGAGGTTATATGGACATGATAGAATATGATCCAACTAGTTTCGTTTTGGAAGTAGTTTTGTCAGAATGAGGTTTTCGTCATATTCCACTTGAGTAGAGGAGGTTAAGCATAGTACATTTTCAGGAATTTGCCATTGATAGGAGCTATTAACAAGTCTCCATTAGGCTTGGCTAACCTGTAAGCGCCGTTTGAGAACGTCGTCTCGATCACATAAGGGCCTTCCCATTTGGGCTGGAATTTGCCCTTACTCCTGTGAGTAAGAATCATCGGCCTTCTCACAACTAAAACTAGCTCACCAACTTTAAACACTCTTTCCTTTACTTTTTGATTAAAAGCTCTGGAAATGCGTGCTTGGTAGAACGTGATGCGCTGTTGATCTTGGAGGCATTTCTCGTCTAATCCTTCTAGCTCTTGAAGCCTTAATAGGTTATTCTTTTCTTGAGTCAACTCATTAGCCACGGCTATCTTGAGTGACAGAATTTAGATTTCGATGGAGAGAACTGCTTCGCTCCCGTAAAGTAATGAGAATGGGGTACAACCTATCGGTGCTCGTACCGTTGTGCGATATACCCAGAGACATTCTTCCAGCTTCTCATTCCAATCCCTCTTGTTCAAAGAGACAAACTTTTTCAGGAGCTTGACAATGGTTTTGTTGAAAGCTTCCGCCAAACCATTAGCAGCGGGATTATATGCCGTAGAGGCCACATTTTGTATCCGATTTTTATCGCAAAATCGATGAAATGCTTGGCTGATGAATTGAGGTCCATTGTCATGAATTATCGTCCGGGGTATCCTGAAGCGATGAACGACGTGATGCTTGATGAAGCTGATCATATTAGATGCCTTCACCTCAGCAAGAGGGATCGCCTCTGCCCATTTGGAGAAATAATCCGTGATGGCTAGTATGAACCGGTGACCTCTAGAAGAAGACGGGTGAATAGGACCAATGATATCCATACCCCATGCTTCGAAAGGCCAGGACACAACCGTAGGATGTAGATATTCAGGAGGTTGATGGATAAAGTCTGCATGGACCTGACAGGCTCTGCATTGTCTTGCTTACTTTATTGCATCTGTGATCATAGTAGGCCAGTAATAGCCCATTCTCCTGATGCGATCCTGTAGCTTAGGACCGGGTTGATGCGGTCCGCATACGTCGTCGCGAGCTTCACGGATAATCCGCTATGCTTCATCACCAGAGAGACATCATAATAATAGTCCATCATAAGACCGACTATATTGACATTGTGAAGATGCGTCAAAATAGAAGCACAATGATCGTCTTTTGACGGATACTGCTTCTTTAGGGTCTTCTGGCAAGATTTTGTATGCTACGAAATCTATAAAGGGACTTCTCCAGTCTCTCTTTGGAATATCTTTGTTCACCGCGTAGCTGTGTTCTATGTGAAAGTTATTTTTCACACAAAATAAATCTCTGTTAAGAAGGATCACCAAATTTTGCCTTCTTATAGGGGTAGCTAAATCTGTAGCTAGACTGGCTAGGGCATCGACTTCCAGATTCTGAGATCGAGGTACATGCTCTAGGAAGAATCCTTTGAATGTTATGGCTATCTCGACCGTTGCTCGGTGATAGGGGATGAAGTCTGGATTCTGGACTTCATATATTCCTCTGACTTGACTGACGATCAGCAAAGAATCACCGAAAGCTTCCAGAGATTCGACGTCCAATTCTTTAGCGACTTGGAGCCCGATTAGTAGAGCGTAATACTCGGTAGATGACGAGCTTATCAAGAGTAACCATGACAATCCCTACTCCTGAGACTACGTTTCCACTGGGACCAGTCCTGGAGGCACCGTCGAAAAATAGTTGCCATGCATCACTTTCCATTGCAGAATTACATTCTGCAACTTCGTCGGGAATGTCCTCGTACAATTTGGAGGCCTTCGGGATCGGATGAGCAGCTAGGAAGTCAGCCAATGCTTCGCCTTTCACGAACTTCTGAGGGACGTACACCATATCATACGGTGTTAATAACATCGCCCAAGTCACAAGTCAGGAATTAAGAACACTTGGCTTGTTCATCAGTACCCGAAGAGGATTGATCATAGAGATGATGTGAATGGTTTGGCCTGTGATATAGTGCCGAGTTTTCTGGATAACGAATATCATAGCCAAGCATTCTTTCTCTACTGGGTTGTACCGGTGTTCGGCTCCGACCATCATCCTGCTGAGGTAGTAGATAGCCTGTTCGTGACCCATATCATTTTTTTGTGCGAGAAGAGCTCCCAGAGAATGATCCATCGCTCGAACATATAGCACAAATGGTCTTCCTATGACGGGAGGCACCAGAACTGGCAGACTAGTAAGGTAGCGTTTGATATCGTTAAACGCTTGCTGACAGGCTTCGTCCCATACGAAGGATACACCTTTCTTCATGAGACAAGAAAATGGCTGACATCTCCCAGAGAGGTTGTATATGAATATTCAGATATAAGCCAGACGACCTTGAAATCCCCTGAGTTCCCTCAGATTATGGGGTGGTCGTATTTCTAAGATGGCCTTGACTTTATCAGGGTCCACTTGAATGACTTTGGAGGTAATGACAAATCCCAGGAATTTGCCACTAGATACCCCCAGAAAGGACTTTGTAGGATTCATTTTGAGTTGATGTTGGCGCATCAATTCAAATACTGTCTTCAAGTCTTGATGTATCAGACTCCTATAACAATATTTACCCAGAATTAAATTTTTGTACTTAACATCCTCGTATAGGATTAATTGTACTTCTTGTTTGTAAACCAAAGAAAGGGTTTCGTACAAACCTAGTTTTATTTCTTTCGTTTATTATCAAACACAAGATGGCGACTCTACTGGGGACTACTTTCTCTTCTGATGAGAAAGCTATTGCTCAACACGATGTTGTATCCATCAGATCAACGAAGAAGACGCTGGTCATCCAATTCGACCAATCTGCTTATGAAGACATGCTTCGCGCAGGGGTAGCTCTCATTCCCTATCTGTTCAGGACAGCAGGAAGTTGCATAAAGTATAGATGCCCCGGACATCCTCTACCCTTCCTGTTGACTCTCTCTCTCCGATCAACAAGGTTGTGGCATCCCAACCTATAGCGCTGTGCGTAAAAATCCTTCTCCCGTCGCTGACGTGGCTGACATAATTTCTGGCAAGGCCTCAGCGCCAAGTCAGAAATTTAAAATGCGTCTTGCTTGTAAAACTCAGTCTCCCGTCTGTGACGTGGCAGACAAAGCTTCTGGCAATGCCTCAGTGCCAATCCAGAAGTATCAAATGCGCCCTACGCGTAAAAACTCGTCTCCCGTCGCTGACGGGGCAGACGTAGTTTCTGATAAGGTCTCAGCGCCAAGTCAGAAATTTCAAATGCGCTCTGCGAGTAAAAATACCTCTCCCGCCTATAAGGGGGCAGATGGTCCCTACAATCTCCGCAAGGGAAAACAAGTAGCGGATTTCCCGACCTTTCAGCTTTTATGCCATCAAGAGAAGAATTGGCCCGCTCTTCAGGTTACACGGAATGCTGATGGCCAGTTGAGAACTTCCTCAACTTTACGCCAACCTGAGAAGAGTTCCAGATTACGCCAGGACAAGCCTCTCGGCGTAAAGAAGGCCCAGTTTATGGATAGCTACGCTCCTCATGGATCATGTGCTACTCACATGGCTGAACTACTGTATTCCTACGGCAGAGAGAGGGTTGGGATCCCCGATCTCCATGTTCCGACTAATGTAAAAAGGCAGAATAAGCCTTATTCTTCTTCCTCTTCGGTTAATCCCCCTGATTTGTGGGATTTCTTGATCCAAAAATACAAAGACAAGGGATCTTCTGATATGTCTATTACACCCCCTAGGGAACACTATTGTAATAGTCACAAAATTGTAGTTAATTACTGCTATTCTAAGGCAAAACGGTCAGTTTTCGACCGGTTGAACTACTCTTTGTCCTTACAGGAAGAAGAACCGACATTTGCATCGGTAAATATAGCATCGCACACTCCTAGAGGAAGGTCAAGTTTAAGACGTCATTCCTCTAGAACTCTGAGCCAAAAGAGATTCGACAGACTCCTCGAGAACATTGAAGCAGGTGTTTTTTGAAACACTCGCTCGAGGTCGTAACAATCGGCTTCATATTCTTCTAATTTCGACACTGGGGGTCGACAATTTCTTGAAGGTGATACTGACAGCATAGACTCAATCTCCACAGAGGTCTATACTGATCCCTCAGTAGCACCCAGAGAAATGGGAGTCTGTGCCATAGAAGATGAACATGGAGAAGCTTCCCCATCAGGAAGTACGGAATAACGCATCGCTATTTTGGAAGCATCACTCAAAAGGATATATACCATGATGTAGATTATGCACAAACTGTTGGTGACTCAACACACATCTGCGCATGTTCCTTCGACTCAACTACGGGTGGGGGTAGATAGACCATCAAGTCAGGAGCCTATTCAAAATTAAGAATCAGCTGCTCCTCTACCTCTCAACCCAGAAAATGTATTACCTCCTGTTGGGGTCATGATACAGCCGGTCTCTCACCTCTCTGCGGTTCCTTTACCAACTGAAGATCCGATACAAGCAGTACGGGAATTAAAAGCCTAATTTGATACCTTGAAGCACAAGAATCAGCTCAAGAAGTTGGGCATCAACCAACCTTACCCGACCATCTGGGACGAGATCCCTTTCCCTCCAAAATAAAAACCAGAGGCTATGGTTTTGTTTGAGGGAAATATGTTACCAAGTCAATACATGAACTACTTCAGTATGATAACGGTGTTGTTGCAAGGGAATGATGCCCTTCTCACTCGAGTATTTAAGGGTTGTCTGTCCGGAGTGGCCTATCAATGGTACCGTAGTCTTGCGGACAATTGTATTACTTCCTATAAAGATTTTAAGACTCTGTTCTTCGCTCGATTCTACGAAGAAGGGATGGTGTCACGACCCGTACCCGGTTTAGGGCACGAGAGCGTGGGTACGTCCAGCCTACGCCGCAGCATCGGCGGTAGAACGCTGTCTAGGTCAAGTACCATCTACACAATCTCACGCTAGTATCCAACTCCATAAGGAGACGTGGATATCATAAAATAAATCTAGAAATACTCAATCACAACTACAGCATGATAGGAATTTAAAGAAATAAAAGAATACAACATAAGTCTAATGACAAAATAATTATACCTGCAATCATTAACTTCCAATCTCCAAGTGTGTCAGAAACCAGTCTACTAAGGTCACAGTCTGGAAAAATATTTTCCAGTCAGGAAGGAGCAAAGTACATCTCTAAATAGCAGTTCTATATTAATGATATAAACTATGTAGCAGTTCTAGATGGAAATATACTAGATGCATGTATAGGTACAAGAAATGTACAACAAAAGAAATACTGGAAATACTGTAAGTAATGCAGGAAAAGAACAATATGTCAACGAGCAAGAATCCTATGACTAAGTGTGTGAGTACTAGCTTTAACATGTGATCGGCTTTGGAACTTGATCAGGCTGGTTACATGTGATTAGCTATGATTCATGGAAGGTCAGGCTAACCGTTGGTTAGCTATGATGCATGGAGAGGTCAGGCTAATCACATGTAACAGCTATAAAGCATGGAGATGGTCATGCCGCACCCGATGTGAGATGTGGGGTGAGCTATGATGCATGAAAAGGTTGGGTATGATCACATATCTACACTAAAATACTCCCCAAACCCCCGACTGGTATAGTAGATCTAATCATGGTACGCTATGGCACGGGATTCCCTAGGAAGGTAGCAAATCACCCCGGGAATCAGTGTCTGTACATGCACAAGATATCAAGGAAACAAGTCTTGTACAAGCTACACCATGAATAAGGAATAACATCTGATGATGAGATCCGTGTATACCAATCCGTGTAACCAACGTGTAAGGAACATGGATATTTACACTAGATACAGTGAACATAGGAGATATCATAAATTAGAAACTAATCAGAGAATGTACTTGCCTTGGGTCCTTAGCTGGTAATGTCAATGTCCTGTCCTAGAGTATCGTCTGGAGGAACCAACAGTCCTAAAAATATATCAATACAACATTTGCATCAGGCGCTACACTAACACATCACAATACATGAACTCAGGGGTTCTGCCAGGTATGGCACTAGTCCACTAGGGTCATCTAGTAGGGATACGTATATAATACACTTTTACACTCAGAGTATATACCAAATAAACGTATATATATATAAGTGTCTATTAGTAGTTGTACAAAATACGTATATGTGTATATACACTAAATAGAGGTATACAAATATATTTTTATACCAAATACGTTTTTATTAAACATATACCCATACAAAATATATATACACATATATATATTTGTACCAAAATAATAATTATACTATATACAGGTAATTATACCAATTAAATATATATATAACATTAATTACGAAAACATACATGGACATAAATTATATGAATACAGTTAAATTAATACCCATATATATTTAATACGTATTTATACTAAAATACATTTTAATATACATATATAGAAAATAGAGAAATACGCAAGATATATATATATATATATATATATATATATATATGTATATATATAAAATATATATACACTAAATAGAAATACACTATATACATTAACATATATATACTAAGAAATATTTATGCTAAAATACATTTTAGTACTGGTATACACATACACAAATACGCAAATACACAATTACATTAAATACCTACATACATACTTATACAATTAATTATTAATAAAATAAATAATATACATATCTTTAATTAACATTACTAATGTATTTATATACTATGCTTATTCAAGTATTAACATATATTTAAATAAGTACTTAAACATCTACATATCATTATATATATATACTCATGTGTATATGCATATTCTCGAACAATAATTACAAATAAAAGTTTATTTATAAAAATTTAGAATTTGTAAAAACAAATGTATTTATATATCTCTAGTAATTTCAGTTACTAGTCCAAATAACAAATTTTGAACAAGTTTTATTATTATTGGAACTAATAACATAACCCAAAAATTATTATAGTTTTTCACATAATCAAATCCTTATATACATAAAAATAAACTAATTACATAACTAGCTATTCATAATTAATTACTAAACTAATTACAAGAATTTACTAAACTAATTACATATAACTAATTGATTAATTAACTACTGATTAAGAAATAATCAATTAAACTAACCTATATAAATTAACTAATTACATTATTAACTAACTCATTTACATATAAATTTACTAATTAATAATTTACTAACTTATTAATACAGTAGCTTTCCTTAATAACCCATAACAGAACAGAAGAAAAGAAAAAGGAAAGAGGCTCACGATGGGGGTTCGTTTCCGGCGTCGGCGCGGGAAAGTCCGCCGGGGTCGGCGCGGTGGGCGCTCCGTCGAGGTCACGCGGTGGTCGGCGCTCATCTCGAGGAGGCGGCGGCGTCTGCTGTGGCGGGTGCTCTCGTCCCGAGGAGGCGGCGGCGTGGAACTCGAGAGCGGCGGTGGCTTCGAGGCGGCTGCGAGGCGGCGGTCGACTCGGCGAGGGTGAGGCGCGGGTGAGACGGCCACGGCTCGACGAATCTGGCTGCGGCGGCGGTGGATCTGATCGAGGCGGAGAGTGCTCGATGCGGCGGCGTCGAACTCGGCGGATCTGGCTGCGTCCGGTCGAAGGTCGGCCACGACGACGAGGAGGACTCGCAGTCACCGGCGTTCGACGGATCTGGGGCGGCCACCGGCGGCAGGTCGAAGTTAGGTTTAGGGTTTTGAATCGTGTCCGAGGCTGGACACGAGGATTTGATGTACTGCGGGGGGACGTGTCCGGGTCTGTCGGACACGAGAAATCAGGTTATAAAGTTGTAACCGGACATAGGAAATGAATGGATACGGTGGGACACCCGGGGTCGGACCCGAGGCCAACACGGCTGACACGGTGATGCTGGACACACGGACACGAGCACACAAAAAGGTGGTGGTTTGTTGGCTTGTGGGAAATTGTGGGGCTAGCTAATAATTTGGAGATTCGGGTTTCTTGGGAATGGTGATGAGGGACTTAAATAGGGAGAGAGGTGTGGGATAAAGGGTGAGGGTTGGCCCAAATAATGAATGGCCCAGATAATATGAATGAGTTTCATGTGGGAAAAATGAGGGTGAAATAAAAAATGGTAAACTTGAAAAAATTTAAAAAGAAAAGATTAAATTTCAGAAAAATATTTTTGGAAAGCTAACTGATTTCCAATTAGCTACTAATTAATCCATTTTGCAAAATCTTAGAAAATATGTAATTTATTTATTTACTATTCCAAAATGGATATGAAAATTTATTATGAAAACAATTAGTCCTTTAAATAATTTTGTTAAACAAATAATTTTTATGATTTCAAGCCAAAAATATTCGAAGCTATAGTATTATTTTTACATCATTATTTATCTAGTTATTTTATAATAATCGACATTTAGAAAAATGATTTTTATAAATGATTTTAAATTACCTTTTAAAATCAAACATTAGAAAAAACAAATACAAAAATTCAAGGAGAAAATATTTTATAAACTTGGTATTTAAAATAAATAAAATAAAATCTAATTATTTCGGAGATTTGGAAATCGGAGGTTACAAGTCTACCCACCTTAGAAAAATTTCGTCCTCGAAATTTAGGATCCTCAATAATTGCCTTTACTCATCATATTATTTTTATCAAAATTTAAACTTCAAACCAAATAATTCTGAAGTAATGCCATGTTGTTATTTCCCAACCTTTCAAAAATTCTATAACATCATATTCCTGAAAATCTTCAAGTTTAAAAATCAAATTACCTTTTTGTTATAATTTTCTCCCAAATTTTAAGTTCGTATCTAAATACTCCAGATTTTAATATCCAATCTTCCAATTGAAATCCAATCAATGCATATTTAAAAAAATCGTATCCCAAAATTTAAATTTTTAACCACTAATCCATCAATCATCTTACTTCCTAAGTCAAATTCAATTGATGTTTATTCAAATATAATTCTCCTCCCGAGAATTGAATTCGACACTATTCCGTTAACGATTTTATTTCCTGATATATATATATATATATTTTTTTTTCCTCAAATATTCAACGGTGCGATACTTTCAGAATCTTTAACGCAACATTCATAAAATATAAAATTTCTATCTGGCAATCAAATAGATAAAATGATAATCTCTCAATTTTCTCAAATTTTAATAATCAATTTAATCATATCAAGACCTTCCTAAAATTAATAAATCCTCAATTTTGCCCTGTGATTTTCTTAACTCTCCATTTAAGTTACTGTTTATTCTCGAATTTTAATCATACCTCGATTTTCGTAAAACCAATGATCCATCTACTCTGTTATAACAATCCCCTAAATTCTTTATTTAAATTAATGCTCATCCATAATTTAATCATCTTGTCCCTTTTGTCGGTCATAACCTTGTCATAGATTCTTTGCTATGGTCAAAACCCTAATGATCATGGTTTAAGAAAATTCTACCTACAACCATGCAATTTAAGAAAAATATAGGTCATGTATCTTTTGTTATGGTATTTCAGTCTCTGTTAGGGTGTACTACAAGTTTTATTCTAACAAGAAATCATGCATACAACTACAGTACTAGGAAAATCAATCAATCGAAAGGTGAAAAAGGAACATTATGAGGGAAAGAAAGAACCTGCTAACATATTACTTGCGGTATCCGCTATCTCTAACAAACACTTAACTCTAGTACATTCACTAACAAATTCCTATTCATGTACACTGGTACCCATCTCAACAAATTATTAATCCACAAGATCCATGAATATATCTGTATTGCACACACCTGTCTATTAATGCCAAAATCTATAGCCATGATTCAATAATGCATCCACGTTGATACCTCTATCTCTTTAGTACCATACCCGCTGTCAGTTCCCGTTCCTACTACAATTGTCCCTACTAGTCGTTCTTATCACTCAATATACGTCAAGCGCAGCACCATACTAAATATTGCTCCTTTCAATACAATTTTAGATGGACACCCAAGTCAGTCTGCGGTGCCATCTCAATCATGCTCAAGTCCTCAGATCCTTGCACATGTATATCATCTACTCATATATTAATATTCATATCTCTCATCTACCATAGAATTAATCCTCAAAATAATCGTCAAGGTTTAACTTCTCGATCAACTTGAAATAAACTGTATATACTTCCTCAAAATCAGATACTCAACATCGAAATAAAATTTAATCACTCCAAAAAAATCTTTGTAGCCTTAACCACGTTTATTGAATTCATATTTGAAATCCTCACAATTTAATGACGTAATCTCAACTCCTCAATTATTCTAAAAATAAAATTTTATTTCCACCTTTTAATTTATAACTCCACAAATGTATATATCAGTGCTCGCGGTCTCTGATACTCAAGGTGCACTCAATGCATCTAGTGTCTATAATTGTGTAATAAAATTGTACCGCCTGAATCACTTGTACTATTACCTCTAATGATTAAAGTTATCATCACCTGTATTTTCTTTCATGATTTTCTATCTATATTACTTAATACACCAATCTAATTATCATCACACGTAGTACTTACTGTTATTAACGTCATCCTCGACTAATCCTCGATATAGAATCATTAGCACTCTTGGTATTATATTACTAGTTTCATTAATGCATCATCTCATCAAGCTCATTAGAACTCATGATTAGCTGTACCTTTTATAACACTCATATTTCTTATTCTCATGGGCAAGTATATGGTTCCTCATCTCGATGGTTGTATATGTATTTCCTTTAATCCCTTAAAGCCTCTTAAACTAATCCGTGATACGCTTCACCATCTTCATTACCCATTCTGATATTTCTCTACTCATGACACCTCATTAACTTTATGCGTATATATTTCCTTACCCTTAACATTTCCGATATCAATCATCAAATTGAACATCATGCTCCATTAACCTTAACACAATTTCTTGGATACTTAAATGTTCACGTAGATCATCCAATTGCATAATCGTGATTATCCAGGGCGAGTATGTTGGCTCTGATACTAACTCTGAGAACTATCACTGATACTCTTACTCCTCTTTCTATAATACCAATACTAATTATAATAACACCTATCATAGAACTATTGCTACAAGGTACTATACTATGGGTATCTCTAGATTAATGCCTAATGCTCCCATGTCCAACATAAGAAACACTTACAAACTCACAAGTCACACTCGGTCAAACTAATACAAGACACAACCAAAATTATAAGTCACTAATTATCATACTAACAAGGAATCCTCAAAGAAAATAAGCTCAAAAAGGAACTGGATCAAGGGCGGAAGGTATCTTTACTGCTAGTAAAGAAAAGAAGCGATGGAACAAAGTCCTGGAATAACATAAATAGATAAGTCTTGAGATGATACTTTAAGAACCAATTTAAGATACAACCTGATAATCATACACGTCTGTCAGAAATCATGACACACAGAATCCTCGCCACGCCAGTAAGCATAGATGCGATAAACGACAGGTTCCGTAACTAAGGTATGCAACCCTATAATCATGTCATCTAGAATACTCGCCATGCCAACCGGTATGGCTGCGAGAGACTCTAAGTTTCATAACTATAATATGTACATCCAAGTCAGATTCCTACGTTCTCGTCACCACAGCTAATATGGCTGCGATAAACTCTAGGGTCCATAACCAAAGTAGACGTTTTACCTTTCTCACTGTCCTTATCAACATTTGTCATCAGATGATACCATAAATTTTAGCCCGTAAAATTCATCTCGATATGAAATCAAACTCAACAACGACACCAAGAGTTAAAGTTAACAACTGGTCAACAAGAATCAAACTCAATATCAACAAGTGAGAGCGGACGAAAATAAGGAAAAAGATTTAAATTGGAAACTGTAATAAGATTCTCAAGGAGTCGTCCCAGGAATCTCTCAAATAATTTGTGATTGAGTATCCTCTCTCATCCTAGTATCCTATGTCCTATATCCTATAGCAGGCACATAATAGTACAACGAAGATGTCACACTACCACGACATCGCACAACTTGCAAAGTTTGACCTGCATGGGCCACCACTAAAAACGTGTCACGACCCGCACCCGATTTAGGGCACGAGAGCGTGGGTACGTCCAGCCTACGCCGCAACATCGGCGGTAGAACGCTGTCTAGGTCAAGTACCATCTACACAATCTCACGCTAGTATCCAACTCCATAAGGAGACGTGGATATCATAAAATAAATCTAGAAATACTCAATCACAACTACAGCACGATAGGAATTTGAAGAAATAAAAGAATACAACACAAGTCTAATGACAAAATAATTATACCTGCAATCATTAACTTCCAATCTCCAAGTGTGTCAGAAACCAGTCTACTAAGGTCACAGTCTGGAAAAATATTTTCCAGTCCGGAAGGAGCAAAGTACATCTCTAAATAGCAGTTCTATATTAATGATATAAACTATGTAGCAGTTCTAGATGAAAATATACTAGATGCATGTATAGGTACGAGAAATGTACAACAAAAGAAATACTGGAAATACTGTAAGTAATGCAGGAAAAGAACAATATGTCAACGAGCAAGAATCCTATGACTAAGTGTGTGAGTACTAGCTTTAACATGTGATCGGCTTGGGAACTTGATCAGGCTGGTTACATGTGATTAGCTATGATTCATGGAAGGTCAGGCTAACCGTTGGTTAGCTATGATGCATGGAGAGGTCAGGCTAATCACATGTAACAGCTATGAAGCATGGAGATGGTCAGGCCGCATCCGATGTGAGATGTGGGGTGAGCTATGATGCATGAAAAGGTTGGGTATGATCACATATCTACACTAAAATACTCCCCAAACCCCCGACTGGTATAGTAGATCTAATCATGGTACGCTATGGCATGGGATTCCCTAGGAAGGTAGCAAATCTCCCCGGGAATCAGTGTCTGTACATGCACAAGATATCAAGGAAACAAGTCTTGTACAAGCTATACCATGAATAAGGAATAACATCTCATGACGAGATTCGTGTATACCAATCCGTATAACCAACGTGTCAGGAACATGGATATTTATACTAGATACAGTGAACATAGGAGATATCATAAATTAGAAACTAATCAGAGAATGTACTTGCCTTGGGTCCTTAGCTGGTAATGTCAATGTCCTGTCCCAGAGTATCGTCTGGAGGAACCAACAGTCCTAAAAATATATCAATACAACATTTGCATCAGGCACTACACTAACACATCACAATACATGAACTCAGGGGTTCTGCCAGGTATGACACTAGTCCACTAGGGTCATCTAGTAGGGATACGTATATAATACACTTTTACACTCAGAGTATATACCAAATAAACGTATATATATATAAGTGTCTATTAGTAGTTGTACAAAATACGTATATGTGTATATACACTAAATAGAGGTATACAAATATATTTTTATACCAAATACGTTTTTATTAAACATATACCCATACAAAATATATATACACATATATATATTTGTACCAAAATAATAATTATACTATATACAGGTAATTATACCAATTAAATATATATATAACATTAATTACGAAAACATACATGGACATAAATTATATGAATACAGTTAAATTAATACCCATATATATTTAATACATATTTATACTAAAATACATTTTAATATACATATATAGAAAATAGAGAAATACGCAAGATATATATATATGTATATATATATATGTATATATATAAAATATATATACACTAAATAGAAATACACTATATACATTAACATATATATACTAAGAAATATTTATGCTAAAATACATTTTAGTACTGGTATACACATACACAAATACGCAAATACACAATTACATTAAATACCTACATACATACTTATACAATTAATTATTAATAAAATAAATAATATACATATCTTTAATTAACATTACTAATGTATTTATATACTATGCTTATTCAAGTATTAACATATATTTAAATAAGTACTTAAACATCTACATATCATTATATATATATACTCATGTGTATATGCATATTCTCGAACAATAATTACAAATAAAAGTATATTTATAAAAATTTAGAATTTGTAAAAACAAATGTATTTATATATCTCTAGTAATTTCAGTTACTAGTCCAAATAACAAATTTTGAACAAGTTTTATTATTATTGGAACTAATAACATAACCCAAAAATTATTATAGTTTTTCACATAATCAAATCGTTATATACATAAAAATAAACTAATTACATAACTAGCTATTCATATTTAATTACTAAACTAATTACAAGAATTTACTAAACTAATTACATATAACTAATTGATTAATTAACTACTGATTAAGAAATAATCAATTAAACTAACCTATATAAATTAACTAATTACATTATTAACTAACTCATTTACATATAAATTTACTAATTAATAATTTACTAACTTATTAATACAGTAGCTTTCCTTAATAACCCATAACAGAACAGAAGAAAAGAAAAAGGAAAGAGGCTCACGATGGGGGTTCGTTTCCGGCGTCGGCGCGGGGAAGTCCGCCGGGGTCGGCGCGGTGGGGGCTCCGTCGAGGTCACGCGGTAGTCGGCGCTCATCTCGAGGAGGCGGCGGCGTCTGCTGTGGCGGGTGCTCTCGTCCCGAGGAGGCGGCGGTGTGGAACTCGAGAGCGGCGGCGGCTTCGAGGCGGCGGTCGACCCGGCGAGGGTGAGGGGCGGGTGAGACGGCCACGGCTCGACGAATATGGCTGCGGCGGCGGTGGATCTGATCGAGGCGGCGGGTGCTCGACGCGGCGGCGTCGAACTCGGCGGATCTGGCTGCGTCCGGTCGAAGGTCGGCCACGACGACGAGGAGGACTCGCAGTCACCGAGCTCGACGGATCTG
Source organism: Iris macrosiphon (assembly GCA_036927795.1). Classification (NCBI taxonomy): domain Eukaryota; kingdom Viridiplantae; phylum Streptophyta; class Magnoliopsida; order Asparagales; family Iridaceae; genus Iris; species Iris macrosiphon. The sequence continues at coordinate 55,023,314 of JAYESA010000007.1, forward strand.
GGGCGGCCACCGGCGGCAGGTCGAAGCTAGGTTTAGGGTTTTGAATCGTGTCCGAGGCTGGACACGAGGATTTGATGTACTGCGGGGGGACGTGTCCGGGTCTGTCGGATACGAGAAATCAGGTTGTAAAGTTGTAACCGGACATAGAAAATGAATGGATACGGTGGGACACCCGGGGTCGGACCCGAGGCCAACACGGCTGACACGGTGATGCTGGACACACGGACACTAGCACACAAAAGGTGGTGGTTTGTTGGCTTGTGGAAAATTGTGGGGCTAGCTAATAATTTGGAGATTAGGGTTTCTTGGGAATGGTGATGAGGGACTTAAATAGGGAGAGAGGTGTGGGATAAAGGGTGAGGGTTGGCCCAAATAATGAATGGCCCAAATAATATGAATGAGTTTCATGTAGGAAAAATGAGGGTGAAATGAAAAATGGTAAACTTGAAAAAATTTAAAAAGAAAAGATTAAATTTCAGAAAAATATTTTTGGAAAGCTAACTGATTTCCAATTAGCTACTAATTAATCCATTTTGCAAAATCTTAGAAAATATGTAATTTATTTATTTACTATTCCAAAATGGATATGAAAATTTATTATGAAAACAATTAGTCCTTTAAATAATTTTGTTAAACAAATAATTTTTATGATTTCAAGCCAAAAATATTCGAAGCTATAGTATTATTTTTACATCATTATTTATCTAGTTATTTTATAATAATCGACATTTAGAAAAATGATTTTTATAAAAGATTTTAAATTACCTTTTAAAATCAAACATTGAAAAAAACAAATACAAAAATTCAAGGAGAAAATATTTTATAAACTTGGTATTTAAAATAAATAAAAAAAATCTAATTATTTCGGAGGTTTGGAAATCGAAGGTTACAGATGGACATGTCTATGTCATCGCTCATCGAAGTGAAGCAGAAGGAGAAGGAGAACGTTCGTACTTTTATCGAATATTTTTGTCAAGCCACTTTGCAGATGCCTTCCAGAGTTCCAGATTCAGCCTTGGTGGACATTTGCAGGAAGAACCTGCTTCCCTTGATCTTGGTGTTCACAGGACCATATCAGTTCCATGATTGGCCCTCGTTTATCATCTCAGTGGTTGCCGCTGAAGACAATAGTCGGAAGGCGCGTGACAATGGAATCATGATCTCTACCTCTGATAGAGGGAAGAGGTCATCCTCCAACAGCGACCATCCTCGTGGTTCCAAAGGAAAAGAAGCTTTGGCAATTAACACGTCCAGACAATCTACCCCAGCAACTACGCAGACGAAATCTGGGACTTCTAGACCCATAGAAGAATATTCTTTTGATGATGATGACATTCCGAGCATATTCGACTGTCTAGTCAAAAGTGGCAAGCTCACTCTCCCCAAAGTAAAATGGCCCAATGAAGTCGGCAGTACCAATAATCCTAAGTACTGTATTTTCCATAGGTATATACATCACCCTACTAAGGCGTGTTATATACTAAAAAGTAAAATCCAGGAGTTGATCGATGCCAAGGCCATCACTCTGCATAACAGCGAGAAGACGGTCACTGCCAACATGATCTCTCTCCAATGTGGCAATCTGCCTCCTCAAGAAGTCTCGGATGGTGTAGTACCTATTCCCCGGACAATGATGAACATTGTTAATCTCCCTCCGACCAGGGGTCAAAACCATGAATTAGTACCCCTAACTACCCAGCATGGTGAGATTATGCGGGTTCATCCGTGAAGAGCAACATCCTGATTGGGTCGCTAATATTGTCCCAGTCATGAAGAAAAGTAGAAAAGTTCACATTTGTATCGACTTCAGAGATCTCAATGCGGCCTGTCCTAAGGATGAGTTCCCTCTTCCCATCACAGACGTCATGATCGACAATACATGCGGTTTTGAATGCATGTATTTCATGGACGGATTCTCAGGATACAACGAGATCAAGATGCATCATGAAGACGAAAAGCATACTGCCTTTCGTACGCCACTGGGGTATATTGCTACATAGTCATGCCCTTTGGGAATGCCGGGGCTACATATCAGTGAGCCATGAGTAACATATTCTATGAGCATCTACGCAAGATAGTGGAATATTACGTAGACGACATCGCTGTCAAAAGCCGCCTCAAGGGTACTCATATCCAAGACTTAAAGACGGTGTTCGAATTGATGTGCCAACATCAACTCAAAATGAACCCCACAAAGTCCTTTCTCGGTATATCCAGTGGCAAATTCCTGGGATTTGTCATTACCACCAAAGGCATTCAAGTCGATTTTGAGAAATTAAAGGCTATCCTAGAGATGCGACCTCCCCGTAATCTGAGAGAAATCAGGGGATTTCAAGGTCGTCTAGCCTAGATCAGGAGATTCATATATAACCTCTCTGGAAGATGTCAGCCTTTTTCTTGCCTAATGAAGAAAGGTGTATCTTTTGTATGGGACGAAGCCTGTCAGCAAGCGTTTGACGATATCAAATGCTACCTTACTAATCCTCCAGTTCTGGTGCCTCCCGTCATAGGAAGACCATTTTTGCTGTATATTCGAGCAATGGATCATTCTTTGGGAGCTCTCCTCGTACAGAAGAACGATGAAGGTCATGAACAGGCTATCTACTATTTAAGCAGGATGATGATCGGAGCTGAACACTGGTACAATCTATTGGAAAAAGAATGCTTGGCCCTAATATTTGCTATTCAGAAGACTCAACATTACGTCATAGGCCAAACTATTCATATCATCTCCAGAATCAATCCTCTCCGGGTATTGATGAGTAAGCCGAGTGTTCTTAATTCCCCACTCGCGACTTGGGCGATGTTATTAACACCGTATGATATGGTGTACGTCCCTTAGAAGTCCATAAAAGGTCAGGCCTTGGCTGATTTCTTAGCTGCTCATCCAATTCCAGAAACCTCCAAACTATACGAGGACATTCCCAAAAGTTTCTCTCTCAGGACCTTGGGCTATTTATAGAGTTCAGATAACTCTTCGAATTCCTAACCAAATCTAATATTTAATATTCGGTTATGATTTGGTGCCACGTCAGCCTATCATTGGAAAAAAAAAAGACGGCTAGTCAGTGCATATAGATTCTACGCACAGAATAGATCTACGATTTTACGCTCAGGAGATTTTTTGCTCAAGAGGCTATAAGTCTATGGTTTTACGCTCCGAGGCTATAGATCTATGGTTTTACGCCCGGATGCTTTTATGCTCAGCAGCTTTTATGCTCGAGAGGCTACAAACCTACGGTTTTACGCTCAGAGGCTACAAATCTATGACTTCACGCTCGAAAGCTTTTTTATATGGTTTTACGTCCGGATGCTTTTATGCTTAGCAGCTTTTACGCTCGAGAGGCTACAAACCTATGATTCTACGCGCAGAATAGATCTACGATTTTATGCTCAGGAGCTTTTTCGCTCAAGAGGCTACAAGTCTATGGTTTTATGCTCAGAGGCTATAGATCTATGGTTTTATGTCGGGATGCTTTTATGCTCTACAGCTTTTACGCTCAGAGGCTACAAATCTATGACTTCACGCTCAAAATCTTTTTTCTATGGTTTTATGCCCGTATGCTTTTATGCTCAGCAGCTTTTATGATCGAGAGGCTACAAACCTACGATTCTTTGCGCAGAATAGATCTATAAGTTTATGCTTAGGAGCTTTTTCGCTCAAGAGGCTACAAGTCTACGGTTTTACGCTCAGAGGCTATAGATCTATGGTTTTATGCCCGGATGCTTTTATGCTCAGCAGCTTTTACGCTCGAGAGGCTACAAACCTATGGTTTTATGCTCAGAGGCTACAAATCTATGACTTCACGCTTGGAAGCTTTTTTCTATGGTTTTACGCCCGAATGCTTTTATGCTCAGCAACTTTTATGCTCGAGAGGCTACAAACCTACGATTCTATGCTCAGAGGCTACAAATCTACGATTCTATGCTCGAAAGCTGCAGGTGGCCAACTACAAGGTTTTACGCAGAAATGCTCCTTCTTGGCTACAAAATATTCTAAGTGCCCAAAATATACAGAGTTCAGAATTGAAGATGACTCTTCTTCTTGGGTCGATTGAAAATTCATTCAAAGTTCAGTCAGAATCTTTTTTTCTCAAAAAATTTCAAGTATGGCCTGTTTGACAGCCATTTCTTGTCCTATTTTAAGGGACTTTCGGGAAACCATTCTTGAAGATGATGGTCTAAACAAGAATTTTTCGTATCAGAGAAGTGACAGTTCAGAAATTCTACGCGACTCCTCATTCAAAATAGCATGACTATTTGGATATTCGACTTAATGCTAAGAAGCTTTTTCTACGCGTCTTCAGTTACGCGTAAAAGACAGGACGATATCAGATACTCTTTTATCAGAGTCGGCATAAAATTATTCAGACGTGCTGAAGATGCACATATTCAGACTTCCTCACAGCAAATATGGCAAATTATCATATGCGTAAAAGAAGATAATTTTATTCATCATGATTACATATGATGGAAATCCTGTTTACAAAGTATTTTTTCATCTTCATAATTATATATGATGGAAATCCTTTCTCTACAAAGGGTTTCTCATCTTCATTCAAGATCACACCAAGAATCTGTTACGCCAGGTCATCATATTGGTGGAGATCTTTTTCTTCTTCTATGCCACTTCATCGGCTTCTGCAGCCGATGAATAAGAAAATAGTAAATGGCGGGAGGATACACAACTGGGCTTGTATAAATTATTCAAGCCATCCTCCATACGCCATGGTAGGCATGCCCTAGAATTGTGTTGGGGGTTCAGACCCAACTCAATACTGGAAGACAGGGCTAGACTGCCTACCATCGTCCAGCACCATGATGGAAGAAAATATAACTTGCAAGCTGTGTGGCCAAATGAGACCCTTCCTCTCTCCTGGACAAATCACCATATGAAATTATTGATAATTTCGAGCAAAGAAAGCTATGATATCCTTCCATGATCCATCGTTGTAGAGGATATTTGCTCGAAGATGCCTCTTTTTACGGCTCCTTATATTTTTGAAGAACATGATCTTCTTCTTCTTTCTCAAGTCAGCAAGACGAACATCGACAACCATCTCTTCTGTGGTGAAGGAAATATAGGAAAAATAGGTTAACTCAGTCGCCTTTATATAGGCAGAGGAGATCACACCAAATCCCAACAAATTCCTAAATATTTGCCAAGAAATCAGCCTCGCGGAACGAGTCAAACTTGACCGTTTCATGCTTCATTCAAAGTGTTTCAAATTACGAAGAATTTGAAACTTTGAAGGGGGTCTTGTAGAAGCATAAAAAATACGCTGAAGAATTATACCCGTAAAACCCTCAACATGCATAAAGACGCGTAAAACAGAGCTCCAGCACTAGATGGCGTAAGACATAACTTTAGAGCCATAGGCGTACAACAGAGCTTTAACGCTTTTTTAGTGTAAAATATAGCTCCAGAACAACCCGCGTAATGCAGTATTTTCAGACTTCTTCAACGTAAAAAAGGTTGCTACATCGCCACTTTGGCATAAAACCAATCTGCTTTTAATACAGTGGGTAGTTGTACGAGGAACTCTTCGTATTTCTCGAATGAACCTGTCAGACAGTACAATGAACCTGACTTCTGACAAAGAGTACTGCACGACTATCCAGATGACGGCTGTAATGATGATTCTACACAGGACCCCAGACTGTCGTTTAGTGACAAAGCCTCGAATTAAGACATCATTTACGCATTCAAGGAATACGCTGCCTAGTTTTACACAGGCAGACATAAGATTTTATGCTCAGGATGAGACAAATCCAACTGCCACGTCAAAAGTTGCTCTTCGTACAGAGCCCGAGATACGTCTCTGTAGTTAATGTGCAAGATCGGTGCAGATCTCTGCATTTAATGCACGAGATTTTATTCTATTTCCAATGACTGGGTGAGCTATAATTAGGGCTAATACGTCTATATCACCATCCCTGCACATTATGCCATCAGGCTATTTTTAGCTATAGGTGTACGCCGTATGTTATCTCCTCGAAATACGCCAATTCAGGCTATATTTTGCAAAGATGCATGATAAGGCTATTTGGCCCAGAATACACTCAAGACCCCAGTCAACCTCAAACCTGACAGCTATTTGGCTTCTACGTCAACCTGACAGCTATTTGGCTTCTACGCCAACCTGACAACTATTTGGCTTCTATGCCAACAGGATAGCTATTTGGCTTCTACTCCAACCTGACAGCTATTTGGCTTCTATGCCAGTATGACAGCTAATTGGCTTCTACGCCAACATGACAGCTATTTGGCTTCTACGCCAATAGGACAACTATTTAACTTCTACGCAAATATGATAGCTATTTGGCTTCTACGCCAACATAACAGCTATTTGACTTCTACGCCAACAGGACAGCTATTTGGCTTCTACGCCAATATGACAGCTATTTGGCTTCTACGCCAACCTGACAGTTATTTGGCATCTACGCCAACCTGACAGCTATTTGGCTTCTACGCCAGTATGACAACTACTTGGTTTCTACACCAGCAAGAAAGCTACCGGGCTTCTACGCCTAATTGGCTTCTACGCCAATCATCTCTACGTGAGGGGCAGTTACCCACGTGGTTTGCATGCGGTGATCTTCGCAGCAGTTATACGCGTTACCTCATAATGGGACACGCGTCACATGCAGAGTCGAGAAATCATTCAGATGTGGGTAGCAGTTATCATAACCGCTGTGTAAAGAGCGCCCCACTCTCCACTGTTCGGCTTCTACGTCGACTGGACGGTTATGGCAATTGGACTCTATAAATAGAGACCTCTATTAACAGATGTAAAAAAAAGGGTAGGGGAAGATCAGATTTTATTTTGAGAGAGAAGAGCCTAGAGCACAGACAGAGGGTAGTGATTGACGACTTTGGCATCGTGTATACAATCCCTCCTGCGATCTTCGAAGCTTCTCCTTCTCCTACAACACTTCTTCGTCATCGTGTAGTCCAAGGGATAAAGTGATCGATCGCAGATTAGACTCCTATAGCAATATTTACCCAGAATTATATTTTTGTACTTAACATCCTCGTATAGGATTAATTATACTTCTTGTTTATAAACCAAAGAAAGGGTTTCGTACAAACCTAGTTTCATTTCTTTCATTTATTATCAAACAATGTACTTACCCTCAAGACACCCGACAATGTCTACCTAGGTCCGTCTAACCTAGGACATCACCAAAAATTTGGCCAATCTCGGATTTCACCCAAAATTGACACAAAATCTAATGTCAAGGTCTCCAAACACAACCAAACTTGTTCCAACTTCCTCCCACGGGTAGCCTTGGGGTATGGAAAGGTTCTAAACTACTAATTACACTATATTAGAGCAATTAGTAATAGGAAAGCTAGGGTTTACCTCTTGGGAGTTGGAATCCCAAGGCCAAAGTCTCCAAAACTCTTGAAATCACCTCCCTCAAGCTCCAAGCCTCCAAATCAAGCCTCCACACTAAGTCTAGGCTCTAAACACCTAGGTTAGAGAAAAGTATAGGTTTAGGGTTCACATAAAAAGAATAAATGGAAGAAGGAAGAAAAGAAAATAAGAATACTTACTTGCTTGGAAGTGGGAAGAAGAAGAAAATTGTGGAGAAGAAGAAGAAGAAGAAGAAGAAGAAGAAGTGAAGAATGGGGGGTGGGGGTTGTGTTCGGGTCTGAAATGGGAATAGGGGGCCGGCCATATGAAGAAAAGTAGGTTACATAATGCAAAAGACCAAAATGCCCTCTCCTTAAGTCATGCAACTTGGATTTTGAGTTTGGGGTTCCAAAAGCACTTAAAATAACTCCTAATACTCCAACTAACTTATTAAAAATATAATAAATATTCTAAACCCAAAAATAGGTCTCACAAGGGTGTTGGTTGGGTCGAACATGGGTCCACTAGGGTCTAACATGGGTCCAGACTAGCCAAAACCCTAAAACAATCAATAGAAAAATAATACAACCAACAATTAAATAAAATTATAATTAATTATAAACAATACATAATTTACCAAATAAAAAAATTTCTATTTTCTAGAATTGGGTAGTGACAACAAGCATTAGGGAGTTGCACCTCAGGGACTATTGTTTTCTATGATGGTCTAGGATGCTGAGCCCACCGGAGATATCATCGTGGGTTCTTCTCTTCTTGATTCCATTCCAGCTTTAGCATTATTTGATTCAGTTTCTTTCTATAGTTTTGTATCTATTTTTTTGCTCTGAAGCATCGTTTGTTAGCAGAGTCTTTGCTTAAGACTTACAAAATCATGAATGGGGGAGGCATTATCCTAGTTAAAGATTTTTGCAAGGATCGGAGAGTTACTCTGGGATGCTGGGAGCTGAGTGCTTATCTACTTGTAAAGTCACTTTTGAGCTATAACATTGAACTCGTTATGGATTGGTTGAGTAGGCACCATAATAGTATAGATTACAAAGGAGGTAGAGTTTTGTTTAGCCCGCTAGGAGAGACAGAGTTTGTTTGCTAGAGGAGCTTCAGAACATGAAGAAGGCATTATCTGTGGAGCTATGGTGGAAGACAAGGAGTTGTCGCATCCCTTGATAGCAGAGTTCTTGGATGTGTTTTCTGAGGAATTGCCAGGATTACTGCCAGATCGAGATATTGAGTTCTCTAAAGACTTGGTGCTAGGCGCAAAGCCAATTTTATTATATATCTAAAGAGTGAACAACAGCGAGCTGGTCGAGCTGAAGAAGCAAGTGGGTGAACTATAGGATAAGGATTTTATCAGATCATGTTCTTCACTATGGGGAGCCCCAATTTTTTTGTACTAAAGAAGGATGGATCAGTGTACGTGTGCATTGATTATAAGGCATTAAATAATCTCACTATCACATATCTATTGCCATGGATTAACAATCTGTTCGATCAGTTGAGTGGTGCTAAAGTGTTATCCAGGATAGACTTGAGATCGGGCTACCACCAAGTGAAAGTGAAGCCAGAGGACATTCTGAAGACTTCTTTTAGAACTCGATATAGGCAGTACGAGTTCATGGTGATGTTGTTCGGGTTGAATAATTCCCCGGCAGTGTTTATGAATTTGATGAATAAGGTATTCCACCAGTACCTTGATAAGTTTATGGTGGTGTTCATCGATGACATTCTCATATACTCGAAGATGCCAGAGGAGCACAAGGATCATCTGTAGATTATGTTGGATGTATTGAGGAAGGAGAAGTTGTATGGGAAGTTGTCCAAGTGTGAGTTCTTCCTCAACAAGGTAGAGTTCTTGGAGCATTTTTTGACTGGTGATGGGATTTCAGTGGACCCGAAGAAGATCACTGCAGTAGAGTCTTGGAAGACCATGAATTCAGTGGCAGAGATCAAAAGTTTTTTGGGTCTAACAGGCTACTACAAGAAGTTTGTGCAAGATTTTTCAAGGATTGCTTAGTCGATGACCAGCCTCACTAGGAAGGACGTGATGAGTGTCAGGCTACTTTTGAGGAATTGAAGAAGAGGTTGACATTTGCTCCTATTTTAATGTTTTCATCACGGTCTGGACATTTCACTCTCTATAGTGATGCATCAGGGAAAGGGTTGGGTTACGTTCTCTAGCAGAAGGTGAAGGTGATTGCCTATGCATCCAGGTAATTACGTTCTTATGAGAAGAACTATCCTACCCAAAATTTGGAGTTGGCAGCGGTCATATTTGCATTAAAGTTGTGGAAACACTATCTATACAGATAGAATAGGGAGATCTTCATAGACAAAAAGTGCTTGAAGTATATTTTCACTCAAAATGAGCTGAACATAAGGCAGCGTAGGTGGTTGGAACTGATAAAGGATTTTGATACGTCCTTACAGTAATATCCAGGGAAGGCCAATGTAGTTATTGATGCCTTCAACAATTATCCGGTAACTATATTTTTGACGAAGGACTGGTATTTATTGGAGGATCTTGAGAGTTTGGGTATTACGGTGATTGTTCCTGTGATTACGATACAAATTTGGGTTTTGCAGATATATTCAGAGTTTATGGACATGATTAAGGCATCCTAGTATAATGATATATCTCTGAGGAGCATCAGATCTCAGGTGAGAGCAGGATTGGTGGATGATTCCACCATTGATGAGGTTGGTTCTTTGCGGCACCGTGCTAGACTGTGTTACCTAGTGGAGAGTTGTAGGAGGAGATATTATAAGAAGCACATCGCTCTCAGTATTTCATGCATTCAAGTTCTAACAAGATATGTCGGGATATGTGAGAGAGTATGTGGTGGTTTGGCATGAGGAGGAATGTGGCTTAGTTTGTATCCAGATGCTTAGTGTGCCAGTAGGTGAAAGCTGAGGGGCAGAGTCTGGCAGTTTACTTCAGCCATTATCCATTCCAGAGTAGAAGTGGGAGCATATTACTATAGATTTTGGGTCCAGACTTCCACGATCCCCAATAGGAAAATACACGATTAGGGTTATCATTGAAAGGTTGACCAAGTCAGCCCACATTTTGCCTTTCAAGGATAGTTTGTCTACGGAGAAGCTGGCAGCGATGTATGTGAGACAGATCGTCAGGATGAATGAGGTTCCCATTATCATAGTCTCGGATCAGGATAATCGTTTCACTTTTTATTTCTAAAGGAGTTTATAGGTGAGCTTGGGCACCCAGCTCAAGTTCAGTACTGCATATCACTCCCAGACGGATGGGCAGTCAGAGAGGACCATTCAGACTCGAAAGGATATATTGCGTACCTGTGTACTAAATTTTAGGGGATATTGGGAGGACTATCTCTATTTGGTAGAGTTTTCTTACAATAACAGCTATCAGGCCAGTATAAATATGTCACCATTTGAGGCTCTATACGGTCAGAGATGTCGCATTCCCTTGTCTTAGAATAATGTTGGAGAGAGAGATTTGTCACTACCACATTTTAGGAAAAAGGGTATTTTAGTAATTTCCTATTTAAATAAATATTGTGCATGGTAAATAATATTTGTTGTATTATTTAATTGTTGTTGGATGTTATTTAATTATTTTGGACTTATTTTAGTAGACCCAACTAGTATAGTTTGGACCCATGGACCAACATGAATTAAATAGTTAGATTTGGCCCATTTAGAAAGCCCATAGTTAAGGAGATGGATTAAATTAATTAAGTGATTAGACTAGAAGCTTTCTTCCTTAATTATTTCTTCATGAGAGGCCCCAAGGGGTACATTGGACATTTTACAATTGCTTGGAAGAGGGACAAGGCCGGCCTATTAAAAGAGGGGGGAAATTTCTCTCTCCTCTCATTCTCATTCCAAATCTAGATCTAGAATTTTCCACTCCCAAATTCCCTCCATTCCCATTCCAATTCCCTACCAAATTCATTCCAAATTCTTCCCAATTCACCATTAGAGAAGGAGGAAGCAAGGATCTAGAAGAAGGAAGCAAGGATCTACAAAGAGGAGCAAGGATCTACAATTTGGAAGCAAGTTCTTCTCAATTGGAGGTTTCATTGGGAATCCATCTCCCAATAGGTATAATTCAGATTTTTTCATTTAAATAGCTTCTAAATCTGAGATTTAATCATGTAAAATCAACCTATATATATGTACTACCCATAGGACTTTGTTTTGTGTTCATAGGAGACCCATGGAGAAAGTTATGGTACTTTTTGTGTTAATTTTGTTGGAATTCCGAATTTACATTTTGTTGTGTGTATCAATTGATCCTATAGATCAATTGGACATAAGCTTATGTGTTTGGGACTAGTATCGTGTCCATAATTTGGTATATATGATTCGTATCCCAACTATTTGGTGATACGTGTCATTTTTGGGGTTTTCCCTCCGACACGGGGCTTTGAACATGTCGTATTTTGACACGGACACATAGATCTACTTTTGACACTTTAATTTATTCATAAATATTATTTGTGATTTGTTTGTATCCTTCAGGGTGCAATTGGTTGTGTGTTGGACTCGTGTCACATGCGTATCCTAGATATAGTGGGATACGGTGTGATACTCTCCAATTGTGTAGATTTTTGAATAGATCTAATTATGTATGGTTTAAATTCTTCAATTATAATTAGTAAATATATATAGATATTATATATTTATTTTGTGTATTTATTATAGTAATTATTGTAGCATAGATCTATATATTTTTGTGTGTGCTAATATGATGTACAAATATAATATGTAGCTTTCTTGCATGTAATTATATATGTACTTATGTTAATAGTATAAATTATACATAAATATTTTATAAAATATATTTATGTGTTTAATTGTGTAATTATATTATTTATAATTATTATATAATTATTTGTATATTAATGTATATATTTTAGGTGTGCTTCTAGCCATGTAAAATATGAACATTAATATGTGCATGTATTGTAACTATTAGTATTTAATTATAAGTTTATATGTGCATATATATATAAGTATATAATTATTTATTTATATATATGTATTGTGATTATTATTGCATATATATATATATATATATATATATATATATATATTTCTGTGTTTTAGTGACAGTGGGTTTGTGACAGTGAAACTGTCGCTAAATAGGCGGGTCAGCAGCAGCTGCTGTAGCCCACGGTGCATTAATGACAGTTCTGTCATTAATGCTGCAGGCTGGATCTTAGCAGCAGTGGCGGCAGTTTTCGGTGACAGTTGATTAACTGTCACCAATGCAGCAGCAGTGGGTTTTATTACACAGTGGCTTTTGCGACGTTTCTGTGACAGTTGAGACTGTCACTATAAGCTGTTTTAATTAAATTGTACTTTTAACTCCCTGTTTTCAGTGACGCTTTGGCAGTTTTAAATTATATTATATATATTATTATTGTATATATATATATGTGTATATATATGTGTTTTGTGAGGTATAATATTTGCAATAATATATTATTTTATTTGTATAAATATTGGTTGTTTATATATTATATTAGAGTATGTATTATTTGTATTATTAGTATACTTTGTGTGAGTATCTTTTGGGATCTAATTTTGATTCCTAAATTGTTGTATTTTATTTCTATATTATTTTATATAGTTTTCTTGTGAGGTTGACCTTGGTTTGACCATGTTTGACTTTAGTTGACTTTAGAGTTGACCATAGTTGACTTTTGACTTAGAATTTATTTATTGACCTAGGAGTTGACTAGTTTGACTTGTTCTCTTTCCGGGACCTTGTATTAATGTGGTATTCCATATCTAGGTCTTCGAGGTACCGAGTCAGACATCTGTGAGACTGTTCATTGGACTTCAGACGAGTACATTCTCTGATAGTTTCTCATTTATGATATCCTCTATGTTCGTTGTATCTAGTGTAGATTTACATGTTTCTCTCGACACTATGGTTACACGGATTGGTATATCCGGATCTCGTCATGAGATGTTATTCCTTGGTATATGGTGTATATGGTACAAGTATTGTTTCATTGGTTATCTTGTACATGTACAGACACCGATTCTCGGGGAGACTAGCTATCTTCTTGGGGAATCTAGTATCATAGCATACCGTAGTTGGATCTATTATACCAGTTGGGGGTGGGGAGTATTAGTATAGATATGTGATCAAATCCCTATTGAATAAAGTATTGGTAAGCGAATAGTGTTGATCATGCACCGCACGTATGATTAGCCAGGCCGCATTGTATCTTGCCCAAGCCGATCACATGTTAAGCTAGTACTCACACACTTAGTCATTAGTATTATTGTTTCATTGGCATATTGTTCATTATTGTATTTCTTTCCAGTATTTCCTTATTGTCTATATATCTCTTGTTTCTATTTTGTGCATCTTGTTTATCCACAGCTATTTACTGTTACATAGTTTTTATCATGGATTAGAACTGCTGTTAGAGATGTACTCTGCTCCTTTCCTGACTGGATATATTTTTCCAGATGACACTGAGGAGTACCCTACCTATTATGGACCCCAGGATGTTGTGGGTTTAGATTCGGAGACCCTGGCTCAAGAGGGACTTATCCCAACTGAGACAGTTGACCCTGGAGTGTAGCTTGTAGTATGATAGTATTCTTTTGTACTAAATTTGTCTCCAGTTTATTTTTGTTACTCTTCAGACTCATTGATGTATTATTTTAAACTCATGAGTTGATGACTATTCTATTCTTATCTGATTCGTGTTCATTCTATCTTAGTTCTGTGATTGAGTACACTATCATTTGGTGGTTCATTATATTAGATAGACTTTCTAGACAGCGTTCTACCGTCGATTCTGCGACGTAGGCTGGGCGTTGTTTCCGACTAGTACCATTACCCCGGGTGCGGGTCGTGATACATTTTTGGTGGTGGCCCATACAAGTCTAGCTTCACAAGTATGTGATGTCGTGGTAGTGCGACAACTTAGTTGTACTACTGCGAGCCTGTAATAGGATATAGGATATCGGCTGAGATACTCAATCACATCTAGGAAAATTCTTTTGATTCAACTATTCTCCTTTGACGTTGATACTTGATCTCTTAAACTGTCCTTTCCTTGATGTCTTACATCTTGTGCCATATTGATTCTTTCTTTCGCTTTGTCTCAGGATGCCGCCTAAGACTAGATCACAGCAGGGGAGAGCAGCTTCTGAGAGGTCTGCGATATCCCGAGGGCCTGCACCAGTCACTTCTCCGGTGATTGGAGTGTCAGCTGCTTTCGGAGGTCCACCACCTACTCAGAGGACTGTACCAGCTGTATCTGAGGGGCTTCCACCTCCACCTCCTGTGCCAGTAGAGGCGTCACAGATGTTTACACTGTTTCGTGAGATGCTCGAGGCACAGAGGGCTCAGTCAGAGGCACATAAAAGGCAGACCGACGTTCTACGGCAGGGCATCGAGAGTGCTCATCAGCTTGCTCGTGCTGTAGTTGAGAGAGGAGTTCCGATCTAGCAGCAGGTTGTTCCTCAAGTTGCTCAGCTTCGGCCAGGCAACATTCAGGACTTCAAGAAACTGGAGCCTAGGGTTTTCAAAGGGATGGAGGGCATCGTCTATGCTGATGATTGGCTCGAGGACATTGAGCGTCTTATGAGGGTGTCCCGTCTTTCTGAAGATCTGAAGGTTGAGGCGGTAGGACTTCAACTGGTCGACGTCGCTCGCACTTGGTTCAAGAATGATCCAGTACTGGTTGACGTAGGACAATCTTGGGAGGTATTCAAGGACCTTTTCAAAAAAAGTTTTTCGCTCGGATAGACAGGCTTGACTTGGGGAGACAATTTGAGAGTCTCATTCAGGGGAGCATGTCTGTGGAGGAATACGCTGCGGAGTTCGGTAGGTTGAGCCGATTTGCAGAGTACTTGGTGATGGAACCGGAGGTTCGAGCTATTCGTTTCCGTGAGGGTCTAAACTGGGAGGTGAAGATTCTCATTCCGTCTTTTTATGAGACATACTCGGAGATACTTACGGAGGCACGCAAGGTTGAGCGGGATCTGGGTTTGAAGACCAAGAGAGACCGTGATTCTTTTCTGGGGGCCAACGGCAGTACAGTATCGGCCAAACGTCCTCATTTCCTGTCCAGACCTTTCCAGCAGCCACAACAGAACCAGACTCCAACTAGAGCGCCTTTTCACCAGGCACCTCAGCAGTAGAGGCAGTTACAGCAGGCTCCATGCAACTTCTGCAAGAAGTCCGGCCACATCTGGGAAGTTTGCAGGAGGAGGCTAGGAGTTTGTTTGTATTGTGGTACTGAAAGGCATCAATCGAGGGAGTTTCCTCGTCGTGCAGTTCAAGGAGCAGCTCCAGCTCCGAGGACACAGACGAGACCACCTACAGCACAGCCGAGGGGACCGCTTCCTACACAGCAGCAGCATTTTGTCCAGCATCAACAGCAGGGAGGTGCTCGGCAGGGACGAGCGTTTGCTATGACCGTCGAAGAGGAGGAACCCACCGGAGATGTTATCGCAGGTTCTATTCTTCTTGATTCCATTCCAGCTTTAGCTTTGTTTGATAGTGGTGCTTCCCATAGTTTTGTATCTGTTTCTTTTGCTCTGAAGCATGGTTTGGTAGCTGAGTCTTTGCTTAGGACTTGCAAGATCATGATCGGGGGAGGCATTATCCTGGTTAATGATATTTGCAAGGATCGGAGAGTTACTTTGGGAGGCCGGGAGTTGAGTGCGTGTCTACTTGTATTGCCACTTCCAAGCTATGACATTGTACTTGGGATGGATTGGTTGAGTAGGCACCGTGCTAGCATAGACTGTAGAGGAGGTAGAGTTTTGTTTGGTTCGCCAGGAGAGCCAGAGTTCGAGTTTGCTAGAGGAGCTGCGGAGCAGGGAGAAGGCATTATTTGTGGAGCTATGGTAGAAGACAAGGAGTTGCCACATCCGTTGATAGCAGAATTCTTGGATATATTTTCTGAGGAATTGCCAGGATTGCCACCAGATCGAGATGTTGAATTTTCTATAGACTTGGTGCCAGGTGCAGAACCAATTTTGCAACATATCTATAGAGTAAACAACAGCGAGCTGGTCGAGTTGAAGAAGCAGGTGGACGAATTACAGGATAAGGGATTTATCAGATCGAGTTCTTCACCATGGCGAGCCCCGGTATTGTTTGTACCGAAGAAGGATGGATCGGTACGCATGTGCATTGATTACAGGGCTTTGAATAATCTCACTATCAAGAATAAGTATCCTTTGCCACGGATTGATGATCTGTTTGATCAGTTGAGTGGTGCGAAGGTGTTTTCTAAGATAGATTTGAGATCAGGCTACCATCAAGTGAAGGTGAAGCCGGAGGACATACCGAAGACTGCTTTTAGAACTCGGTATGGTCAGTTCGAGTTTATGGTGATGATGTTTGGTTTGACTAATGCACCGGCGATATTTATGAACTTGATGAACAAGGTGTTCCACCAGTACCTTAACAAGTTCGTGGTGGTGTTCATCGACGACATACTCATATACTCGAGGACACCGGAGGAGCATGAGGAGCATTTGAGGATTGTGTTGGATGTGCTGAGGAAGGAGAAGCTGTATAGGAAGTTGTCCAAATATGAGTTTTTCTTGGACAAAGTAGAATTCTTGGGGCATGTTGTGACTGGTGATGGTATTTCAGTGGATCCGAAGAAGATTTCAGCAGTAGAATTTTGGAAGACTCCGAGTTCAGTAGCAGAGATCAGGAGTTTCTTGGGATTGGCAGGCTATTACAGGAAGTTTGTGCAAAATTTTTCGAGGATTGCCGAGCCGATGACCAAACTCACAAGGAAGGATGTGGAGTTTGTTTGGACGGAGGATTGCCAGGTTGCTTTTGAGGAGTTGAAGAAGAGGTTGACGTCTGCTCCTATTTTGACGTTGCCATCAGGGTCTGGAGGTTTCACTATTTATAGTGATGCATCGGGGAAGGGTTTAGGTTGTGTTCTTCAGCAGCATGGGAAGATGATTGCCTATACATCCAGGCAATTGCGTCCTCATGAAAAGAACTATCCTACCCATGATTTGGAGTTGGCAGCTGTCATATTCGCCCTGAAGTTGTGGAAATATTATTTGTACGGAGAGCGTGTAGAGATCTTCACAGACCACAAAAGCTTGAAGTACGTTTTCACGCAGAAGGAGTTAAACATGAGGCAGCGTCGGTGGTTGGAATTGATGAAGGATTTTGATATCTCTTTGCAATATCATCCTGGGAAAGCCAATGTAGTTGCCGATGCTTTGAGCAGGTATCCGGTAGCTATGTTCTTGACGCATGATCGATATTTGTTGGAGGACTTGGAGAGCTTGGACATTGAGGTGATTGTTCCTGGGTGTGCTATGTAAATGTGGGGATTGCAGATACACTCAGTTTTGATGGACAGGATCAAGGCAGCACAGTATGATGATGTATCCTTGAGGAGTATCAGAGCTCAAGTGAGAGCAGGATTGGAGGATGATTTTACTATTGCAGAGGATGGATCCTTAAGGCATGGAGTTAGATTGTGTGTGCCTAGTGGGGAGTTGCGCGAGGAGGTATTACAGGAAGCGCATCGCTCTCAGTATTCCATACATCCAGGTGCTAACAAGATGTATCGGGATATGCGAGAGAGTGTGTGGTGGTATGGCATGAAGAGGGAAGTGGCACAGTTTGTATCCAGATGCTTAGTGTGCCAGCAGGTGAAAGCCGAGAGGCAGAGGCCAGGAGGATTACTTCAGCTATTACCCATTCCAGAGTGGAAGTGGGAACACATTACTATAGATTTTGTGTCCGGACTTCCACGATCTCCAGGAGGGAAAGACGCAATTTGGGTCATTGTAGATTGACCAAGTCGGCCCACTTTTTGCCTTTCAAAGTGGGTTTATCTACGGAGAAGCTGGCAGAGATGTATGTGAGGCAGATCGTTAGGATACACGGAGTTCCCGTCAGCATAGTCTCAGATCGAGGTAGTCGTTCCACTTCTCATTTCTGGAGGAGTTTGCAGGAGAGTTTGGGCACTAAGCTCAAGTTCAGTACTGCATATCATCCCCAGACAGATGGGCAGTCAGAGAGGACTATCCAGACTCTCGAGGATATGTTGCGCACTTGTGTACTAGATTTTGGGGGTTCTTGGGAGGACCATCTCCATTTGGTAGAGTTTGCTTACAACAACAGTTACCAGGCCAGTATAGAGATGTCACCTTTTGAAGCTCTATATGGTCGGAGGTGTCGTACTCCTTTGTCTTGGGACGATGTTGGAGAGAGAGTTTTGCTTGGGCCAGAGATGGTTGTGGATGCAGCAGAGAAGGTTCATTTGATCAGAGACAGACTTTGAGTGGCGCAGGACAGACAGCGGCATTGGGCCGATAGCCATCGGAGACCTTTGGAGTTTGAGGTATAGTTTAGATTTTGTTTGTGCTTGTTCTTGTTTGTTATAGATTAAGTTCTTAAGATGGTATTTTGTTCTAGGTGGGTGGTTTGGTGTTTCTGAGGATTTCTCCAACACGAGGCACGATTCGCTTCGGTGGAGGCGGAAAGCTTAGTCCGCGATTCATCGGACCTTTCACTATTCTAGAGAGGGTCGGTGCAGTTGTTTATAGACTAGACTTGCCACCTGCATTGGAGGGAGTGCACAACGTGTTTCATGTGTCGCAGTTAAGACGATACGTGGCAGATCCTAGTCATGTATTGGATCACTCGGAGATAGAGGTGGGCCCTACTCTTAGCTATTCAGAGCAGCCAGTTGAGATTCTGGATCGGAGAGAGAAGGTGCTGAGGAACCAGACTATTCCTTTGGTGCGCGTCGCATGGAGGCATCACTCTCCGGGGGAGTCTACCTGGGAGAGAGAGGATGACATGCGAGAGCGTTATCCATATTTGTTTGTACCTTGAGGTATGTTATTTCTAGTTCTGTTCATTAGTTAGTTGTGATTCTTTAGTTCTGTTCTGTATTTTTCTGTGGGTAGTTTTTGTCTTTGAATTTCGAGGATGAAATTATTTTAAGGAGGGTAGACTTGTCACTACCACATTTTAGGAAAAAGGATATTTTAGTAATTTCCTATTTAAATAAATATTGTGCATGGTAAATAATTTTTGTTGTATTATTTAATTTTTGTTGGATGTTATTTAATTATTTTGGACTTATTTTAGTGGACCCAACTAGTATAGTTTGGACCCATGGACCAACATGAATTAAATAGTTAGATTTGGCCCATTTAGAAAGCCCATAGTTAAGGAGATGGATTAAATTAATTAAGTGATTAGACTAGAAGCTTCCTTCCTTAATTATTTCTTCATGAGAGGCCCCAAGGGGTACATTGGACATTTTACAATTGCTTGGGAGAGGGGCAAGGCCGGCCTATTAAAAGAGGGGGGAAATTTCTCTCTCCTCTCATTCTCATTCCAAATCTAGATCTAGAATTTCCCACTCCCAAATTTCCTTCATTCCCATTCCAATTCCCTACCAAATTCATTCCAAATTCTTCCCAATTCACCATTAAAGAAGGTGGAAGCAAGGATCTAGAAGAAGGAAGCAAGGATGTACAAAGAGGAGCAAGGATCTACAATTTGGAAGCAAGTTCTTCTCAATTGGAGGTTTCATTGGGAATCCATCTTCCAATAGGTATAATTCAGATTTTCCTATTTAAATAGCTTCTAAATCTGAGATTTAATCATGTAAAATCAACCTATATGTATGTACTACCCATAGGACTTTGTTTTGTGTTCATAGGAGACCCATGGAGAAAGTTATGGTGCTTTTTGTGTTAATTTTGTTGAAATTCCGAATTTATATTTTGTTGTGTGTATCAATTGATCCTATAGATCAATTGGACATGAGCTTATGTGTTTGGGGCTAGTGTCATGTCCATAATTTGGTACATGTGGTTCGTATCCCAACTATTTGGTGATACGTGTCATTTTGGGGGTTTTTCCTCCGACACGGGGCTTTGAACATGTCGTATTTTGACACGGACACATAGATCTACTTTTGACACTTTGATTTATTCATAAATATTATTTGTGATTTATTTGTATCCTTCGGGGTACAATTGGTTGTGTGTTGGACTCGTGTCACATGCATATCCTAGATCTAGTGGGATACGGTGTGATACTCTCCAATTGTGTGGATTTTTGAATAGATCTAATTATGTATGGTTTAAATTCTTCAATTATAATTAGTAAATATATATAGATATTATATATTTATTTTGTGTATTTATTATAGTAATTATTGTAGCATAGATCTATATATTTTTGTGTGTGCTAATATGATGTACAAATATAATATGTAGCTTTCTTGCATGTAATTATATATGTACTTATGTTAATACTATAAATTATACATAAATATTTTATAAAATATATTTATGTATATAATTGTGTAATTATATTATTTATAATTATTATGTAATTATTTGTATATTAATGTATATATTTTAGGTGTGCTTCTAGCCATGTAAAATATGAACATTAATATGTGCATGTGTTGTAACTATTAGTATTTAATTATAAGTTTATATGTGCATATATATATAAGTATATAATTATTTATTTATATATATGTATTGTGATTATTATTGCATATATATATATATATATATATATATATATATTTATATATTTCTGTGTTTTAGTGACAGTGGGTTTGTGACAGTGAAACTGTCGCTAAATAGGCGGGTCAGCAGCAGCCGCTGTAGCCCACTGTGCATTAATGACAGTTCTGTCATTAATGCTGCAGGCGGGATCTTAGCAGCAGTGGCGGCATTTTTCGGTGACAGTTGATTAACTGTCACCAATGCAGTAGCAGTGGGTTTTATTATACAGTGGCTTTTGCGACGTTTCTGTGACAGTTGAGACTGTCACTATAAGCTGTTTTAATTAAATTGTACTTTTAACTCCCTGTTTTCAGTGACGCTTTGGCAGTTTTAAATTATATTTTATATATTATTATTGTATATATATATATGTGTATATATATGTGTTTTGTGAGGTATAATATTTGTAATAATATATTATTTTATTTGTATAAATATTGGTTGTTTATATATTATATTAGAGTATGTATTATTTGTATTATTAGTATACTTTGTGTGAGTATCTTTTGGGATCTAATTTTGATTCCTAAATTGTTGTATTTTATTTCTATATTATTTTATATAGTTTTCTTGTGAGGTTGACCTTGGTTTGACCATGTTTGACTTTAGTTGACTTTAGAGTTGACCATAGTTGACTTTTGACTTAGAATTTATTTATTGACCTAGGAGTTGACTAGTTTGACTTGTTCTCTTTCCGGGACCTTGTATTAATGTGGTATTCCATATCTAGGTCTTCGAGGTACCGAGTCAGACATCTGTGAGACTGTTCATTGGACTTCAGGCGAGTACATTATCTGATAGTTTCTCATTTATGATATCCTCTATGTTCGTTGTATCTAGTGTAGATTTACATGTTTCTTTCGACACTATGGTTACACGGATTGGTATATCCGGATCTCGTCATGAGATGTTATTCCTTGGTATATGGTGTATATGGTGCAAGTATTATTTCATTGGTTATCTTGTACATGTACAGACACCGATTCTCGGGGAGACTAGCTATCTTCTTGGGGAATCTAGTCCCATAGCATACCGTGGTTGGATCTATTATACCAGTTGGGGGTGGGGAGTATTAGTATAGATATGTGGTCAAATCACTATTGAATAAAGTATTGGTAAGCGAATAGTGTTGATCATGTACCGCACGTATGATTAGCCAGGCCGCATTGTATCTTGCCCAAGCCGATCACATGTTAAGCTAGTACTCACACACTTAGTCATTAGTATTATTGTTTCATTGGCATATTATTCATTATTGTATTTCTTTCCAGTATTTTCTTATTGTCTATATATCTCTTGTATATATTTTGTGCATCTTGTTTATCCACAGCTATTTACTGTTACATAGTTTTTATCATGGATTAGAACTGCTGTTAGAGATGTACTCTGCTCCTTTCCTGACTGGATATATTTTTCCAGATGACACTGAGGAGTACCCTACCTATTATGGACCCCAGGATGTTGTGGGTTTAGATTCGGAGACCCTGGCTCAAGAGGGACTTATCCCAACTGAGACAGTTGACCCTGGAGTGTAGCTTATAGTATGATAGTATTCTTTTGTACTGGATTTGTCTCCAGCTTATTTTTGTTACTCTTCAGACTCATTGATGTATTATTTTAAACTCAGGAGTTGATGACTATTCTATTCTTATCTGATTCGTGTTCATTCTATCTTAGTTCTGTGATTGAGTACACTATCTTTTGGTGGTTCATTATATTAGATAGACTTTCTAGACAGCGTTCTACCGCCGATTCTGCGGCGTAGGCTGGGCGTTGTTTCCGACTAGTACCATTACCCCGGGTGCGGGTTATGACAAGATTTTCTAAGGCCAGAGATGGTGGTGGATACAACGGAGAAGGTCAAGCTGATTAGAGATAGACTTCAGGTGGTGTAGGACAGATAGCGGCATTGGGCCAATAGCCACCGGAGACTCTTAGTGTTTAAGGTATAGTTTTAGGTTTTGATTTGTGCTGATACTGGTTGTTTATTATAGAATAAGTTCTTAGGGTTGTGTTTTACTCCAGGTTGGAGATCTGGTATTTTTGGGCATTTCTTCGACGTGAGGCACGATTTGCTTCGGGTGAGGTAGAAAGCATAGTCCACGATTCATCGGACCGTTCAATATTCTCGAGAGGGTCGATGCAGTTGCCTACATATTAGACTTACTACCTATATTCGAGGGAGTACACAATGTGTTTCACGTATCACAGTTAGGATGGTACGTGGCAAATCCTAGTCACGTATTGGATTACTCGAAGATAGAGTTGGGCCCTACTCTCAATTATATAGAGCAGCCACTTGAGATTCTGGATCAGAGAGAGAAGGTACTGAGGAACCAGACCATTCCTTCGGTACGTGCCGTATGGAGGCATCACTTTCTAGGTGAGTTGACTTGGAAGAGGGAGGATGAAATATGAGAGCGGTACCCGTATATGTTTTTGCCTTGAGGTATGTTCTTCTTGTTCTTTTTTATGTTCTTGGAGTAATTTAGTCTTTGAATTTTGAGGACAAAATTATTTTAATGGGGTAGACTTGTCACTACCACATGTTCTAGAAAAGAATATTTTGGTCATTTTATAATTAATTAATTATTGTGCATCTTGTATATTTATTTATAGTATTATTTTTTATTATTAGTAGGATATTCTAATTATTAGACTTATGTTAGTGGACCTAATTAGACTTGTCATGAACCATGGACCAACATTTAAGTTAGACTCATTTGGTCCAATAATTAGTCACCCTTTTGGATTAGTTAGTGTTTAATTAAATATCCCTTAGCAGTAGAAGTTTTCTCTTTAATTAATATTCATCATGACAAGCCCATAGGGGTACATTAGAAATTTACCATTGCTTGAAGGGCAATGAAGGGGAGGCCGGCCACTTATTGAGAGAAGGATTCTCTCTCCTCTCTTCTCATTTCATTCCATTTGGATTTACATTGTTTATCTCCAAATTTCCTTCTTCCCTCTACAAAATACTTACCAAATACCTTCCAATTTCATCCCTACTTCATTATTGGAGCAAGGATGAGGCAAAGATCTACATGGAGAAGCAGATTACAGAAGTTGAGGGATCTTTGTATCCAATTGGAGACGTATATTGGAAATCCATCTTCCGATAGGTATAATTTAGATTTCCTTTTCTAATAGACTCTAAATATATAGTTTAATCATTAGGAACCCTTCCATATACTAGGGACCCCTATTTTGAAAAATACGGCTAGTTTGTGCCCAATTTTAGGGAGATCCGAGATGGGTGAACCATGTGTTTGTCAATAGGTTAATTAGACCAAATTAACATATGTTTGATTGTCTGAGACTAATGTCGTATCCATAATTGGATATGTATAGGCCGTATCATGTCAATTTAGTGATACAGGTTGATTTGGAGATTTTTCCTTCGACATGGGAGCTACACATGTCATATTTTGCCACGAGTACAAAATTAAGTAGCTGTTACTATAATTAGGCTTTAATGGTGATATTTGATATGTTCATGGGCTTTGGGGAGAGTGGATGAAGTTTGGATAGTATATCAAGGGTGTATCACAAGAGTATCATAGAGAAGTATGATATTTTGGTGATGCACCACTTGTGTTTGATAATATGTCTTTTGAGGGTATTTCATAGATCCTAACATGTTTATGGTACTTTTGATACCATAGTTGTATATCTATATTGGGATATATATAGTACCTTGATTAGTATAACTTAGTATATATATATATATATATATATATATATATATATATATATATATATATATATATATATATATATATATATTTTGTTGTATGTTAGTATTTATAAGTGTCATTAGAGTGTTGTATCCTTATGTCTAATACTTGAGGATGAGAACTATTGGATTAGGTGTTCTTGTGTGTGTGTTTACAGGAAATAGAGAGTGTGGACTGCACATGAGAAGTCCCATATGCTCAGAGGTTGTAATGCATATTGCTTGCACGTAAAAGAATATATTTATCTGTGTGTGTGTGTATTTGGGGTTGGTCTGTGCAATACATTAGTGTAGATCTTTATCAGTGCATTGTGTGCACTGATTAGCAGTATTGCAGTATCAGCAAACTACTGGTCCAAGAGCAGTCAGCAACATTGATACACTATCTTGTGTATCAGACTTTGGAAGACGAAATTCCTAGTGTCTGATGACAATATAGATATTATTCAGATCAACTACAGTAAGATATTATTGTGGGGTGTAACTTATTCACTACAGGATCAAGTAGGGGTGTGCTCTCAGGCACTGCAAACTACAGAGGGAGCTAATTGTTAACCTGTGAGTAGGATAAGGTTTTGAGTGATTGTTGAGTATCCAGTTGCTTGTAAGGGTTTGAGGTGAAGTGCTCGAGGGGTGCGACAGGAAAGTTGGGAGTGATTTGTGTGTTAAGAGAGGAGGAAATATGGGTTTTGTAATACTTGAGAGAGTGTAGAATATTATATTAGCTAATGAGATAGGTATGTATACAGTTTGAGCTTGGGTTCAGTTTAGTAATGGACTGTGGGTAAACTAGAATTGGCCTCGATGGTATACCAGTAGTAGGCCTAATTTTTGTGTACAAATTGAAATTAGAAACCTTACAGCAATAATGTTAGGCACCAACAACAGCAATGTAAACACTGTTAAAGATTGGATAGAGGGGGGAAATTGATAACAATAATAGCAGTGATCTCAAAAAGTTTAGGAAAAGCTCGAGTTCAATGGTTTTGCAGGTGATCTGGTTGTCTGCAAAGATGTATGGGAGGATATACTGTAACTTGGTGTTCTTAAGTGGGAGCAATGCACTTTTGTGCACTGCAGATCAAGAGAAAGCGGCTAAGGATACATAGGGGTTATAATCAGGAGAGTTGGGTATTCATACTTCTGTGAATGTATTGAGTGAAGTACAGTGAAGAGTATCAAATAGACATAAGTATGGATAAGTGGTAATAAGTAGAGTATTATGGTCTAGGTTTTGGTTTTGAGTTAAGGTTATAGGTATGAGGTAAGATAACTATTAGTTTATAGTTAAAGTAAGTTGTATAGTTAACGTATTAACTAGTTATACTCATTATAGCTAGTGGTCTAGTTAAGGAATAAGGTATTGTCTAGGTAGTGAACTTTTGGTTAAGATACTATTGATACTAAGGGATAATTTAGTAGTTACAACTAAGTATTAGTAGATAATACAATATGAGTGTATAAATATAATATATGATATATATTAGTTAGTATTGACCTAGAAACCCCATTACAACTTGGTACGACCAAGTTTGACTAGTTTGACCTAGAGTTGACCTAGTTTGATGGTTTTGACTTAGACTTCGCCTAATGACCTAGAAATGGACCAGTTTAACTTGTTTTCATTCCAAAACCCTGTATTTATGTGATATTCCAAATTTAGGTCTCCGAGAAATTATTCCGAACATGTTTTATTCTGTTCACCAGATTCCAGGCGAGTACATTCTTTGACAGATTTTTGTTTATGATATCCTCTATCTTTCTTGTATTTAGTGTCGATATCCTTAATTTTTTTGAAACTTTGTTTCACGGATTGGTATTCTTGGATTCCGTCACGAAGTTTTATTCTTGGTAGTTTCTGGTGTATTTCTTGTGCGAGCCCCATTTTTTTTTGTACATGTATGGACACTAATTCATGAGAAGATTAGCTCCCTTCTCATGGAATCTTGTATCATAGCATGCCATGATTGGATCCATTATACCATTCGGGGGCAGAGAGTATTTAGTTTAGATATGTGATCATACCCCACAATTCTTGTTTTTCTTGTATAGTGTTACTCATACACCGCACATATGATTAACCAAGCAAGTGGTTCTTGAGAAGTACCCAAACCGATCACATGATGTCACTAATACTCACCCACTTAGATGTATTTCTTGATTCTATATTTTATATTCATATCTCTTATATATATTTCCCGTATTTTCTTATTCCTGTATATTTCTACCATGCCTTATTCATCTTGTATATGCTCTCTATTTACTACTACATAGTCTTTATCGTATATTGGAACTGATGTTAGAGGTGTACTTGCTCCTTTCCTGACTTGATATATTTTTCTCAGATGACACTGAGGAGTGGTATCCCACTCACTTCGGGCCTTAGGACGTAATTGGTAAAGCTAGAGACTGTGGCTCCGGAGGGACTCATTCCAGTCGAGAAAGACGACACTTTACTAGTAGCTTAGTCGATAGGCTTATATTGTACAGATTTGTCTTCATCTTTGATAATTAGTATTTTATTACATTTGAGACTCTTTGGATTTTATCTTTTTTATTGTGAGTTATATTTTTGACTCTTCAGTTATTTATATCATATTTATGCGTTGTTCAATCTTATAGTTCTGTGATTTAGTATTCATATTTCATTGGTGGTGTTATATATATTATTGATCATTATTGCTTGATAGTATAGTTTACCCAAATATCGTTCTACCGTCGATGCTAAGGCGTAGGTTGGACGTTGTTCACTACTCGTGCCCTAACACTGGATGCGGGTCATGACAATGTGCCTACATGTCCACATCATGTGTCATAACCGTGTACACACATATATAGATAACAAAATAATATAAAAAATAATGCCTTAACCCAATCATTCATGATATGGAACTAGAATTCTTAAATTTGATCTATGTAAGTTTTAGATTACAACAATTACTTTTGTATTTTTTTTCTTACTTGAGATTGGGATGTTGTAACCAGAGAATGAGATGGTTGGCAATTCTCTTGCCAAGGAACCAAGGAATAAAGTTGTATCCTAGCTCAAGGACTTCATCAAACTTGCCAAAATACTCCTTGATAGACATATCCTCCCTAACCCTTACATACACACATAGTACACGACAAGAACCTAAACAAAGTTTTATATTAGCATTTTATCAAACACCAAGTAACCATTAAGAGGATCTATACTACAAATATCAGAATTATGTCTGAATATACTCTTAAGTAAATAACAAACAAAGAACCTCACTCT
Organism: Iris macrosiphon; assembly: GCA_036927795.1. Classification (NCBI taxonomy): domain Eukaryota; kingdom Viridiplantae; phylum Streptophyta; class Magnoliopsida; order Asparagales; family Iridaceae; genus Iris; species Iris macrosiphon. The sequence continues at coordinate 55,051,239 of JAYESA010000007.1, forward strand.
CTTTTCCTTTTAGTAAAAAAAAAAAATGTAGTAGAGAAATGTGTCATCCTCACCACCGTCTAGACTATAAACTCATCGTAAAAGATGCTGTCGAGAATGTACCTCTCGTTCCCAACCTGTAAGTTGTGCTACTATATTCCCTCATAGAAGTCCCCGTTGGAGTAGGACTTGAACCCGTTCCCGTGCTTGTGGTACGCAAAACAGGCTCCCCAATAAGTGACTCCATCGGACCCCTCCGTCCGCCCGTCATAGAACTCCCCCCACCCCGAACGTGGCCCTCGACAGTCACGAGAACGTTCCCTTTCCGAGGACTTGTCGCGGTGCTAGTTGTTATCGTACATGTACCCATCGCGCCACCAGTAGTTGTGCGAGTCATAAGGGAGGAGCCAAGGAGGAGGTTGATGAGGACAAAGGGTTTCCACCAAGGAAGATTGGATCCGCTGAAAGTGCAGAGGAGAAAAGGCGATTATGGAGAAGAGAGAATTTGGCGGGGATAATAATTGGAATCAAAAAGTATTATGTGTTTTTAACTTTGGGGAAAAAAAATTTACGCTAAATAAAAGTAATTCCTACTATATTTTTATATCATTCACGACATTCAAGTTGTGTTGTCTTTGATGATAGGCTACATATAATGGACATCGTAAATATTATGGCACATATATGTATGTCGTATTAAAGTAAAACATGACACACACAAATGACTGGCTGACTTATTCATGACGTGCTCGAAAATGTGCATCGTAAAACCATTATTTTCGGTGTTATTTCTATGCATGCCTTAATTTTAATGCAGTAAAAAGTCATTTTTCTTGTAGTGAAATTATCCTTCAACTCTCAGATGTTCAAAAATTCTGAACCAAAATCCCTTTCCTAGGCTTCCTTTAATATACTTGAGAATTCTGTGAACTGCCTCCATATACGGCTATCTAGGATCATGCATATATCTACTCACCACCCTCACAGCTGAGTAATATCAGGTCTCGTATGACATAGATATATATGGTGACCAACTAATCTTTTATATTGCTCCTTTATCATTAGATCACCACCTTCGGCACACAACTAGGGATTCTGCTCGATAGGAGTAGAAGCAACTCTACAACCTAGCATCATTGTCTCTGAAAGAAGGTCCAGAGCATACTTTCACTTAGAATGCACTGTAACATTTCGTGATATTGTAATTTTAATTTCGAGGAAGTACATCAACAGTCCCAGATCCTTGACATTAAATTCCTCCAAGTTTTTTTTCAGCCATAGGATTCGTCAATATCATCTACAGTAATATAACAATATCATCCACATAGACTGCAAGAACAGTGGTACTGGTCTTGGAGTGTATATAAAATACATCATAATCTCTAGTGTACTGCCTATACCCCATACCACAGACCGTAAGCCTAAATCTATCAAACCACGCTCTTAGAGACTGCTTTAGCCCATATATAGACTTCTTCAATTTGCATACATTCCCAATTGTTTGTGAAGTAGTAAACCTTGGTGGAATCTCCATATTCACCTCCTTCTGGAGATCCCTATGTAAAAAAGTGTTCTTGACATCTAGCTGATATTGTTGCCAATTGAATTTGGCATCACAAGACACCAACCCTCGCACAATTTTCATCTTTGCTACTGGAGCAAAGGTCTCGTCATAGTCGATACCATATGTTTGGTTGTAGTCTTTAGCAACCAATCTAGCCATGTACCAGTCAATCTTTTCCTCTGGAGTATGCTTAATAGTATAAATCCATTTACATCCAACATCACTCTTTTCAGCTGGTTGTGGTATTAACTCCCATGTGTCATTCTTCTTTAAGGTATGAAGTTTCTCCTGCATGGCACTAAACCACCTATGATCTTGCTTATATAACTATCAGTTATTAGGTACAAGTACTGAATACAAGAATACAAGGAAGGACTTATATCCAGGTGGAATGGATGCATATGAAATATAATATGCAATGTCAGTATCCCAACGGCCAAACTTAGTTGCAGGTTTTCCAGTATTGACTCTAGAAGTTCTACGTAGCAAGACAAAAGTATTAGAAATATCAGGGGAGGAATTGATATCAGGTAGCTCAGGTGGAGAGCTGAAGAAGGTCATGGAGAAAAGGGACTTGGGACATAAGTATTAATGGGTACTGGCATAGGCACAGAAGGAGGAAGGTCATGCTGCTGCTGCTCATGCTCCCTATAAACTCTTAAGTGATTAAATAGGACATGGAATTATACCAACTATGATGCCACTCTCATTCTCCTCCTCTCTACTAGCATTAGTAGAGCCATCCTCTAACAACTAACTTAAGTTTGTTTTCTCCCCATAAAATGGTTCAAACTCGCGAAAGGTCATGTCCATACTGACAAACAACCTTTTTTTAGTAGGACACCAATAATTGTATCCTTTCTAACTTGATAAGTAGCTTATAAAGATACATTTAACTATTTGTGTATCCAGCTTGCTCACCGTCCTTCTGTGATCTCGCACAAAATATATGCAGCCGAATACTCTGTGGAACAATACAAATATTATAGCCCAAAAGCATCTCACATAGTATCTTCATCCCTAATACTCTTGACGACATCCTGTTGATTAGATAAGCTGCTGTCATAACAGCCTCACTCCACAAGAACTTTCGCACATTCTTTGTTAGCATCAAAGAATGTGCCACTTCTAGTAGATGCATGTTCTTGCGTTCAGCCACTACATTTTGAGTAGGAGTGTCTAGGCATGTGGTTTGGTGAAGAATTTTCTGACTGGAGATGAAATTAGCAAACTCCTTATTGGTATACTCAGTCTCATTATCTGTTCAAAGAATCTTTATATGTACTCCAAACTAGGTCTTCACATATAGTAAGAAATATTAAAAATATTTGTACACCTCTAATTTCTGCTTTATCATGTATATCCATGTCATACGTAAGTAGCAATCAATGAATGTAACAAACCATCTGAATCCACTGATAGAAGTAGTAGGACATGGTTCCCAAATATCAGAATGAACAAGTAGAAATGGATCAAAACTTTGAAGACCAACTATTTTATAAGTAGAATATATATGTTTTCCAAGTTCACAAGTATTAGAAAATAACCATTTTGTTGTCTACTTTATTTGTTATCTTAGTTTCAAACTTATTCAAACTATCAAAAGATAAATTTCCTAATATGTAGTGTTGAAACATGGCTTTTGTCTCTTGTCCTCCACTAATAGTAGTAGCAAGCATTGCAGCCTCCCTGTCCAGGTACCAAAGACCATCATTGTTAGGCCCAAGGCCCAGAATACTAGAGAGCGAGGGTTGACAAAGGCAGCTATGTATACAAGAGTACTCTAGTACCCCGAGATACAGTCACGATTATGAATAGATATGGAAGGTTAATACTATAAGCCATTAGTCAACCTAGGTCTAGAAATCCTAGTGTGTCAATCACAATCAGTAAATCATAATATAAAAGAAAATATGATCAATAAAAGCAAAATACTAAAGCATCCCAAACCATATATACATAGCTGATCATGAAACTAGTAATACAAAATAAAGAACTAACATAATAAAAGTCATACATGATCAACTCTAGCTATAGTTTAGAATATGCTAATCATGTTATGCCTAGTAGGTGATATAACAAGTCCTAAATATGAGCTAACAGGTGTAGAAGCATAAAAAATACGCTGGCAAAAAGCTACGCGGCGTATTGATACAGAGCAGCGCAAGCAAAGGCCTTCAGTGCCATCAGGCATAAGAGCTCAAGGGTGCAGCACGTCCAAAACCGCTTCGGCATAGACGGGACCCCCCCCCCATCGCCTCCAGGGCGTAAAAACTCAGCCACTCTCAAAGCAGCGTTAAAATAGCGTACGAGGAACGCTTCGTCTTCCCCGAAATGAACCTGTCAAGTCACGCGGTGAACCTGGCCTCTGACTCCTGACAAAAAGTGCTGCACGACGACCCAGACGACGGCTGGAAACAGGCACAGACCCCTCGGGACGCACACCACAGTATGATGGCGGATCCCTGCATTTAATACAGAGGATTGGGTTAAGATACCATCGAACCGTCGTTTACTAACGTCCCCTCAGCATAAATCGCTCTTTTGCGCACAGAGGGATACGCTGCATTATTTTACACAGGCAGGCATAAGCCGGTTTACGCTCCGCAGTAGACAAACCGCCTGCTACGTCAAAAGCTGCACATCGTACGGGGCTCGAGGTACGTCTCTACGTCTAATTGCACGGAGCGGTGACAGGTTCAGTCAAGGCACGTCTCTGCAACGGATGCACAGAAGGGCTGCAGACCTTCGAAACACGTCTTCGCATTTAATGCACAGGATGATGGCAAATCTCTGTAGAAGATTTGATTACATCTTCGAAAGCCGTGATTCCGGCTAAGACGTCCACGTCAGCACTCGGGCACGGTATGCAGCGGCTTCTACGCCCATTCAAGACCTGCGCCCCTTCGGCTCTCAACGCCTCTTCGGCTCTCAAACGCCTCTCCGGCTTCAACGCCTCTCCGGCTCCTACGCCTATCCGGCTTTCAACGCCTCTTCGGCTCCTACGCCTATCCGGCTTCAACGCCTCTCCGGCTCCTACGCCTACCCGGCTTCTACGCCTATCCGGCTTCTACGCCTATTCGACTTCTATGCCTATCTGGCCTCTGTGCCAGGGTGACAGTCATTTGGCTTCTACGCCAACCATTTCTACACACGGGATAGCTACCTACGTGGCTCTTATGCCGTGATCTTCGTAGCAATAGTACGCGTTGTGTTCCCTTAGTTAGACCCGCGTCATACGCTCATTCAAAAGATCATCCATACGCAGGCCTAGGTTACTTTAACCGTTGTGTAAAAGGGTGTTGTACTTCCCAGTCCTCGGTTTTTACACCGACGGAGTGGTCACTGTCACCAAAACTCTATAAATAGAGACCCCTATCAATGAGGAAAAAGGGCAGAAAAAGAATTATCATCCAGGAGAGAATTACCGTCCAAGGAGAGAGAGAGAGAGAAAGAGAGAGGGAGAGAGAGAGAGAGAGAGCCCGGAGAGCAGGCAAAGAGCAGGGATCGACGACCTTGGCCTCGTGCGTCCAACCTCTTCTGCAACCTTCGAAGCTGCTACCTGTCTTCCACGGCACTTCTTCAACATCGTGTGGTCCAAGGGCTAAAGTGATCGACCGCAGATCAGATACCTATAGCAATTTATACCCAGATTAAATAAATTGCACTCCCACATCCTCGTATTGGATTACATTGTACAAGTTTGTTTGTAAACAGAAGGGCGCGGGTTTCGCATAAACCCCGTCATTGAAATACAATTTCATTTCTTTCGTTTAATACCACAAACAAGATGGCGACTCTGCTGGGAACATCTTTCTCTTCTGACGAGGAAGTAATTGCTCAACACGATACGGTATCCGTGGGAACCGTGAAGAAGACGCTGGTCGTTCATTTTGATCAGTCAGCCTACGAAGACATGCTTCGAGCCGGGGGTAGCTCTCGCCCTCTCTCCGTCCAGGACAACAGGAAGCTGCGCAATGTGTGGATGCCCAAGATATCCTCTACTATTCTTGTGGACTCTTCGATCTCTCCGGACTCTCCGATCTCTCTGAACTCTCCGATCTCTTCGGCCAACGAGGTTGTAGCGACGCTCCCTTCGTGCCCCACACGTAAAATTCAGTCTTCCGCTACGCGCGGTACAAACAAAACTTTGGGCGAAGCCTTAGCACTAACCCCGAAGAATCTACTGCACTTTACGTGTAGGAAACAGTCTCCCGCTATGCGCGGTAAAGACAAAACTTCGGGCGAAGCCTCAGCGCTAACCCAGAAGCCTTCACTGCGCTTTACGCGTAGAAATCTGTCTCCCGCTCCGCACGGTACAGACATAACTTCCGATGGTGCCTCAACGCCAAGACGAAAGAACAGATCTCGCTCCACGCACAAGACATCATCTGACCTCTATGGTAAACCAGATGAGCGCTGTGATCTCCGCGAAGGAAAGCAAGCGACAGGCTACTTAACCTCTCGGCCTCCACGCCAGCGAAGGAACAGAATGCCTACCCTCCGGATCACGAGAGAAACCAATGGCCGACTAAGGGCCTCTCCGACAACTCCTCCTGACCTACGCAAGTATCTAGTCCAGAAGCGTAAAGAGAGGGGACCTTCCAACATGTCTATTACGCCTCCTAGCGAGCATCATTGTAATAGCCACAAGGTTGTGATTAATTGCTGCTGTCCCAAAACAAAACGATCGATTTTTGACCGATTGGGCTACTCTCTGTCTTTCCAGGGAGGGGAACCCGCGCATGCGCCTGTAAACATGGCCTCACACCTGCGTAGAGGAGGGTCGAGTTCAAGACAACATCCCTCCAAGCCCCCGAGCCGAAGGAGGTTCAGTGACACTGAAGCCGGAGTATTCCAGAACACTCGCGCAAAGTCACGACAGCCAGCTCCATCCTCTTCCGATTCCGACGCTGGGGGTCGCCAAGAATCAGAAGCAGAAAGTGTAGAGTCGACTTCTACAGCGACCTATACTAATCCTTCAAAGACGCCCAGGGAGATGGGAGCCTACGCCGTTGAAGATGAACGCGAGGAAGCTTAACCGTCAGGAGACGCGGAACAACGCCTCACCACGCTGGAAACATCTCTGCAATAAATGCAATCCATGATGGAAAACATGCACCAGATGATGCTAACTCAGCACGCAGCTACCATGGCTCAAGCATCTGTCCCGCCGACTCAGATACATGTGGGGGTGGACTTACCACCATCCCATCCGAGCCAAGAGCCCGCGCTGGATCAAGAGTCAGAAGTTCCTCCGCTTCCTCACTCAGAGAATGCCTTACCTCCCGCTGGGGTTACGATACAACCAACTCCGCGCCACTCCATGGCCCCGCTTCCGACTGAAAATCCGATGCAGGCAGTCCGGGAGTTGAAGGCCCAGTTTGACGTCTTGAAACACAAGGATCAGCTCAAGAAACTGGGAATCAACCAGCCCTACCCAGTTATCTGGGAGGAAGTCCCTTTCCCGCCAAGGTACAAACCTCAGACCATGGCCCTGTTCGAGGGAAAAACATCGCCGAGCCAGTACATGAATTATTTTAGCATGATAACGGTATTGCTACAAGGGAACGACGCCCTCCTTACTCGGCTGTTCAAAGGTTGCCTCTCAGGAGTAGCCTATCAGTGGTACCGCAGCTTGGCGGATAACTGCATCACTTCCTTCGAAGACTTCAGAACTTTATTCTTCACACGGTTCTACGAGGGAGGAATGGACATGTCTATGTCCTCTCTCATCGAAGTCAAGCAAAAGGAAAAGGAAGACGTTCGCATCTTCATCGAACGTTTTCGTCAGGCCACCTTACAAATGCCTCCAGGAGTTCCCGACTCTGCATTGGTGGACATTTGCAGGAAGAACCTCCTTCCCGTGGTCTCAGTATTCACAGGACCATATCATTCCGTGATTGGCCCTCGTTCATCATCTCGGCGGTAGCAGCCGAAGACAATAGTCGCAAGGCGCGCGACAATGGCATCATGATCTCCGCCTCCGACAGAGGCAAGAGGCCATCTCCTAGCAGCGACCACCCTCGTGGTCCCAAAGGGAAAGAAGCCCTGGCAATCAATACGGCCAGACCAAAGATTGCGGCAACCGCGCAAGCAAAACCCGGGACTTCCAGACCCGTTGAAGTCTACTCCTTCGACGACGACGACGTCCCGAGCATATTCGAGTGTCTCGTCAAGAGTGGCAAGATCACCCTTCCAGAGCTGAGGCGGCCCCAGGAAGTTGGCAATACTAACGATCCAAAATACTGTGTCTTCCACCGATACGTACACCACCCAACAAAGGCGTGTTACGTACTGAAAAGGAAGATCCAGGGGTTAATCGATGCTAAGGCGATCACCCTGCACAACACCGAGAAGACGGTCACGGCCAACATGATCTCTCTCCAGTTTGGCAGTCTGCCTCCCCGAACGATCCTGGATGGTGTCACGCCTATTTTCCGAACAACGATGAACATCATCAATCTCCCTCCAGCTCGGGATCAAAATCGCAACCTGGTACCCCTAACTACCCGGCAAGGCGAGATTATGTGGGTTCATCCCGACCTGGTGTCAGAAATCGGGGAAGAGACCGATGCTATCAGAGCTAAGTCTAGAAAGAACTCCAAATGCAAACCATGCCATATGGTTGCCACTCCAGAAGAGGACGAGGTGTTGGCTATAGCAACCCGATCAGGGAAAGCCTACCTCAAGGACTACGGCACGAGCCCGGAAGACGCCCCAGCCACCAAGCCTTCGGGACCCGAGCCCGCCACGCCAAAGACCGGTCCTTCAAGACCAACTCCAGCGGACAAGGGAAAACAAAAGGAAGTACGCTTCGATGTACCTGTGAAGAACATTCCAAACAAAGGTTTAGAGAAACCGTACAACTTCGACATCCTGGCCCAACTGGCCAATACGCCAGCCAGGTTGTCCATCTTCGAGCTACTCAGGCTCTCCCAAGACACTCGTCTAGCCCTGAGCGAAGCGTTGATGCAAGCGAATGTGTGCTGAACCCAGCTTAAGTCCCCCAACGAGGAACCCGTGGCGTGCCCTCAATGCCACAGTGTGATGGAGGTGGTATCAAACATCACCTTCACCCAAGACGACATGCTGCTGAAACACAACAGGCATGACAGGCCTCTCTATCATACCGGATACATCGGTTCCATGGAGGTCGATCGGATTCACATAGATCCGGGATCGTCAACCAGCATTATTCCTCACAGTCTGCTCAGACCGTTGAGGATCCCTACCAGCGAACTGGCCTATACCACTACTATAATTGTGGGTTTCAACGCTGGAAAGAGTAAACTATTGGGGAAGATTCGCTTGAGAATCCAGATTGGCAACCTTAGATCAGTGGCTACATGCTAAGTCATTGATTCAGAGGTGTCCTACAACATCCTGCTGGGAAGACCGTGGATCCACGACCACAACATTGTCCCTTCAACTCTACATCAATGCTTCAAATATGTAGATGCCAAAGGAGCGGTGCAAACCGAGTTTGCAGACTTAAACCCGTTCAGAGGGGTGGAATCCTACTACTCCGACGCCGTGTTATACTCTCAGAGCCACACGAAAAAGGTAACGGCCCATACAGAGAAGGAATCCCGTCGGGAGCCAGAAGAACCCTCTGTCAAACAACCTCTGTCGATCAAGGTGAAAGGACGGACTGCTCGTCCAAAAGCCACAGAGCCTATGACCGCCCACCTGAACGATGCTAGGTCAGGAAAAGGGGGTGATCCTTTGGTAATTACCTTAAACAAAAAGCCTCCACCCTTGGTCATCAACCTTCGGCGCGACAAAAAACCAAGGGATGTAAAAACTACTAACGCGGTTGCCAATGACAATAAAAGTCCCCTTTTCCCGTACATTGACGAGATAGAACCAATAGCACAAAAATTCTTGGGAGCTATAAAGGCCTATCATCCATATGTATGGGAAGTAGCGTCATCGTCCAACGTCGTCGCAACGTATGGACCCCATGAGGATTCTATCTTCATCGTCCCACCTACCTACAGCACTCAGCGTCCGATATTCTTCTGCCGTATGCGCAATCAACCAGCTATCCAAGAAGATGCTTTCGACGACGATACTGGGGAAATACAGGTTCGCCGATACAGCCCACAAGCGCTTAAGATTATGCGGAATATGGGCTACAATCTGAAGCGGAACCAAGGTCTCAACAATGGGAGGGGCAGGCGTACGTCGCTGCTCGGCAACTCTTGCTACCGACAAACCCGCTTCGGGTTAGGATATCCGACCTCCCTTGCGGCTTCTGAAGACGCCATTGCCTCTCCTCAAGGCGGCTCAACGTCCTCCGACTCACCCAACGATCTCGGACAAACATTCTCGGTGAATATGGCGTCGACAGATCCCTTAGAGGCAAGCAAACAAGAATCTGAGTTGTTCGAAAATGACGCTTGGGCTCAACACATGGATACACAGTGGGAATTTCGCTTCGAGGAAAAGGAACCTCCCACTAAAGACGAAGTTGTCCAAATCGACGTTGGGGGTGAACTCTCACCAAAGCCAATATTTATCAGTAACTATCTTTCCCCAGCTGAAAGGGAAGAAATCATCCAACTGATAAAAGAATATGTCGACGTCTTCGCGTGGAATTATGAGGATATGCCAGGCCTCGATCCGAAGGTGGCTACTCACAAGCTCAACATTTTGACCGACTCAAGGCCTGTCAAACAGCACCAACGCCGGTTCCGCCCGGATATGATGGACGCCATTGAAGCTGAAGTCAAGAAGTTGATAGCCTGCGGCTTCATCCGTGAAGAGCAACATCCCGACTGGGTCGCCAATGTTGTCCCAGTCATGAAAAAGAATGGGAAGGTGCGTATCTGCATCGATTACCGGGATCTAAATACGGCCTGTCCCAAAGATGAATTCTCTCTTCCTATCACCGACATCATGAACGACAACACTTACGGTTTCGAACGCATGTCTTTCATGGACGGGTTCTCGGGATACAATCAGATCAAGATGCATCCTGAAGACGAGAAGCACACTGCTTTCCGGACACCACTGGGGGTATATTGCTATACGGTCATGCCCTTCGGATTGAAGAATGCCTGTGCTACATACCAACGGGCCATAAGTAACATATTCCATGAGCATTTACGCAAAACAGTAGAATATTACGAAGACGACATAGCCGTCAAGAGCCGCCTCAAAGGTGATCACCTCCAAGACTTGAGGACGGTGTTCGAGCTAATGCGTCGCCATCAACTCAAGATGAACCCTACGAAATCATTTCTGGGTGTATCTAGTGGCAAGTTCCTGGGATTTGTCATCACCACCAAAGGCATCCAGGTGGACCCTGACAAAGTCCAGGCAATCCTAGAAATGCGACCACCCCGTAATCTGAGGGAACTCCGGGGATTTCAAGGCCGTCTGGCCTATATCCGGCGATTTATATCCAACCTCTCGGGAAGATGTCAGCCTTTTTCTCACCTCATGAAGAAAGGTGTATCTTTCGTGTGGAACGAAACCTGTCAGCAGGCGTTCGGAGACATCAAACGCTACCTCACCAGTCCGCCAGTTCTGGCACCTCCCGTCATGGGAAAACCATTCTTGCTGTACGTTCGAGCAATGGATCATTCACTAGGAGCTCTTCTTGCACAGAAGAACGACATGGGGCATGAATAAGCTATCTACTACATCAGCAGGATGATGGTCGGGGCCGAGCACCGGTACAACCCAGTGGAGAAGGAATGCTTGGCTCTGATGTTCGTCGTCCAGAAGATACGACACTATGTCACCGGACAGACCATTCATATTATCTCCAGGATCAACCCTCTGTGGGTACTAATGAGCAAATCGAGTGTTCTTAACTCCCGACTCGCGACTTGGGCGATGCTATTAACGCCATATGACATGGTATACGTACCGTAGAAGTCCATTAAAGGCCAAGCACTGGCTGACTTCCTAGCTGCCCATCCGATCCCGGAGTCCTCCAAATTATACGAGGACATTCCCGACGAAGTTGCAGAATGTAACTCCGCAATGGAAACCGACGCATGGCAACTCTTCTTCGATGGGGCCTCCAGAACCGGTCCCAAGGGAAACATCGTCTCAGGAGTAGGAGTCGTCCTGGTCACTCCTGATCAGCTCGTCATCTACCGAGCATATTCTCTTAGCGAGCCCTGCTCCAACAATGTGGCAGAATACAACGCTCTGTTAATCGGGCTCCGAGCCGCCAAAGAGCTGGGGGTCGAATCCCTGGAAGCTTTCGGTGACTCTCTGCTTATCGTCAATCAAGTCAGAGGGATATATGAAGTCCGGAATCCAGACCTCATCCCCTACCACCAAGCAACGGTCGAGATAGCCATGACCTTCAAAGGATTCTTCCTGGAGCATGTACCTCGGTCTCAGAATCTGGAAGCCGATGCCCTAGCCAGTCTAGCCGCAGACTTAGCCACTCCTATAAGAAGGCAGGATTCGGTAATCCTTCTTAACAGAGACTTATTCTGTGTGAAGAACAACCTTCACATAGAACGCAGCCATGCTGTGAACACAGATCTCCCCGGAAAGGACTGGAGAAGTCCCTTAATAGATTTTGTCGCATACGGAATCTTGTCGGAGGACCCCAAAGGAGCAGTGTCCATCAAGCGACGATCATTACGCTTCTATTACGATGCATCTGCACAATGCCTATATCGCCGGACCTACGACGGATTACTGTTGAGATGTCTGTCTAACGACGAAGCACAGCAGATTATCCGGGAAGCTCACGACGGCGTATGCGGAGCCCACCAACCCGGTCCTAAGCTATAGGATCGCATCAGGAGAATGGGCTATTATTGGCCTACTATGATCACAGATGCGATATGGTATGCAAAATAATGCAAAGCCTGTCAGATTCACGCAGACTTCATATACCGACCATCTGAGCATCTGTATCCTACAGTTGCATTCTGGCCTTTCGAAGCATGGGGTATGGATGTCATTGGTCCCATTCATCCGTCTTCTTCCCGAGGTCATCAGTTCATACTGGCCATCATGGACTACTTCTCCAAATGGGCAGAGGCAATCCCTCTTGCTGAGGTAAAGGCGTCTAATATGATCAGCTTCATCAAGCATCACGTCATTTATCACTTCGGGGTCCCCCGAAGGATAATCCATGACAACGGGCCCCAGTTCATCAGCCAAGCGTTTTATCGATTTTGCGATAAAAATCGAATACACAATATCGCCTCTACGGCATACTATCCAGCTCCTAATGGTTTGGCGGAAGCTTTCAACAAAACCATTATCAAACTCTTGAAGAAGTTCGTCTATTCAAACAAAAAAGATTGAAACGAAAAACTGGGCGAATGTCTCTGGGCATACCGCACAACGGTACGGACGCCGACAGGCTGTACCCCATTCTCACTGGTATACGAGAGCGAGGCAGTTCTCCCCATTGAAATCCAGATCCCGTCACTCAGGATAGCCGTGGCTAACGAGCTGACTCAAGAAAAGAATGACCTGTTAAAGCTTCAGGAGCTAGAAGGATTAAACGAGAAATGCCTCCAAGCTCAACAGCACATCGCGCTCTACCAAGCACGCATTTCCAGAGCTTTTAATCGTAAAGTAAAAGAAAGGGTGTTCAAAGTCGGCGAGCTAGTTTTAGCCGTAAGAAGGCCGATGATTCTTACTCACAGGAGTAAAGGCAAGTTCCAGCCCAAGTGGGAAGGCCCTTATGTGATCGAGACAATATTCTCGAACGGAGCCTACAGACTAGCCCAGCCCAATGGAGACCTATTAATGGCTCCTATCAACGGCAAATTCTTGAAGAAGTACTACGCCTAATCTTCTCCACTCAGGAGGAATACGGCGAGATTCTCGTAATCCGACGAAACTACTTCAAAGAAGAAACTAGTATAGGCCCACAAATCAGTCATGTCCATATCACCTCTGAACTGTATTTCCTTGGAGAATCTGCCATATCCATATCACCTCTGAACAGGCTTTCCAAGATTCTGACCATCGATTATCACCTCTGATATCGATCGTCGCTTCAACTAACACCCGTACTAAATCTAAGTACGCCAGTGGTGTTAGGTCCACAAAATCTGCTACGTCCATATTACCTCTAGTAGGGCTTGTCCTCAAACCTATTTCTTGCACCTAGGTGCGCAAAAAGCAATAGGCCCACAAATCAGTCATGTCCATATCACCTCTGAACTGTATTTCCTTGGAGAATCTGCCATGTCCATATCACCTCTGAACAGGCTTTCCAAGATTCTGACCATCGATTATCCCCTCTGATATCGATCGTCACTTCAACTAACACCCGTACTAAATCTAAGTACGCCAGTGGTGTTAGGTCCACAAAATCTACTACGTCCATATTACCTCTAGCAGGGCTTGTCCTCAAACCTATTTCTTGCACCTAGGTGCGCAAAAAGCAATAGGCCCACAAATCAGTCATGTCCATATCACCTCTGAACTGTATTTCCTTGGAGAATCTGCCATGTCCATATCACCTCTGAACAGGCTTTCCAAGATTCTGACCATCGATTATCACCTCTGATATCGATCGTCACTTCAACTAACACCCGTACTAAATCTAAGTACGCCAGTGGTGTTAGGTCCACCAAAATCTGCTACGTCCATATTACCTCTAGCAGGGCTTGTCCTCAAACCTATTTCTTGCACCTAGGTGCGCAAAAAGCAATAGGCCCACAAATCAGTCATGTCCATATCACCTCTGAACTATATTTCCTTGGAGAATCTGCCATGTCCATATCACCTCTGAACAGGCTTTACAAGATTCTGACCATCGATTATCACCTCTGATATCGATCGTCACTTCAACTAACACCCGTACTAAATCTAAGTACGCCAGTGGTGTTAGGTCCACAAAATCTGCTACGTCCATATTACCTCTAGCAGGGCTTGTCCTCAAACCTATTTACTTGTACCTAGGTGCGCAAAAAGTAATAGGCCCACATAACAGCTATGTCCATATTACCTCTGAGCTGTAAACTCTAGTAAAGCCTATCACGTCTACCTCACCTCTGATAGTACTTTACCTACAAAACTTGGCCAAAGCACGTTCTATCATGTCCATATGACCTTTGAATAGACGTGCCCTGCTGAAGTTTACCGAGAGTTTATCACGTCCATACTACCTCTGATACCACTCTCGCCCTAACCTGTCATTTATATTCCGAAATGATGGGTCCAAAGTTAGAAAAAAGTCTCTTTTTATTCCCAAGAAAGAACAAAATTATATCTAGGAAAGCAAAAAAAAAAAGGGGCAAAAAAGAGTACATCATTGCGGCAGAGCAGTCATGTCACGGAGCTGCCGCGCTAGCACGGCCATCCTCTCGTCCCTAATGGCCAGAGCATCAGCACGGGCCCGCTCCAGCAGTACCTCGTTGTCACTCGAATGGGACAGCTCGGCTATCTTCCGACGCACGCCCGCACAGGCACCTTCCGTGCGATCCAGATCCCGCCGCGCTGTGCTTAGTCGACCGACCACCACATCCAAGCCTGCCAACGACTAGGAAGCCCACTCTTCTGCCTGAGCGAGTTTCTCCCTCAACCTGTGAATCCTAGCTACATTCCCCTCGTGCTCGGATTGGCACGTTGTCTGGAGGGCGAGGATCTCATCCACGGTGGCTTTCCTCTGAATCGCCTCCAGCTGGCGAGTTCGAAGGAGTTCCTTCAGGTCTTCCATCCGTTTGGCAAGATGCGCAGTCATAAAACTGTATCTAGTCTGGGCCTCAGCATCAAGACTGCCCTGAGCCAACCGCAAATACTCGTTAATGGGTTGTTCTAAACCATTAACCATCGCCTCCAGGACATCGGCTCCCCCGGAATTACCAAACTCCCTGACAACCCCGATCGAGAACTGGGCAGTTCTCTTCAGGCGCTCGAAATCCAGACTCTTCGCCAACACCATTGATATTATCGCTCCCAAACCGGTGTAAAAGAGGCTGGTATGTTGCTCAGTCAGCGCAACTAAACCCGACTGAACGCCAGGAGAGACCGCGATATCACCGAGTCCTCCACCAGAGACGATTGTAGACGAGGTAGCCACAGCTGCAGCCTCGACGGTTGGTGCGACCGAAGGCAAGGTCACGGTGACAGGCTCATCCTCCTCTCGAGGTGACGAAACCACTCCGGGCGAGCTAGCCCCCGAAGGTGTTTCCTCCTCAGGATCAGGTGCCTCCGTATCACCACCAGGGGCCGGAGCAGAGCCGGAAGGCGGCTCAACGCTACACTCCCCGTGGGCTCCATCCCCTGAGAAGAAAGAACCCGAAAGTCGACATCAGTACAACGGTAACCTTTCTAAAAGGAGACATGAAAATGACATTTACCCGGGGCCAATGGTATATATGGCGCATCTGCAGCCGAGGCAGCTAAACCTCGCTCTAAGGACGCAATACGAACTATCATACTTGGGGAAGGAGGTGGACCAACTGACATCGCCCGAAATTCCTCCAAGTCTCCACCAAGACGTGGTCGAGGTTCGTCAACTGGAATCTCGCTAGGCACGGCAGAAGCTTCATCCGTTGCGGGTCCAGGGAAGGATCCTCCCATCTGCCATGGCCACCTAGGCGATCTCGTTCCACTACCCGGAGCAGTAGCCACAGCAGCGACCCCTAGCGAAGATCCTCCGGCGCCGCTAACCGAAACCATAGAGGGTCCCTCTCTAAAAGGCGAGGAACCTCCAGCCAAAGACTCATCCACGACATGGGGAGATGTAGGCCCACTCCTGGTAGCTTTGATACCAAAAATGCGGAAAGGACGAGCAACTGTCTCCTTCCTTCTCTTACGAACAGAAGCCTCCTTAGGAACAGGCGCCCTTCGCTTCTGAGAAACTACCAAAGCCCCCGCAGGAGGAGGTACTTCACACCCCGACATCGACTCCAGGGGTTTATCCGGGGTATCAAACTCCTCACCCTCATCGAAAGAAACCGAGGGAACTTCAACTCCTCCCCCGGCAATGGGAGAGGACACCCTAAGACTTTCGCATATGTCGAAATCGCGGTGGAAGGTGTTGATCGCCACGTAAAACTGGGCGTAAGAATGGAGGATGCGCAGCTCCGTAGAGGGGGTGACATCCGGCACGACGAAGGCTGCTCCTGTGCAACCCGTGGTAAAATACCGCCATCCTCTGGCTCCATCAATGAGCCCGCCTCTGGACCTGAAGCTGGTGACGGCATTGCCCACGTGCAGCTGGCCGTACCCAAATTGCCTGGCGAACCGACTAGGCAAATAAGGCTCGAAGAAGCAATGGTCTTCACTCCTGTATAGGAGATGGGAGGGTCTAATGTAGACCAGCCAATTAAAAGCCTCCGAAGAAAGATCGGTCTTCTCTCTACCCGAGTCCTCAAGCCTCATCCCTAATTGATGGCGATCTACGGGAGGAAGAGTACAGAGAACTTCCAGCCATGGCTGAGGTTCAATACCAGCCGACAATCTAGAACGGTGTTCACGTTCCAGGGAGAATCCTTATAGTTCAACAAGAAATTTCCCCCTGAGCTGCTACCAGAGCCAGGAGACATCACCCGGGGATTGTGGAGAATTAACCAACCCATCAGATACAGGTATGGTAATTCTACCTTGGGAAAACTCTCACGCCGGGCTTCATCAGCAAGCAACCCATCCGTTAGAGCTCTCAAGCCCGCCTGTATACGGCACACCATGGCAGGAAGCAAGCCCAGTCTTGCCCCGAACACCAGGCGCACTGCCGGCCAAAAGATGTTCCGGTGAATGCAGTCCACGGATGCAGTACCAGGCACTACTACTCGACGCAGCCATAACGAGAGGAAACCAGCCAGCTGGGCTTCCTTGGATAGAGACCTGCGACAGCGCCTCAGGTAACTACGGGCCATAGTACCTTCGGGGTACTTCCCTACCCTCTCAACGAGGATCTGGTCCGAAGCTTTGGCCTCCTCCATAAGGCCATCCATGACCTGGGCACTAAGCACGCCCAAACAGTTCACGGGCTCATTCTTGCCCCCCGAAACTTTCTCCAACCTGGCAGCTCTAGCTCGGTGGAAGAAGAGGTAGGACATCCACTTGGTAGTGTGGGCCAAACCAGAGGGCTCATTGTAAAAAGCGGTGCAGGCGAGATATTGGCACATCAGCTCCTGATACACATCCGCCACCCGAGGGTCCGAATCCCCCAACTTCCGGTTGGTGGGAACATACTCTTCATACGGGGTATCCCCCATCGGCAGCCTCGAGACAACCGCCATCTCATGAAGGGCCAATCCCAACTCCCCCAGTGGAGTGGCAAAGGTCCCAGTGAGCGAAACGTATCGCTCCATCAGTGCCAAAAACAAATTAGGGTTGGGAGGCAACCCGACGCTCGTCGCGCTCACAGCGGCATACAACCCAATGCCCTCTAGCTCTTGCCGAAAGCACTTCAAGGCCCAGTTAACTAGGCTGGTCCATCGGAGGTTTGCTGGGGTGACCCACCCATTACACCGAGGATTCTCCTTGGGGTACACCCCACCTCGTCCCATAAAGCTGTTACAGAAAGTCGACAGTTGGACTGGCTGGATCACAGAGCTGTCTTCGCTCGGGATGCCACCCGGGTATAATCCCCGAAACATCGTCACAGGACCAGAAGGACGACTGACAAACGATCCTTGGTCAGCTCCTTTCTGATGAAAGATCTTCCCCGGCTTGCCATAAAGATCGGGAGTCAACGTCCACGACATCTTTCTGGGATGAGTGGCATGGAAGAAAGCCGAGATAGGATAATCCCTCGGCATCGTCGGCAGGTACAGAACCAAGCTCTCGACAGCAAAGACCCAAGGTTCCCTCTTAGGCTTCGTCTGGGACCGCTTGTCGATCATGTCCCCGAAAAGGAAAGCCGGCTTTATGTACCGCTCTCCGTCTACATACGTCAGGGGCTCCCCACTGATCATACTCAGCAGTGCCCGCTCGCCCTGAGCTGCCAACAAAAATCCCCTTTCCTCAGGATACTGGGATCCGGAGAGGGGAAATGCCACGTGGGACAAGTCCTCCAGGTAGTTCGAGTACAGCATCCCGGCGGAGGAACCCATCACCTCGGTCAGCGGAGACTCACCCAGGTTAACTACAAAGGTGCAAAGAAAGTATGTCATTACGAAAAATCTTGCACAAACATATAAAACCAAAGAAACGACAAACTGTGCTCTACGCCAGGATTGTACGAATTCGGTTATTATACGCCGGGAGTCCCCTCCACAAACGTAAAATGCTTATTTTACGACATACGCCAGTTTTTGGTAGCCAGAGCTTTTACGCTCGGAACTGCAAAAATGTGGAGCTTCTACGCTGGCACACGAGAAATGTGGGCGTAAAAGATGAAAATGCCTCCGTGCATCATCTTCCTCCGAGGAGGCTATCAGCACAGAAGGCGACCTAGCGCGGTCACGTTCAACGTGTGCGAAGGATTTTCGTTATTCTTGTCACCCCAAAGGATCTACCTCTCAGACCGGGTGCGCTGCCCGTCGGCGGGATACTTTCGAAAGGAAGTCCACCTTGCCCGACCTAAGACTCCCTCGCTGGGGCAGTGGGAGAAGAAGAAGAACCTATGCTCTTTCCCTTAGCGGAGGAGGTTTATTTCGTCGCCATTTCTGAAAGCTCGAAGTGCTCAGAGAAGGAATGAAGGAGAAAAGCTCGAACAATCAAGAACTCTCGTTCGCAGAAGACGGATGAAAAGTTTCTCTCTCCAAAAGCTTGGGATATATATAGAGTCCTGATCGACTCCTCAAATCCTCGGACGGACTCCTCGAGACCCTAACCAAGTCTCGCATTAATAGTCGGATATGATTGGGTGCTACGTCAACCCACTACCCTCGAAAGACGGAAAGTCAGCGAATTCGAAAAATTCTTCGCGCAAGACAGTTCAGCAGTTCTACGCTAAAGGAGCTTTCTACGCTCGACAGCAACAGATCTACGATTTTACGCTCACAAGCTACAAGTCTATGGTTTTTTTTGCCCGGATGCCTTTGTGCTCGGTAGCTTTTACGCTCGAGAGGCGATAAACCTACGACTTTACGCTCAGCAGATACCAAATCGATGATCTCACGCTCGGTGGTGCTCAGTTTACGCTCAGAAGCAATAGATCCGCAGAACTTCACGCTCGAAAAAATTCTCTTTTCAGGAGCTACAGATCCACAAGTCCTACGCTAAAGGAGCTTTCTACACTCAACAGCAATGATTCTACGGCTTTACGTTCAAGCAGCTATAAGTCTATGGTTTTTCTTGCCCGGATGCCTTTGTGCTCGGTAGCTTTTACGCTCGAGAGGCGACAAACCTACGACTTCACGCTCAGGAACCACAAGTCTACGACTTCACGCTCAACGGTGTTTTACGCCCAGACGCTACAGGCTAAGGATTTCGCACTCCGTGACTTTCCGCTTATCCAAAACAGTCCCCGACCCGGTCAAGTGCAAAGAGTTCACACAGAAGATACTCATTCTTGACCCCAAGTACCCGAAACGGACAGAGTACAACCATTAAGAAATTACTCTTTTCGGGTCCCAAAATTGGAGGTACATCCGGACTCCAGTCTGAACATCTCGTCTGTCAAAAATGACAAAGCTCAGCCAGAATCCTCGACCCTATTTCAAGGGAGTTCCGAGAGATCATTCTTGAAGACGAAGACTGAACAAAGCTCTGCTCATCAGAAGCAGCAGTTCAAAACTCTACGCGGTTCCTTAGTCCTAGCAACAGGACAGTTCTAAGTGTTCAAAATGCTAAAGCAGCACTCTATGCACTATCCGCTGCACATGAAGAACAGGACAGAACCTAGTACTCTCTATACAGGGTCGCGTAAAGTATCAGACGTGTCAAAGCTGCACACATTCAGACTTCACAGCAACGTATGGCAAGTGATCATATGAAGAAAATACGACTTTATTGAAGATTAAAATCATGATTACATATGAGGGAAATACTGTCTACAGGGGTTTTTCTTCACTTTTCATGGTTACATATGAGGAAAAACGCCTCTATTAGAGGTTTTCTCATCATCGTCTGAAGATTGCCCAGAAGCTGTACTGACAGGTTCTCGCTGGGCATCAATTCTTCATCCATCTTCTCCAGCAGTTCATCGGCTACCGCAGCCATGAACAAAGAAGATAGTGGCGGGAGGATACAAAATAGGCACAGACCCATACTCCAACAGAAGGCAGATTACAAACTGCTTTCCTGCCTCCAGCGCCATGACAGATCGCATTGGGATATTTTTTCCCAACTCGACCCCGGACGGAGCCAGTCTATCTGCTCTCGTCCCCGGAGACAACGGAAGAAGACGCCGCTTGCAGGCGGCATGGTCTATTGCGGCCCTTCCTCTCCCCTGGTGCAACGCCATACAAAGTTGCTGATTATCCCGAGCAAGGAAGGCTAAGATATCCTTCCATGATCCATCGCTGAAGTGGACACTTGCTCGAAGACGCCGTCTTTTTCGGCTCCCAACATGCTGGAAGAACATGATCTCCTTCTTCCTCAGATCGACCCAACGAACTCCGGCGATTATTTTAGCATGGTGATGGGAATATGGGGAAACAGGTTAACCCCCCCGCCTTTTTATAGGCAAAAGAGATCACAGCGGTCCCCAATAAATCCGCCATAAAGGCCGCACCGACCGTTTCAATGCTCCATTTAGAAACGTTTTGAGTCACGAGGGGCCATTCATGCTTCATTCAAAGCATTTCAAATTCCAAGGAATTTAAAAGCTTTGAAGGGGGGTCTTGTACAAGCGTGAAAAATACGCTGGCAAAAGCTACGCGGCGTATTGATACAGAGCAGCGCAAGCAAAGGCCTTCAGTGCCATCAGGCGTAAGAGCTCAAAGGTGCAGCACGTCCAAAACCGCTTCGGCGTAGACGGGACCCCCCCATCGCCTCCAGGGCATAAAAACTCAGCCGCTCTCAAAGCAGCGTTAAAATAGCGTAGGAGGAACGCTTCGTCTCCCCGAAATAAACCTGTCAAGTCACGCAGTGAACCTGGCCTCTGACTCCAGACAAAAAGTGCTGCACGGCGACCCAGACGACGGCTGGAAACAGGCACAGACCCCTCGGGACGCACACCACAGTATGATGGCGGATCCCTGCATTTAATGCAGAGGATTGGGTTAAGATACCACCGAACCGTCGTTTACTAACGTCGCCTCAGCATAAACCGCTCTTTTGCGCACAGAGGGATACGCTGCATTATTTTACACAGGCAGGCATAAGCCGGTTTATGCTCCGCAGTAGACAAACCGCCTGCCACGTCAAAAGCTGCACATCGTACGGGGCTCGAGGCACGTCTCTAGGTCTAATTGCACGGAGCGGTGACAGGTTCAGTCAAGGCACGTCTCTGCAGCGGATGCACAGAAGGGCTGCAGACCTTCGAAATACGTCTTCGCATTTAATGCACAGGATGATGGCAAATCTCTGTAGAAGATTTGATTACATCTTCGAAAGCCGTGATTCCGGCTAAGACGTCCACGTCAGCACTCGGGCACGGTACGCAGCGGCTTCTACGCCCATTCAAGACCTGCGCCCCTTCGGCTCTCAACGCCTCTTCGGCTCTCAAATGCCTCTCCGGCTTCAACGCCTCTCCGGCTCCTACGCCTATCCGGCTTTTAACGCCTCTCCGGCTCCTACGCCTATCCGGTTTCAACGCCTCTCCGGCTCCTATGCCTACCCGGCTTCTACGCCTATCCGGCTTCTACGCCTATTCGGCTTCTATGCCTATCTGGCCTCTGTGCCAGGGTGACAGTCATTTGGCTTCTACGCCAACCGTTTCTACACACGGGATACCTACCTGCGTGGCTCTTACGCCGTGATCTTCGTAGCAATAGTACGCATTGTGTTCCCTTAGTTGGACCCGCGTCATACGCTCATTCAAAAGATCATCCATACGCAGGCCTTGGTTACTTTAACCGTTGTGTAAAAGGGTGTTATACTTCCCACTCCTCGGTTTTTACACCGACGGAGTGGTCACTGTCACCAAAACTCTATAAATAGAGACCCCTATCAATGGGGAAAAAGGGCGGAAAAAGAATTATCATCCAGGAGAGAATTACCGTCCAAGGAGAGAGAGAGAGAGAAAGAGAGAGGGAGAGAGAGAGAGAGAGAGAGAGAGAGCCCGGAGAGCAGGTAAAGAGCAGGGATCGACGACCTTGGCCTCGTGCGTCCAACTTCTTCTGCAACCTTCGAAGCTGCTACCTGTCTTCCACGGCACTTCTTCAACATCGTGTGGTCCAAGGGCTAAAGTGATCGACTGCAGATCAGACATCTATAGCAATTTATACCCAGATTAAATAAATTGTACTCCCACATCCTCGTATAGGATTATATTGTACAAGTTTGTTTGTAAACAGAAGGGCGCGGGTTTCGCATAAACCCCGTCATTGAAATATAATTTCATTTATTTCGTTTAATACCACAAACAACAGGTGCTCGGTGCTAAACGTCACAAAAGAATATATATAATAAGTAGGAGAACAAGAATTGAACCCACTAAATCGGTCTGGTACTCCATGTGGTCACCATCCTCGAAAAGAAACGGAAGATCCTCTGGCTCTGCTACCGGATTTGGCCAAGCAAAATCAGTAGGGTCAGACCCCAAATAGCAAGTACCACAAATGAGGCCAAACTATGAACTAAAAACCAGCAATAAAATATAGAGTTACAATATCCTAAGTATTATATAACCACCATGTATAATATTAAGTGCATCAGGAAACAAGAGAATAAAATAGGAAACATGTAAAGAAAACTTGACGGTAATATATACGGGATCATGCAAGGTGAACATATAAGGAACAATACATATAAGGTAAATAACATACAAGACAATAGACAAGAGTACACCACGTCGGGCCACAATCAAGCAAGCAAGATAATATAAAGACACGACAAGAAATTGACTCCATCCATCAATCACGAACAAACAAGAAGTATGACTTACTACATTAGCTAACTAGGATTATCACAAGTTCAAATTACAACCAAATATAATTTAAGATTTCTATATGGTCGTATGCCATGCAGACTGTCAAAGCTACCCAAACGTCAGACGACAGTAAAGTAAATAATAGTGGATACACCACCCCCAGGAGAGATGTGCACATAATCCAAGTCACGCAAAGGTGAACCTGAGTAAGTCAATACAATATGCCCCATACGACGGTGAGTTGAAAATATTTACTACTCGATGACATGATACAAGTCCATCAAGTAGTAGATTATCGGGGCACGAGACTACATGCAATCAGGAGATCCTCCCCAAATAATCTAATTATTCTTGCTAGTTATTAATTCTTAACATTTTAGTTCAGGATTCCAGGTGTGGCATTTTGCAAAATCCTTTCTAGACAAGATGCTCTCCGCATGGATAAACTAGACAAGACAATATTTTGACAAGGATAATCACAAGACTAAATAGGAATACAACCATACAATTATAGGAACGACGAGCGTGCGCCATAATAAGCCATAACAGTCAATATAAAAGTCAATAAATCAGGAGTGTACCACTACGTATCACTATCAGGCAAGTATAGGACAAGTCTGGATAAATGTATAATGGGTAGGTTTTCCCAAAGCTATACATGACATGTGTATAATGGATAACTGGCCCCAAAACTATATATATGTCAAGTCA
This sequence comes from Iris macrosiphon, assembly GCA_036927795.1. NCBI lineage: Eukaryota > Viridiplantae > Streptophyta > Magnoliopsida > Asparagales > Iridaceae > Iris > Iris macrosiphon. Next base: position 55,075,370 of record JAYESA010000007.1, read on the forward strand.
AGTAGCAGGAGTATACCACGACGGGTTATTATTAGACAAGTACAAGACTGGGTATAATGAGTATGTGTCCCAAACTATACATAAAGTCGGGACTGGGTACAATAGGCATGTCAATAAAATAAATAAGTAGAGCCGAGAAGTAACACAGGAAAAGCATATACATGTGTCGGGTCACGTCACGAAAGTATCATAGACGAAATACAACAAAAAAGACAAAATAGGCAAAATATAATTATTCAGATTATCCAGCAGATCTCCTCGGATCACCATTGGATCATCCAATCCATCACAATAAGTAATGGACCATAATTCAGATTATCTATCAGACCGCCGAGGATCGCCATTGGATCTATCGATTGGTCACAACAATTCTATGGGCATAAATCGTATCATCCGTACGACTGCCGTGGATTACCTTCGGATCGTCCGAGTGGTCACAGAAACCCAGACATAGAATATTTTTGAGATATGTTCAGGCCGTAAAAACTCCTTTCTAACTCAGAATTTGAATTTTCAAAGGTCAAAATTGTATAGGATCAAATTCTCTACGGCCTGGGGATATTCGATTTTACCAACCTTGAGATTTGAGAGATTGATTCTGAGATATACCGTACAAGTGCTTTACGGGAAAATCAAAACTTGTCTGAAATCCACAGAACTCGAAACTACCAAAATAAATACAAGGCACATGTCTCAAGTAGCTTATAAACAAAGTCTTATAGTAAACACACCAGCTATCGTCTCTGATGCCAAGTATTCTAATAGGTAAATACCAGGGTTTCTACTAAAAAAGTCAAAATTATGTCGAAACCATTTTTGAAAATATTTACAAGGTTGAAAATTACTAGAGAAATATATTTAACAAAACAAGTTCCATGAAATTCTAATCACAAAATATAAAGAACAAAATAAAAAATGTAATAAAATTATGTTGTTGAGTATTTTGGCAAGATGTACTTTTCTAAAGCCAACCTCCAACCTAAACCTTCAACTCCACCATTGAGAGGGGTTAAGAAACCACACTCTAAGGCCTCAAGACCAAGTTTCTAGCTTCCGCAGGAAATAGAGAGAGAAATAAAGAAGTAAAAAAAGAAGGAAAAGGGAGAGAGAGAAAATAGTTTCATATATATAAGAGGTGATTTAATTATAGCCGTCCGATCTGCCACATCAGCGATCCAAGTCACAAGTTCAATCAATCTCATCCATTCGATACAAAACCAAGAAATCATTGGATAAAAGAATGCATCAAATACTATTCATAAAATATCTTAAAATATCTCAATAGTCAAACTTTATTCGCTGGATGGATTTTTGGTCGGTATGCCACGGAATGCCGACAGTAATCCGGTTAGTAGGTAAAAGTTAAAATTTTGAGAAAATTTTGAGGTTCCACGAGAATCAATATAGCACAGTACAAAGCATAAAATACGTATCCATATACAGATATAAATACTGTGGGATGGGTCTCACAATCATACCTGATTCCAGTACCAAGCCTCTTTTCCGTGGCCTTCTCCTAGAAAGAACACATATCCTGTAAAACCCCTCGACCAAAATTTGGTCTACTTAACTTAGATAGAGAGACGGGTTAATTTGGAGCCAATTATAATTTAGACATAGTGTTCTAGATTTATTGTGCAATATTTGTACCACTTACGTACCTTACCGTTGTTTTGATATTTAGAGCACTACACTAGATATTACCTGCAAACAAATTCCATACACTTTTCTTAGACATGCCAATCTACCATTCTGACCTTTGTGTAACTTATAACTACTTTCTCTTATGCTTCATTTTAGTCGCATAATATTTGTTACAGATGTCCGTTCTTAAATTTAATTAAATCCAACTTCACATCCTTGTCTATTCCAATCGAAATTGGAGACACAACATCAACCCATTTTGTCAAATCTAAATAATGACATTATTCTATTTGGAATCAACTACGTCCATAATACTTGTATTCTACCCTATTTTAATTTTATGTACTTCCAATTAATTAAAAAGCACCACTTACACTAATTTTAATTAAATTATTGTAAGAACCCAACCTCACCCAAAACTAGATCCAACTCTAACCCAAACCCCCACTCACACCCTCAAGGTTCATACTAAACATCACACACCATTTTAGCCTACAACATAACACCAAACATGGTATTTAATCTCATCCAATCCCAAATTCCATTAATTGTCAATTTTCTAATTTTTTATGGACTTTAATGCAAATAAGCAATGAGGTGTCCCCCTCTCATTGGCCCCAACCCATGAACTTCATCCTTTTTCTAGATCGGTCCACCCTATATTTTCCTTCCCCCATTTGTTTTACTTGCTACAACTTTTCATCCTCACATCTCCACCCTACAATTCAAATCTCCATCATTCTAGCCACATGTTCATCATGTGGAGGCTTCCCTCAAACCTAGAAAACTACCCCAGCCGGCCCTAATCCCAAGGAGAGCCCCCTCTCTCTCCTATATATACAACATACTTTCTCTCTCTATAAACACCCAAACTAACAGCCACAAACACCTAAAGAAACTCTAAAAAATAACATTCCCTCACCAACCCGACCTCATCCCTGCCACCTTCCTCTCCCAACTTTGACCGCCTCCTCCTCCGAGAAGCCACTGCCGACCTACTTCGACCTTCCTCCTCCTCGACACCAACCACGTCCACCCCCAACAGCCGCCTCCGCCTCCGCCTCGACAGGCCGCCACAGCAACCCTACCCCCTCTCCTTCTTCTTTGACCTCTCCATCTCCCTCGACCCCCGCCTCCTCTGGCCGTCTCCTTCCTACCACCAAAGCACCGCCATCTCACCTCCCTTATTCCTCGACTTCCCCACTGTCTTCTCCGACCACCCACGATAGTAACCCCGCCACCGCAGCCATCTCTACTACTCCCATCACCGTCATCCTATATCGCCAACATCACCACCACTGCCTCACCATCATCGGCACACCACCATCACCTCCCCATCACCTCTCCATCACCATCACCAGTAACCACCACATAAGTCATCGTCATCCCACCACCATCACCCCTGCCGGACCATACCCCGACATCACCTCCACCATCATCGATTTTATCATCACCAACACCATCTATACCCCTACTCCCCGACCTTCTTCCTCTTGTCGACCACCTTCTTCATTAACCTACACCATGACCACCCACCATCAGACACCACCACCATTAACCCACCAGCTACCCTCCACGACCACCCTACCACCGCTGCAACTGCTGCCGGAGCTACTATTGTTGCTTACTGTTTTGGCCGGAGCACCCCCTGCGGCCACTGTAGCCTCCGTGGTTGTTGTACATGCCGGAGTCCATCCATTCTTTAGCAGTGAGCCGCGGACACACACACCCCCGGACACGTTCGTCGATTTGGTACATTCCCCGTCGTATACGTGTATGTCCACGTATTGGTAGATACATATAGCGTAGTGTAATATATATGCATTTATGTATTAAATGTATTATTTACTTATGTATTTATTTATATATTTATGTATATATGTATTTAAGTATTTTAAGTATTAAATGCTATTATACGTATTTAAGTATTAATATTTATTTATGTTAATAAATTACCTCATAGAAATTATGGTTAATTTATGTGAATATTTGTTTTGACCCAGAGCTTAGACAACTGACTTTACGCATGACCATGTTAGCTAGGACTGGTACTTTGTATTATACATTATTGGGTTTTGTAACGTATTTTGGTAATTCGTATTCTCGTTGTGCACTATATCTGAGGACATGATGTCCCCGTGCATGGAGACCTAGATGGCTACCTATATTCGACGTGTCCTAGAAACAATTAGGATACCTGGTACCTATGTGTTGGAGGTACAACTTAGCACCTACACGAATTCGAGCTGTGACCATGATTGTAACATATGAGAATTTATACCATAGAATAACTGTAAAATGTTGTGGACTAGTAGACTAAGTGTACCCCTAACCCCCTGGACCCGTGACTAGTCAACCCTAACCTTCATATTAAATTAGAACATTTATTTGGTTTGCTATATGCGTAACTCGTGACGTTGCGTAAGTATACTTGTGTACATAATTATCATAGTGTAATATTGTGATTAATATTCATTGTTATTAATTTGTAGGCATCCAAGACGATACTACCTTAGCTGTTAGTTTTGGAGCATTGCTTGTGCATACCAGAGTTCCAGGCAAGTATACCTTGCCTTGTTGTAATTTTTAAATTTAGATATTATTGAGTTGAATATTTATTTGTTTAATATTAATTATGCGTGTCCGAGAAAGACTCGGGTGCAGTCAACGAACGCGTTGACGTTAGGACTTGTGTCTGACCAAGTGTCTAGTGGACCCACCTAAAGTTGTGGAGTTATCGATATGACTCCCCAGGCCTTGATATGTATCAGTACATGTCACATAGTGAGTTTATATAAGGATGCGTGCTTCATGACTGACTGGCCATAAGTATGAGCAGCACGTGTAACGGTATTTAGCTTAGTTATTTATTTCTATACCGAATTACATTATAGTACGAGATATCCATGTCGTGTTTACGACTTGCACATTGGCATTGGGCAGGAAAGACAATTAGTAGGCCTATGTGACAGACATTTGACTGTCGTAGTTTCAGAGTAAACTACAGGGCCGTGAGCCTCAGTGTTATCCGGTTATGGGCCATGTGTTACCCGATTATGGGCTCAGGTTACCCGGTTATGGGCGTATATGCTTGTCGATACATCCGGCAGAGGTTACTAGCTACAGATATCATGATCGGTGATATAGTTAGCATATACTCCTGGAATCCATTTTATCGCTAATGCTAGGTACTTAGCCTCTGGCTCGATGCGATGCTTTATACCTTTTACCTCCCCATACGTACCAAGTTTGTCTTCAAGTACATTTCACTTAGCTGGTTATATCACCCTCGAGTTTACACAGTATTTACTTTATGGAATATATTTTTGTATCTTGTTACGTCCCTCTAAGGACCTGGTTTCCTTCCCGATCCGGACAAGCACTTGTACCCGACCATCTACGGAGCAGGAGTAGAGACATGATTCGTGATTGACGACTTCGAGACCTTTCCAGAGGAGTTCTCGTGATTTGGGTATGCTGCTATTTCGGACTAGAGCATTCTTATCTAGCTATGTGATACTCTAGTCTAGTTTTCTTACTTCTTTCTATACTTTTTATTCGATTGCAATATTTTAATGGGTTTATCCCCATCATACTATTTCAGATGTATTATGGATATTCAAACTCTTGTATTTTATTTACCATTATTCATTTTAGTACTTCCTATATTATATTATGTGGATAAGATCAGATATTTACCTGCAGTATGTTAGCATATTAGACTTGTTAGTATTTTAGGACAATGTAGTACGCTTCATCGGATCTATTAAATTGGATAATCCCTCGGAGTCGTATTAGTTGGCCATTGCCACGTGGCCTTATCCCGTGTATTTTAGGACTGGGGTATGACATATCCCGATAAAAAAGAACAGTGTAATTCAATTGATCAATGAGAGAGCTAATAGAAAGTAAGTTGACCTAAAATAAAGGAACATGCAATTTAGATGACAGGGTAACAAATAAAGTACAATGGACCAAGCAAGTACCCCTGATGGGTTGGAAAGTCCCATCAACAGTTTGAACATTCTCATGTTGCATTTGCTTGCTCGGATAATATAATACAAACTTACTAGATATACATGTGATATCCCTAGATGCATCTGAGTCTATGATCCAATGACTATGAGATTTAATGGATGTAAATGCCTGAACCGGGATACCTTTGACCATATGAGCAGCATAACCAGTAAAGTTACCAAGGCAGGTAGTGTCATCCAGATCTTGAGTGGCTTGTCCCTTACCCTTAGAACGCTCAACCTGAAGCTTAAATTGACATAGTTCCTCCATCTCTGTCATCTTAGCTCCAATCATCTCAGTAGTGGTCTCCTCTGCTACAACTAGGTGATTAATTCCCTGGCCTCCACGCCCCCTGCCTCCGTGACCTGTACATCCACCTCTCTTCCTCTTTTTTCTTGACCACAACCAAAATTATGGGGTTAAGGGCAGTTGTATCTAAGGTACCCTTTCTTTCCACAATTGTAGTATGAGACTCGTATTACTATTTTTTGTATATATTTCTGAGTTATGCGTACAAATGTTATAGGACAATTTTTTATTTTTTCTAGATTTATTCTAAACTGCTTTTGGGCAATTTTAAGATTGTGAATAGTGTAACTATCCTCATGCTATATAAACCCCTCTCTTTTTCTATTTTCTTTATTCTTTCACATTTCTTCTTTTTATTTTCTTTTCCCTCTTACCTCCCCTAGCTGTGAGCAGCAAGACCCCTCATGGCTGTGGGTTTTTGGACTTCGATTGTAGTGGTAGTAGTGGGTTTAGGTAAGTACATGTTGCCAACCATGAAGAACTTGCAAATTTTAATTTTTTGATTTTTCTTGCATTTTTATTAGTCTATATTATTTACAATGAGATCCTTTACATGTTTAGTACTTAGCATTTTTGGATTTGCTGGCTTGAATTGAGTAGATCTATATTTCTAAGTCAAATTTTTTATAGGTTTTATGTGTTTTTCTTGGTTTTGATTTACAAAAACTATTTACTTTCAAGAACTAGTAGTTCCATGTGATAGAGCATTAAATTTTGTTTAATTTTAACTTTTGAATTACTTAATTTGGCGCTAAATTAAAGGTTTTATCGCTAAAATAAGTTTAAAATCCCTATGGTGTTTGAACTAGCGATATTACGGACAACGAGAAGTTCATGCTCTTAGATTTGTCCGTGCTCATGGATTTTCATGTGCCAGAATAAAGAATTCTATGCGCCAAGAATCCCATGAGCATAGAATTCCATGCGCCAAGCATTCAATGCGCATAGAATCCTATTTGCATAGAATTCCATACGCCAGGTGTAGAAGCATGAAAAATACGCTGGGAAGAGCTACGCGGCGTCTCTATGCAAAGCAGCGCAAACAAAGGCCTTCAGAGCCATCAAGCGTAAAATAGAGTTCTTCATCGCCTCCATGGCGTAAAACTCAGCCGCTCTCTCAAAGCAGCATTAAGGCGTACGAGGAACGCTTCGTCTTCTCCGAAATGAACCTGTCAAGTCCCACAGTGAACCTGACCTCTGACCTCTGACAAAAAAAAGTACTGCACGGCTACCCAAACGACGGCTGGAAACGGTGGCAGACCCCTCGGGACGTGCTCCACAGTATGATGGCAGATCTTCGCATTTAATGCAGAGGATTTGGTTCAAACATCACCAAACCGTCGTTTACTGAAGTCCCCCCAGCGTAAACCGCTCTTTCGCGCACAAGGGAATGCGCTGTCTTGTATTACACAGGCAAACATGGGCTGTTTTACGTCCCGCAGTAGACAAACCGCCTGCCACGTCAAAAGCTGCACTTCGTACGGGACTCGAGGCACGTCTCTACGTCTAATTGCACAGAGCGGTGACAGTTTCCCTCGAGGCACGTCTCTGCGATAGATGCACAGAAGGGCTGCAAACCTTCAAAAACACGTCTCCGTATTTAATGCACAAGATGATGGCAAATCTCTGTATTTAATGCAAGGGATTTGATTATATCTGCAAAAGCCATAATTCCGGCTAAAGACGTCCACATCAGCATTCAGCACATTATGCAGTGGCTCCTACGCCCGTTCAGCTTCAGTGCTCTTTCGGCTTCCACGCCCGTTCAGCTTCAGTGCTCTCTCGGCTCCTACGCCCGTTCAGATTTAATGCTCTCTCGGCTCCTACGCCCGTTCAGCTTCAATGCTCTCTCTGCTTCTATGCCTCCTCAGCTTCTTTGCTTATCCGGCTTCCATGACGTCAGGCTCCTATGCCTACCTGGCTCCTATGCATACCCGGCTTCTATGCCTATTTGGCTTTTATGCCATGGTGACAGACGTTGGCTTTTACGCCCACCTCTTCTACACGAGGGATACCTACCTGCGTGGCTTTTACGTCGTAATCTTCGTAGCAATAGTATGCGTTGTGTCTCCTTAGTTGGGCCCACGTCATACGCTCATTCAAAAGATTATCCATACGCAGACTTTGGTTGCTTTAACCGTCGTATAAAAAGGTGCTGTGTTGCCCACTCCTCGGTTTTTACACCAACTGAGTGGTCACTGTCACTAAAACTCTATAAATAGAGACCCCTATCAATGAGAAACAAGGTCGAAAAACTTTAAACTTGAAGATCGAACCAGGTCGAAACTTTGATAGAAGAATCGAACCAGGTCGAAACTTTGAAAGAAGGATCGAACAAGGAAAGAAAAGATCGAGAGAGAGAGAGAGAGAGAGGAACCCGGAGCTCGGCGAAGGGTAGGGATCGACGACTTTGGCATCGTGCATCCACCCTCCTTTGCAACCTTCTAAGCCGCTACCTGTCTTCCACGACACTTCTTCAACATCGTGTAGTCCAAGGGCTAAAGTGATCGACCGGAGATAAGACGCCTATAGCAATTTATACCCAGATTAAATAAATTGTACTACCACATCCTCGTATAGGATTACATTGTACAAGTTTGTTTGTAAACAAAAGGGCGCGAATTTCGTACAAGCTCCGTCATTGAAATACACTTTCATTCTTTTGTTTAAATACCACCAACAAGATAGCAATTCTGCTGGGGACGTCTTTCTCTTCTGACGAGGAAGTAATTGCTCAACACGATGCGGTATCTATAGGAACCGTGAAGAAGACACTGGTCGTCCGCTTCGACCAGTCGACCTACGAAGACATGCTTCAAGCCGGGGGTAGCTCTCACCCTCTCTCCGTCCGAGACAACAGGAAGCTGCGCAATGTGTGGATGCCCAAGACATCCTCTACCATTCCTGTGAACTCTCCGATCTCTCCGACCAATGAGGTTGTAGCATTACTCCCTCCATGCCCTGCACGTAAAATTCAGTCTCCCGCTATGCGCGGTATAAACAAAACTCCGGGTAAAGCCTCAACCTAACCCAGGAGAACCCACTGCGCTCTGCGCATGGAAACTAGTCTCCCGCTACACACGGTATAGACAAAACTCTAGACGAAGCCTTAGTGCTAACCCAGGAGTATCCACTGCGCTCTACGCGTAGAAATCAGTCTCCCGCTACGCGCGGCAAAGACAAAGCTTCTAATGGTGCCTCAGCGCCAGGTCGGAAGTACAGATCACACTCCGCGTGCAAGATGTCATCTAATCTCTACGATGGACTAGACGAGCGCTGTGATCTCCGCAAGGGAAGGCAAGCGGCAGGATACTCAGCCTCTCGGCCTTTACGCCGAAGGAGGACCCCTTCAGCTTTACGCCAATCTGAGCGAATCTCCACACCACGACAGGCGAAACCCTTCGGCGTAATACGAGCTTAAGATGCGGATAACAGAAGGAACAAGTCATCATCTTCTTCCTCCACGACTCCCTCTGACCTGCGCGAATATCTAACCCAGAAGCGTAAAAAGAGGGGACCCTCCAATATGTCTACTGTGCCTCCTAGCGAGCTCTGTTGTAGTCACCATAAGGTTGTGATTAATTGCTGCTGTCCAAAAGCAAAGCGATCGGTTTTCAACCGGTTGAGCTACTCACCGTCTTTCCAAAAAGAAAGACCCACGCACGCATCTGTGAACATGGCCTCGCACATACCTGGGGGAAGGTCGGGCTCAAGACGACGTCCCTCCAGGCCTCCGAGCCAAAGGAGGTTCAATGAGCTCCTCAGAAACGCTGAAGCCGGGGTGTTCCAAAACACCCGCACAAAGTTACGACAACCAGCTTCGTCCTCGTCTGATTCCGGCGCTGGGGGTAGCCAAGCCCCCAAATCAGAAGCAGAAAGTGTAGAGTCGACTTCGACAGCGACCTATACTAACCCTTCAATGACGCCCAGGGAGATGGGAGTTTACGCCGTTGAAGACGAACGCGAGGAAGCTTCACCATCAGAAAACGCGAAGCAACGTATCGCCACACTGGAGGCATCTCTGAAGCAAATGCAATCCATGATGAAAAACATGCACCAGATGATACTAACTCATCATACAACCACCATGGCTCAAGCATCGGCCCCGCCAACTCAGATACGGGTAGGGGTGGACTTACCTACATCCAATCCGAGCCAAGAACCTGCTCTAGATCAAGAGTCAGCAGTTCCTCCGCTTTCTCACTCGCAGAATATACTGCCTCCCGTCGGAGTCATAATACAACCAACTCTGCACCACTCCGTAGTCCCGCTTCCGACAGAAAATCTGATGCAGGCGGTACGAGAGTTGAAGGCTCAGTTCGACGCCTTGAAGCATAAAGATCAGCTCAAGAAACTGGGAATCAACCAACCTTACCCAGCTATCTGGGAAGAAGTTCCTTTTCCCCCGAAATACAAACCTTAGACTATGGCTCTGTTCGAGGGGAAAACATCACCAAGTCAGTACATAAACTATTTCAGTATGATGACGGTACTGCTACAAGGGAACGACGCCCTCCTCACTCGGGTGTTCAAAGGCAGTCTCTCAGGATTAGCCTATCAGTGGTATCGTAGCTTGGCGGACAACTGCATTAGTTCCTTCGAGGACTTCAAAGCTCTATTCTTCACACGATTCTACGAGGGAGGAATGGACATGTCTATGTCCTCTCTCATCGAAGTCAAACAGAAGGAAAAGGAGCATGTTCGCATCTTCATCGAACGCTTTTGTCAGGCCACCTTACAGATGCCTCCAGGAGTTCCAGACTCGGCATTGGTGGACATTTGCAGGAAGAACCTCCTTCCCATGGTCTCGGTGTTCATAGGACCATATCAGTTCCATGATTGGCCCTCGTTCATCATCTCGGCGGTAGCCGCCGAAGACAACAGTCGCAAGGCGCGCGGCAATGGCATCATGATCTCCGCCTCTGACCGAGGCAAGAGGTCATCTCCTAGCAGCGACCACCCTCGTGGTCCCAAGGGGAAAGAAGCCCTGGCAATCAACACATCCAGGCCAAAGATTGCGGCAACCACGCAAACGAAACTTGGAACCGCCAGGCCCATTGAAGTCTACTCCTTTGACGACGACGATATCCCAAGTATATTCGAATATCTCATCAAAAGCGGTAAGATCACCCTTCCGGAGCTGAGGCGGCCCCAAGAAGTCGGCAGTACTAGCGATCCCAAATACTGCATCTTCCACAGATACGTGCACCACCCAACGAAGGCATGTTACGTACTGAAAAGGAAGATCCAGGGGTTGATAGATGCTAAAGCCATCACTCTGCACAACACTGAAAAGACGGTCACGGTCAACATGATCTCTCTACAGTTTGGCAATCTGCCTCCCCAGGAGATCCCGAATGGTGTTGCACCTATCACTCGGACAACGATGAACCTCGTCAATCTCCCTCCGGCTAGGGGTCAAAATCATGACCTAGTCCCCCTAACCACTCGGCGGGGTGAGATCGTGTGGGTTCACCCAGATTTGGTGCCAGAACTCGAGAAGGACACTAACGCTACCAAAGCTGCGTCTAGAAAAAGCTCCAAATACAAACCCTACCATATGGTTGTGACTTCTTCGCCATCGGACGAAGAAGAAGTACTAGCTGCGACCCGCTCAGGGAGAGCTTACCTCAATGACTACGGAGCAAGTCAGGAAGGCGCACTAGCAGACACTTCGGCTGCCAAACCATCGGGACCCGAGCCCATCATACCAGGGGTCGGTCCTTCAAAACCAGCTCTGGCGGAAAAGGGAAAGCAGAAGGAAGTCCGTTTTGATAACCTGTGAAAAACATTCCAAACAAAGGTTTAGAAAAGCCGTACAACTTCGACATCCTGGCCCAATTGGCTAATACGCCAGCCAGGCTGTCCATCTTCGAGCTACTCAGGCTCTCCCAAGACACTCGTCTGGCCTTGAGCGAAGCACTGATGCAGGCGGAGGCATACCTGACCCAGCTCAAGTCCCCCGACGAAGAACTAATGGCATATCCCCAATGCCACAGTGTGATGGAGGTAGTCCCAAACATTACTTTCACTCAAGACGACATGCTGTTAAAACATAACAGGCATGATAGGCCCCTATATTATACCAGGTACGTCGGTTCCATGGAGGTCGATCGGATTTACATAGATCCGGGGTCGTCAATCAGCATCATCCCTCACAGTCTACTCAGGCCACTGAGAATTCCTACCAGCGAGCTGGCTTACACCACCACTACAATCGTGGGTTTCAACGCTGGAAGAAGTAAGCCGTTGGGGAAGATTCGTTTGAGAATCCAGATCGGCAACCTTAGATCGGTAGCCACATGCTACGTCATCGATTCAGAGATATCCTATAATATTTTGCTGGGAAGACCGTGGATCCATGACCACAACATCGTTCCTTCAACCCTATATCAATGTCTTAAATATGTAGACGCACGAAGAACGGTACAAACGGAGATGGCGGACCTAAACCCGTTTAAGGGAATAGAATCCTACTATTCTGATGCCGTGTTGTACTCCCAGGACCACACGGAAGAGGTGTCAGGCGAGGTAGAGAAGGAATCCCACCGGGAGCCAGAAGAACCCTCTGCCACACTGCCGCTGTCAATCACAGTGAAGGGACGGACCACTCGTCCAAAAGTCTTGGAGCCTACGGCTATCCACCAGAGCAAGTCTAGGTCAGGGGGTGATCCTCTCGTAATCACTTTGAACCAGAAGCCTCCACCCTTAGTCATCAACCTCCGGCGCAACAAACAGCCGACTGATGTAATTGCGACCAGGGACAGAGCTCCAGATGATAATAAACATCCTCTTTTCCGGTATATCAGTGCCCGAATTCAGAAACAGGAGTCCACTCCCAGCGACGAGATAGAACCCATAGCATAAAACTTCTTGGCAGCTATAAATTCCTATCATCCGTACATCTGGGAGGTAGCGTCATCATCCAACGTCGTCACGACATATAGACCACATGAGGATTCTATCTTCGTCATCCCACCAACCTGTAGCAGCCAGCGCTAGATAGTCTTCGGTCGCATGTGCGATCAACCGACGGTCCAGGAAGATTCCTTCGAAGACGATGCGGGAAAGATGCAGGTTCATCGATATAGCCCACAAGCGCTAAAAATCATGCAAACCATGGGCTATGATTTGAAGCGGAAGCCAGACCTCAACTATGGAAGAGGCAGACGAACGTCGCCAAGCGGCAACACCCGCTACCGACAGACCCATTTCGGGTTAGGATATGCCACCTCCCTTACGACTTCCAAGTCAGATGAGGACATCCTTTCCTAGAACAGCTCGTCACACTCTGACCCACCTGACGCTCCCGGACAAACACTATCAGTAAATATGGTGGTGACAAATCTCGCAGAAACAGGTGAACAGGATCTCGAGCCCTTCGAGGATGACTCCTGGGCTCAACAGATGGATACACAGTGGGAATTCCGCTTCGAGCAAAGAGAGCCTCCCACCAAGGACGAAGTTATCCAAATCAACGTTGGGGGTGAACTCTCGCCAAGACCAATATTTATCAGCAGCAATCTTTCCCCAGCTGAAAGGGAAGAAATTATACGGCTGAATATATCGACGTCTTTGCATGGGATTATGGGGATATGCCAGGCCTAGACCCGGAGGTAGCCACTCATAAGCTCAATATACTGGCCGATTTAAGGCCAGTGAAGCAGCACCAATGTCGGTTCTGCCCAGATATGATGGACGCCATCGAAGCTGAAGTCAAGAAGCTGGTAGCCTGCGGTTTCATCCGGGAAGAACAGCATCCCGACTGGGTCGCCAACGTCATCCCAGTAATGAAGAAAAATGGGAAGGTACGGATCTGCATCGATTACCGGGATCTAAATGCAGCCTGCCCCAAGGATGAATTCACTCTTCCTATCACAGACATCATGATCGACAATACCTGCGGCTTCGAACGCATATCTTTCATGGACAGGTTCTCAGGATACAATCAGATCAAGATGCATCCTGAAGACGAGAAGCACACTGCCTTCCGAACACCATTGGGAGTATATTACTACACGGTCATGCCCTTCGGATTAAAGAACGCCGAGGCTACATACCAACGAGCTATGAGTAACATATTCCACGAGCATTTACGCAAAACAGTAGAATGTTACGTAGACGACATAGCCGTCAAGAGCCACCTGAAAGATGATCACATTCAAGACTTGAGGGTGGTATTAGAGTTAATGCGCCAACATTAACTCAAGATGAACCCTACGAAGTCTTTTCTAGGTGTATCTAGTGGCAAATTTCTGGGATTTGTCATTATCGCCAAAGGCATCCAAGTGGATCCTGACAAAGTCCAGGCAATCGTAGAAATGCGACCTCCCCGTAATCTGAGAGAACTCAGGGGATTTTAAGGACGTTTGGCTTACATCCGGCGATTCATATCCAACCTCTCGGGGAGATGCCAGCCCTTCTCTCATCTCATGAAGAAAGGCATATCCTTCATATGGGACGAAGCCTGTCAGCAAGCGTTCGGGGATATCAAACGCTACCTCACCAGTCCGCCAGTTCTGGTACCTCCCTTCATGGGAAAACTATTCTTGCTGTATGTTCGAGTAATGGACCATTCGCTAGGAGATCTCCTAGCGCAGCAGAACGATACGGGCCATGAACAGGCTATCTACTACCTCAGCAGGATGATGGTCGGAGCCGAACACCGGTATAACCCGGTGGAGAAAGAATGCTTGGCCCTGATGTTCGCTATCCAAAAGATGCGGCACTATGTCACCGGCCAGACTATTCATATTATCTCCAGGATCAATCCTCTCCGGATACTGATGAGCAAGCCAAGTGCTCTCAATTCCCGACTCGCAACTTGGGCAATGCTGTTAACTCCATATGACATGGTGTATGTCCCACAAAAATCCATCAAAGGCCAAGCATTGGCCGACTTCCTAGCGGCTCATCCGATCCCGGAGACCTCCAGGCTATACGAGGACATCCCCGATGAAGTTGTGGAATGTAATTCCGCAATAGAAAGCGACGCATGGCAACTATTCTTCGATGGTGCCTCCAGAACTGGTCCCAAGGGAAACATAGTTTCAGGGGTAGTAGTCATCCTGGTCACTCACGACCGACTCGTCATCTACCGGGCATACTCCCTCAACGAGCCATGCTCCAACAATATGGCAGAGTACAATGCTCTGCTAATCGGACTCCAAATCGCCAAAGAGCTGGGGTCGAATATTTGGAAGCCTTCGGTGATTCTCTGCTTATCTTCAATCAAGTCAGAGGAATATATGAAGTCCGAAATCCAGACCTCATCCCCTATCACCAAGCAGCGGTCGAGATAGCCATAACGTTCAAAGGGTTCTTCCTAGAGCATGTACCTCGATCCCAGAATCTTGAAGCCAATGCCCTAGCCAGTCTGGCCGCGGATCTAGCTACTCCTATAAGGAGGCAAGACTCGGTAATCCTTCTTAACAGGGATTTATTTTGTGTGAAGAACAACTTTCACATAGAAAGCAGCTACGCTGTAAACACCAATCCTCCTACAAGAGATTGGAGAAGTCCCTTCATAGATTTCGTAGCATACAGAATCTTGCCAGAGGACCCCAAAGAAGTAGTGTCCGTCAAGAGACGATCTTTATGCTTCTACTTTAAGGCGTATTCATAATGCCTGTATCGCCGGGCCTACGACGGACTGCTGTTAAGGTGTCTCTCTAACGACGAAGCACAGCAGATTATCCGTGAAGCTCACAACGGCGTGTGCGGAGCATATTAACCCGGTCCTAAGCTGCAGTATCGCATCAGGAGAATGGGCTATTACTGGCCTACCATGATCGCAGATGTAATCCGATATGCAAGACATTGCAGAGCCTGTCAGGTTCATGCGGACTTCATACATCAACCATCTGGATATCTACATCCTACGGTTGCTTCCGGGCCTTTCGAAGCATGGGGTATGGATGTCATCAGCCCTATTCACCCGTCTTCTTCCAGGGGTCACCAGTTCATACTGGCCATCACGGATTACTTCTCAAAATGGGCAGAGGCGATACCCCTTGCTGAGGTAAAGGCGTCTAATGTGATCAGCTTCATCAAGCATCACGTCATTTATCGCTTTGGGGTCCCCCGGAGGATAATTCACGACAATGGGCCTCAGTTTATCAGCCAAACGTTTCATCGATTTTGCGATAAAAATCGGATACATAATACTGCCTCTACGGCATATTATCCAGCTGCTAATGGTTTGGCGGAGGCCTTCAACAAAACCATCATCAAACTCTTGAAGAAGTTCGTCTCTTCAAACAAAAGAGATTGGAATGAGAAGCAAGGCGAATGTCTCCGGGCATACCGCACAACGGTACGAACACCAACAGGTTATACACCATTCTCACTGGTCTACGGGAGCGAAGCAGTTTTTCCCATTAAAATCCAGATCCCGTCACTCAGGATAGCCGTAGCTAATGAGCTGACTCAAGAAAAGAATGACCTTCTAACGCTTCAGGAGCTAGAAGGATTAGACGAGAAATGCCTCCAAGCTCAACAGCGCATCGCGCTCTACCAAGCACGCATTTCCAGAACTTTCAATCGTAAAGTAAAGGAAAGAGTGTTCAAAGTCGGCGAGCTAGTTTTAGCCGTAAGAAGACCGATGATTCTTACTCACAGAAGTAAAGGCAAATTCCAGCCCAAATGGGAGGGCCCTTATGTGATCGAGACAACGTTCTCAAATGGCGCTTACAGGCTGGCCCAGCCTAATAGAGACCTGCTAATGGCTCCTATCAACGGTAAATTCCTGAAAAGGTACTATGCTTAACCTCCTCTACTCAGGTGGAATATAGCGAGAACCTTAATTCTGACAAAACTACTTCCAGAACAAACCTCAGCGCAAAGCACATTCTATCATGTCCGTATAACCAATGAATAGATGTCCTGCTGAAGTTTACCAAGAGCCTATCATGTCCATACTACCTCTGATATTGTCTTACCCACGAACCTCAGCCAAAGCATATTCTATCATGTCCATATGACCAATGAATAGATGTCCTGCTGAAGTTTACCAAGAGCCTATCATGTCCATACTACCTCTGATATTGTCTTACCCACGAACCTCAGCCAAAGCACATTCTATCATGTCCGTATGACCAATGAATAGATGTCCTGCTGAAGTTTACCAAGAGCCTATCATGTCCATAATACCTCTGATATTGTCTTACCTACAAACCTTAGCGCCAAGCACATTCTATCATGTCCGTATGACCAATGAATAGATGTCCTGCTGAAGTTTACCAAGAGCCTATCATGTCCATACTACCTCTGATAGTGTCTTACCTACAAACCTTAGCGCCAAGCACATTCTATCATGTCCGTATGACCAATGAATAGATATGTCCTGCTAAAGTTTACCGAGAGTTTATCACGTCAATACTACCTCTGATATCACTCTCGCCCAAACCTGTTATTTACATTCCGAAATAATGGGTCCACAAAGTCAGAAAAGAGTCGCTTTATTTCCAAGAAAGAGCAGAGTTACACTGGAAGAAAAAGCAAGAATAAGGAAGGGTACATCATTGCGGGGGAGTGGTCAGATCGTGAATTTGCTGCACCAGTGCAACCATCCTCTCATCTCTGCAAGCTAAGGCATCAGCGCGGGCCCGCTCCAGTCGTGCCTCATTGTCCCCCATAAGGGACAGCTCGGCGCTCGCCCGGCGAACACTTGCGCGGGCACCTTCCGCACGATCCAGATCACGTCGCGCTGTGCTCAGGCGACTAGTTGCTACATCTAGACCGGCCAACGACTGAGAAACCCGTTCGTCTGCCTGAGCGAGCTCTTCCCTCAACTGGCTGGCCCTCGTCACGTTCCCTTCATGCTCGGATTGGCACTTCAGTTGAAAGGCAAGGGCTTCCTCCGTGACGGTCTTCCTTTCGTCCATCTCCAGCTGACGTGTTTGAACGAGTTTATTAAGGCTTTCCATCTTCTCGACAAACCGCGCCGTCATAGAGTCGTATCGGGACCGGACCTCAGCTTCAAGGCCACCCCGAGTTAGCTGCAGATATTCATTAATGGGTTGCTCCAAACTATTAACCATCGCCTCCAGAGCATTAGCTAGCCCGGTACCATCGAAATCTCGGATCGCCGCTATCGAAATCCGAGAAGACTTCCTTAGGCGCTCAAAGTCCAGATTCCCCTTCAGCACCATCGATATCAGCGTCTTCAGAGTGGCATAAAAGACACTGGTGTATTGCTGGGTCAACGCAGCTAGGTCCGATTGGACGCCGGGAGTGGCCGCAGCATCAGCGAATCCCCCTCCCGGGACGATTACAGACGAAGTAGTTGCAGCCGTCGCCTCGACAGGTGGTGCGACCAGGGGAGGCGCGTCTACAACAGCCAAAGTAGTCGCAGTGGCAGGCTCTCCCTCTTCTCGGGATATCAAAGCCTCTTCAACAGGAGAGCCGGCCCTTGAAGATATCTCCCCCTCAGAATTAAACGCCTCCGTATCATCGCCCGGAGCAGAACCAGAAGGCGCTTCAAAGCTGTGCTCCCCATGAACGCCGTCCCCTGAGAAAAGACAAGAAAGTTGATATCAATATAACGATACTCTTTCTAAAAAGGGTACCTAAAAAAGATATTTACCCGTGGCCGCCGGTATATACGGCGCGTCTCCAGCCGATGTAGCTAAATCACGTCTTAATGACTTGATGCGAACTGTCATACCTGGAGAAGGGGGTGGGCCCACCGACGTCGTCCGGAGCTCTACCATGCCTCCGCCAAGACGCAATCGTGGTTCGTCATCCGGAACCTCGCCAGGCATGCTTACAGGTGCGGCAGGGGTCTCCTCCATTGCTGACCTAGGAAAGGATCCTCCCATCTGCCTCGGCCACGTGGGCAATCTTATTCCACTACTGGAAGCAGTGGCAGCAACGACAGCCTCAAGATGAAGTATTCCGGCACAGCCAGCCGAAACTGAGGGTCCCTCTCTGGAAGGCGAGGAACCTCCGATCAAGAGAACATCCTCGACGGGCGAGACGGCAGTTTCCCCTCTAGGAGCCTCAATGCCGGGAATCCGAAGGGAACGAGTGGCCGTCTGCCTTCTCTTACGCAGGGAAGCCTCCTTAGAAGCAGGAGCTCTTCGCTTCCCAGAAACGACCAAGGCCCCCGCAGGCAGAGGCACTTCATACCTCGGCCACGACACCAGCGGCTCGTCAGGAGTAGCAAACTCCTCACCCTCGTCGGGATAAACCGAGGGAACTTCGGCTCTTCCCCTAGGCGTAGGGGACGGTACCCTGAAACTTCCACGCATGTCAAAATTGTGATGGAAGGTGTTCACCGCCACGTAGAACTGGGCGTACGAGTGTAAGACACGCAGCTCCGTGGAAGGTGTAACGACCAGCACGATAAAAACTGCTCCAGTGCAACCCATGATAAAATATCGCCATCCTCGGGCTCCATCAATGAGTCCGCCCCTGGACCTGAAGCTGGTGACGGCATTGCCCACGTACAGCTGGTCGTACCCAAATTGTCTGGCGAACTGACTGGGCAAGTAGGGCTCGAAGAAGCAATGATCTTCGCTTCTATACAACAGATGGGAGGGTCTGATATAAATCAACCACTTAAAGGCTTCCGGGGAAAGATCGGTCTTCTCTCCACCTGAATCCTCCAGCCGAATCCCCGATTGATTGCGATGCACCGGAGGAACAATACAGAGGAGCTTCCAGGCGTGACTAAGGCTTAGTGTCAACCTACGGTCTAGGACTGTGTTCACGTTCCAGGAAGAATCCTTGTAGTTCAACAAGAAACTACCCCCCGAGCTACTACCGGAGCCAGGAGACATCACCCGGGGGTTGTGGAGAATTAACCATCCCATCAAATATAGGTAGGGTAATTCCACCCGGGGAAAGCTTTCACGCCGAGTCTCGTCAACGAGCAACCCGTCAGTCATGGCTCTCAAGCCAGCCTGTATACGGCACACCATAGCAGGGAGCAAGCCTAGTCTCGCCCCAAACACCAGACGCACCGCAGGCCACAGGATGTTCCGGTGAATACGGTCCGCAGATGCAGCGGCGGGCACCACTACTCACCGCAGCCATATGGAGAGGAAACCAGCCAGCAGGGCTTCCTTAGACAAAGGCCGGCGGCAGCGCCTCAAGTAACTACAGACCTTGGTGCCTTCAGGATACTTTCCTGCCCCGGCATCAAGAATCTAATCTGGAGCTTTGGCATCTCCCATAAGAGCCTCGACAACATGAGCACTAAGGGCGCTCAAACAGTTCACAGGCTCATTCTTGCCTCCTGAGACTTTCTCCGGCTTAGCGGCCCTAGCCCGGTGGAAGAAGAGGTAGGACGTCCACTTAGTGGTATGAGCCAGATCAGAAGGCTCATTATAAAAAGTGGTACACGCGAATTAGTGGCACATCAGCTCCTGATAAACTCCCACCACTCGAGAGTCTGAGTCCCCCAACTCCCGATCGATGGGGACGTACTCTTCACATGGGGTATCCCCCATCGGCAGCCTCGAGATCACTGCCATCTCATGGAGGGCCAATCTCAACTCCCCCATTGGAGTGGCGAAAGTCCCGGTGAGCGAAATGTATCGCTCCATCAGTGCCAAGAACAGGTTAGGGTTCGGAGGCAACCCAACGCCAGTCACACTCATGGCGGCATACAGCCCGATGTCCTCGAGCTCTCTCTGACAGTGCGTCAAGGCCCAGTCAACCAGGCAAGCCCACCGGCGGTTTGTTGGGGTGATCCACCCGTTGCACCGAGGGTTCTCCTTGGGATATACTCCCCCTCGCCCCATGAAGTCATTGCAAAAAGTCGACAGCTGGACCGGCTGGATCACCAGACTATCTTTGCTCGGGATGCTGCCCGGACACAATCCCCTGAACGGCATCACGGGACCCGAGGGACTACTGACGAACGACCCCTGGTCGGCTCCCTTCAGGTGAAAAATCTTCCCCGGCTTACCGTGAAGATTGGGCCTCAGCGTCCACGACATCCTCCTAGGATGTGTTGCGTGGAAGAAGGCCGAGATAGGATAATCCCTCGGCATCGTTGGCAGGTACAAAACCAAGTTCCCGACAGGGAACACCCAGGGTTCTCTTTTAGGCTTCGTCTGGGACCGTTTATCAATCATGTCCCCAAAGAGAAAAGCTGGCTTTATGTATTGCTCCCCGTCTACATACGTCAGGGGCTCCCCGTTAATCATATTCAGCAGCGTCCGCTCGCCCTGAGTTGATATCAAAAACTCTCTCCCTCAAGATACTGGGGTCCGGAGATCAGAAATGCCACATGGGACAGATCCTCCAGGTAGTTCGAGTGCAGCATCCCGGCAGCGGAGCCCATCACCTCGGCCAGTGGAGTCTCACCCAAATCAACTGCAAAAAGTGCAAGGAAATATGTCATTACAAATCTTGCACAAAACATACGAACCAAAGAAACGACAGTCCACGCTTTACGCGAAGACTGTACAAAATTGGTCATTCTACGCCGAAAGGTATACAGTCAGTGCTTTACGCCAGACTGTCAAAATTCTAGTGGTTACGCCGAAGGTCCCATCCCCAGGCATAAAACTAAAATTTTATGTACACCAAGTTTTCGACAGTCAGAGCGGTTACGCCCAGAACTGAGAAAACAATGGAGCTTCTACACTGGCACATTGGAAATGTGGGCATAAAAGATGAGAACGTCTCCGTGCATCATCTTCCTCAAAGAGGCTATCAGCACAAAAGAAGACCTAGCGCGGTCACGTTCAACGTGTGCGAAGGATCTTTTTTCTTTCTCTCGTCGTTCTTTGTCATCCCAAAGACCCTACCTCTAAGACCGGGTGCACTGCTCGTCGGCGGGATACTTTGCTCAGAAGGAAGTTTGTCTTGCCCAACCAGAGACTCCCTCGCGGGGGCAGAAGAATGAGAAGAAGAGCCTATGCTCTTTCTCTTAGCGGAGAAGGTTTGTTTTGGCGCCATTTCTGAAGACTCGAAGTGCTCGAAAAAGGAACGAAGAAAAAACTCGAACAGTCGGAAGCTCTCTTTCGCAGAAGACGGATGAGAAGTTTCTCTCTCCAAAAGCTCGGGATATATATAGAGCACGGGTCGACTCCTCGAATCCTCGGACGGACTCCTCGAGACCCTAACAAAATCTCACAATTAATAATTGGTTATGATTGGATGCTACGTCAGCCCATTACCCTCGAAAGACGGACAGTCAGCGAATTCGAATGGTTTTTTCGTGCAAGACGGTTCAGCGGGTTCTACGCTAAAGGAGCTTTCTACGCTCGACAGCAACAGATCTATGGTTTTACGCTCGTAAGCTATAAGTCTATGGTTTCATGCCCAGATGCCTTTTGTGCTCAGTAGCTTTTATGCTCGAGAGGCTACAAACCTACGACTTCACGCTCAGCAGATAGCAAATCGATGATCTCACGCTCGGTGGCGCTCAGTTTACGCTCAGAAGCAACAGATTCGCAAAACTTTACGCTCGAAAAAAAATTTCTTTTCAGGAGCAAAAGATCTACAGTTCTACGCTGAAGGAGTTTTCTACGCTCGACAGCAACAGGTCTACGGCTTTACGTTCGACAGCTATAAGTCTATGGTTTTATGCCTGGATGCCTTGGTGCTCGGTAGCTTTTATGCTCGAGAGGCAACAAACCTACGACTTCACGCTCAGGAACCACAAGTCTACGATTTCACGCTCGATGGTGTTTTTATGCTCAGAAGCTACAAACTGGTGATTTCACGCTCCACGACTTTCCGCATATTAGAATAGTCCCCATGGCAATCAATTACAAAGAGTTCACACAGAAGATACTCGTTCTTGACCCAGAGCATCCCAAGTACCCGAAGCATACAGAGTTCAAATATTGAGAAATTACTCTTCTCGGGTCCGAAATTGGAGATTCATCCAGACTCCAGTCCAAAAACCTCGTCTAATCAAGATGGCAAAATCAGTTTTGACGACCAAAACCTTGACCCTGTTCCAAGGGAGTTTCGAGAGATCATTCTTGAAGACGAAGTCTGGACAAAAAGTTCTGTTCATCAGAAACAACAGTTCAGAACTCTACGCGGTTCCTACATTCCTACTGCAGCTGCGCATCACTAGTTATGCGTAAAAATAGGACAGGACCTAGCACTCTTTCTAAACGGAGTCGGCGTACAGACGTGTCGAAGCTACACATATTCAGACTTTACAGCAACGTATGGCAAGACGATCATATGGAGAAGAAGACGATTTTATTAAAGATTAAAATTATGATTACATATGAGAGAAATCCCGTCTACAAGGGGTTTTTTCTTCATTTTCATGATTACATCTGAGGGAAACTCCGTCTACAAAGGAGATACCCCCTCGTCATCTGAAGATCGCCCAGAAGCTGTACTGACAGGTTCTCACATGGGTGAAGATCTTCCTCTTCTTCGAGGACTGTTCATCGACTACTACAGTCATGAACAAGAAGATCCTCCATTCGCCATGGCCAATCCAGTTGAGGTTTCTTTAAACCTAACCCGATTGGGGACGATAGATTACAGTTTGTCTAATCTCGTCCGCGAGGATCTCAGGAGAAGATATACAGCTTGCCGGCCGCATGGTGAAATATGATCCATCCCATGTCCCGGAAGAACCACCATACAAAGTTGCTAATTATCCCGAGCAAGGGAGGCTAGGATATCCTTCCATGATCCATCATTGCAGTGGACACTTGCTCGAAGATGTCGTCTTTTTTGGCTCCCTACCCGCTGGAAGAACATGATCTCCTTCTTTCTCAGATCGACCCGACGAACTCCGGCGATCATCTAGGCGTAGTGATAGGAATGTGGTGAGAACAGGTTCACCCCCCCAGCCTTTTTATAGGCAAAAGAGATCACAGCGGTCCCCAATAAATCTGCCATAAAGTCAGCATCGACCGTTTCAACGCTCCATTCAGAAACGTTTTGAGTTACGAGGGGCCGTTCATGCTTCATTCAAAGTGTTTCAAATTCTGAGGAATTTAAAAGCTTTGAAGGGGGTCTTGTAGAAGCATGAAAAATATGCTGGGAAGAGCTACGCGGCGTCTCTATGCAAAGCAGCGCAAACAAAGGCCTTCAGAGCCATCAAGCGTAAAACAGAGTTCTTCATCGCCTCCATGGCGTAAAACTCAGCCGCTCTCTCAAAGCAGCATTAAGGCGTACGAGGAACGCTTCGTCTTTCCCGAAATGAACCCGTCAAGTCCCACAGTGAACCTGACCTCTGACCTCTGACAAAAAAAAGCGCTGCACGGCTACCCAGACGACGGCTGGAAATGGTGGCAGACCCCTCGGGACGCGCTCCACATGTAACCTCCGATTTCCAAAATAATTAAATTTAATTTATTTTAAAATATCAAGTTTTATAAAATATTTCTCCTTGAAATTTTAATTGATTTAGAACGAGGTTTGATTGTAGGAGGTAATTTAAAAATCTTTTATAAAAGTCATTTTTCATAAATGTCGCTTTCTTATAAAATAAGTAAATAAATAATAATATATATATTTCTAGTTTCAAATATTTGTGGCTTGAACCATAAAAATTATTGTTTTAACTAAATATTTATTTAAAAGACTAGTTGATAAAATAAAATAGATTTTTATTTATTGGGATAGTAAATAAATAAATGTCATACTTTCTGAGACTTTTGCAAAATGTATTAATTAGTAGCTAATTTGGAAATTAGCTAGCTTTCCTAAAAACATTTTTGAAATTATAATCTTTATTTTTTATTTTTATTTTTACAAATTGCCATTTCCCATTAACTAGCCCACACCCTCATCTTTCCCACATGAGAAACCCTTTTATTTTAATTCTGGGCCATTCATTATTGGGCCAACCCGCAACCCTTTATCCCACACCATCTCTCCCTATTTAAGTCCCTCATCACATCTCCCTAGAAACCCTAATTTTCAATGTATTGGCTAGCCCCCACAATTCTCAAAGCCGAAGCCACCACCATTTTTGTGTGCTCGTGTCCGTGTGTCCAGCATCATCGTGTCAGCCGTGATGGCCTCGGGTCCGACCCCGGGTGTCCCACAATCTCCATTCATTTTCTGGGTTCGGTTACAATATTACAAGCAGATTCCGTGTCCGACACACCCGGACACAACCCCCACACCACAGCAAACACCCCACAGTCAACAAACCCTCGTGTCCATCCCGGACACGTACCCAGACCCTGACACCCAGAACCCTAACCCTAGATCAGGCCGCCGCCGGTGAGCGCCGCTGAATCAAGCCGCCGCCGCAGATCTGACGAGCACCCGCCGCCGTCGTTGGCCGCTGGTTCGTCGTCGAGCTCCGCCGACGTCTCCTCGGACCACCTCACCCTCGAGCCGAGCCCTCGTCAAGCCGCCGACCACCGCCGTGGATTCAGACCCGCCGCGTCGAGCACCCCGCGTCGAGCCGCGTCGAATTCCGCCGCCGCTCCTCGAACGCCGCCGCTCCTCGAGCAGACCGCCGCGCCTCGAAGCCGTCGCCCCTCGGGCAGAGCGCCTGCCCCCTCGATCCAAGCGCCGCCTCGGGTCTGTTGAAGCCGCCGCTGCAGATCCAGCCACCGCCGAGCTTGGAGAGCCGCCGCCCTGCCCGGCGAGACCCCGCGCCGCGCCGACGGAAGAACCCTCGGGTGAGCCTCTTCTTCCCTTCCCTCTTTTGCTCTGTGGTTAATGGTTAGTAAATATAATTAGTTAATCGTATATAATTAGTTTATATATTAGTTTAATTAGTTAATTAATTATAGATATTAGTTTAGTTAATTCTGATTAGATTAGTTAATTAAATACTTAATCATTTAATCAGTAGATTATTATTAATCAGTAATTAATTATGTATAATCAATAGTTAATATATTAGTTTAAGTTAATTATTAATTATATAATTAGTAGTTAATTATATAATTAGTAATTAATTAATCAATTAGTTTATTTATATTGGTTAATTATTTTTGTTAATTAAATGATATAATCAGTTTAGTAAATATAATTAGTTATTTTATATAATTAGTTTAATTAATGTAATTAGTATATGTAATTTGGTTATTTTATATAATTTGGTTATATTAATATGTAATTAGCTAGTTTATGTAATTAGTTTATTTTATGTAACAAATTAAAAGGGTTTTGATATGTAAAAATAATAATAATTTTTGGTTACATTATTAATTAAAAATATAGTTCAATAATCTAAATTAGTTCGAAATTGGTTATTTTGGACTGGTAACTGAAAATTCTAGAGATATATAAATACATTGGCTTTTACATAAATTCTAGATTTTTATAAATAAACTTTTAAGGGTAATGTTGTTCGAAAAGAAAGTTTAACAATTATTGTTCAAATAATTTCGAAAGGATTTATATACGTAAATACGTATTCTAGTATATGTAATTAATTTAGTATCTATGTATATATATATTTTTAGTATATGTATATAATTATTTTGGTATATATATATATATGTATATATGTATATTGTAAAAATGTACTTGCACACATATGTTATGGACGTACTTTGATATACGTTAATATATAAATGTACGTATTTTGGTAAATATACAACTATAGCTAGTAATTTATATTGGTATATATATATTTGATATATGCATATATTAGGTTAAATTCTTTTTAGTATGTATACAAGTATTATTTATTTTAAAGTATATTTTTTCATATATCTACTATTGTAGTTGATGGAAATTATAATATGATTAATTGGTAAATTACTAGGTGACCCTAGTTGACTAGTGCCATGCCTGGCAGAGCCCTGAGTTCATGTATTTGTGATGTGTTAGTGTAGCACCTGATGCAAATGTTGTATTTGATATTTTTAGGACTGTTGGTCCCTCCAGACGATACTCTGGGACAGGACATTGGTTTTACCAGCTAAGGACCCAAGGCGAGTACATTCTCTGATTAGTTTCTAATTTATGATATCTCCTATGTTCACTGTGTCTAGTGTAAATATCCATGATCTTGACACGATGGTTACACGGATTGGTATACACGGATCTCGTCATGAGATGTTATTCCTTATTCATGGTGTAGCTTGTACAAGACTTGTTTTCCTTGTTATCTTGTGCATGTACAGACACTGATTCCCGGAGAGATTTGCTACCTTCTTAGGGAATCCTGTGCCATAGCGTACCATGATTGGATCTACTATACCAGTCGGGGTTTTGGGGAGTACTTTAGTGTAGATATGTGATCATACCCAACTTTATATATGCACCATAGCTCACCCCACATCTCACGTCGGGTGCGGCCTGACCATTTATATGCTCCATAGCTGTTACGTGTGATTAGCCTGATCTCTACATGCACCATAGCTAACCAACGGTTAGCCTGACTTTATATGAACCATAGCTAACCAACGGTTAGCCTGACTTTATATGAACCATAGCTAATCACATCTAACCAGCCTGATCAAGTTCCCAAGCCGATCACATGTTAAAGCTAGTACTCACACACTGAGTCATAAAATTCTTGCCCATGGACATATTATTTCTTTTCCTGCATTTACTTACAGTATTTCCAGTACTTCTCTCATTGTACATTTCTCGTACTTATACATGCATCTGGTATGTTTCCATCTAGAACTGCTACATAGTTTATGTCATTTATATAGAACTGCTAATTAGAGATGTACTTTGCTCCTTCCTGACTGAAAAATATTTTTCCAGACTGTGACCTCAATAGACTGGTTTCTGACACTTGGGGATTGGAAGTTAAGGATTGCAGGTATGATTATGTTGTCATTAGACTTGTATTGTATTCTTTTATTCTTCATTTCCTATCGTGCTGTAGTTGTGATTGAGTATTTCTAGATTTAAATTTGATATCCACTTCTCCTTATGGAGTTGGATACTAAAGTGAGATTGTTTAGATAGTACTTGACCTAGACAGCGTTCTACCGCCGATGCTGCGGCGTAGGCTGGACGTACCCACGCTCTCGTGCCCCTAAACCGGGTGCGGGTCGTGACACGTTTTTAGTGGTGGCCTATGCAGGTCAGACTTCGCAAGTTGTGCGATGTCGTGGTAGTGCGACGTCTTAGTTGTACTACTGCGTACCTGCTATAGAATATAGGACATAGGATACTAGGATGAGAGAGGATACTCAATCACAAATTCTTGAGAGATTCCTGGGACGACCCCTTGAGAATCTTATTATAATTTCCAATTTAAATCTTTTCCTTGTTTCCGTCCGCTCTCGCTTGTTGTTACTGAACTTGATTCTTGTTGAGTAGTTATTAAATTAAATTCTTGGTATCGTTGTTGAGTTAATTTCAGATTGAGATGAATTTTACGGACTAAAATTTACGGTATCATCTGATGCCATATATTGATGAGGACAGTGAGGAAGGTAAAACGTCTACTTTGGTTATGGAACCTAGAATTTATCGCAGCCATATTAGCTGTGGTGACGAAAACGTAGGAACCTGACTTGGATGTACATACTATAGTTATGAAGCTTAGAGTCTTTCGCAGCCATACCGGTTGGCGTGGCGAAGATTCTAGACGACATGATTATAGAGAGCATACCTTAGTTACAAAACCTATCGTTTATCGCATCTATGCTTACTGGCGTGGCGAGGATTCTGAGTGTCATGATTTCAGACAGACGTGTATGATTATCAGGTTGTATCCTAAATTGGTTCTTAAAATATCATCTCAAGACTTATCTATTTCTGTTATTCTAGGACTTTGTTCCACCGCTTCTTTCTTTACTAGCAGCAAAGATACCTTCTGTCCTCAATTCAGTCTTTGAGCTCCTATTCCTTGAGGATTTCTTGTTAAGCATGGTAATTAGTAGCTTGTAATTTTGTTTGTGTCTTGTATTAGTATTGACTGTGTTGCTAGTGATTTGTAAGTGTTTCTTAGTTGGGCATGTGAGCAGTAGGCTTTAATCTAGAGTTAGCCCTTAGCATAGTACCTTGTACCAATGATTCTAGGAGTAGTGTCATTAGAGACTGAGAGTTAAGGAGAGTATAGAGTATCAGTGATAGTTCTCAGAGTTAGCATCAGAGCCAATTACCCGTCCTGGATAATCATGATTATGTAATTGAGTGATCTATGTAGACGATTAAGTATCCAGGAATTGCGTTAAGAATTTATGGAGCATGATGTTCAATTTGATGATTGATATCGGAAATGTTAAAAAAAAAAAAAAATGTATATGTATAAAGGGTTTAATGAGATGTCATAAGTAGAGAAATATCAGGATTAGTAATGGAAGTTGTGAAGCGTATCACGGATTAGTTTAATAGGCTTTAAAGGATTGAAGGAAATACATATACAACCATCGAGATGAGGAACCATACACATACCTATGAGAGTAAAGAAACATGAGTGTTATAGAGGATACAGGTGATCATGAGTCTAATGAGCTTGATGAGATAATCCATTAATGCAGCTAGTGATATAATACCAAGAGTGCTAATGATTCTACATCGAGGATGAGTCGAGAATAACGTTAATAACAGTAAGCACTCTGTGTGTTGATAATTAGATGATATACCAATTGACATAAATTGAAATTATGAAAGAAAACACAGTTGATGGTAACTTTGATCATTGGAGGTAATAGTGCAAGTGATTCGGGCAGTACAAATTAGTACACAGTTCTAGACAATAGAGGTATTGAGTGCACCTTGAGAATCAGAGACCGTGAGCACTGATATGTACATTGAGGAGTTATAAATTAAAAGGTGGAAATGAATTTTAATTTTCAGAATTTTTAAGGAGTTAAGATTTTATGTTGTTAAAATATTGAGGATTTAAATTTGATTCACTAAACATAGTTAAGGCTACAGAGATTTTAGAAGTGATTAAATTTTATTTCGATGTGAAGTATCTAATTATGAGGAGGTATATGCATTTTATTTTAAGTTGATCGGGAAGTTAAACCTTGACGATTATTTTGAGGATTAATTTTTGGTAGATGAGAGATATGAATATTAATATATGATTAGTTGATATGGGTACCAGTGTACATGAATAGGAATTTGTAGTGAATGTGCTAGAGTTAAGTGTTTGTTAGAGATAGTAGATACTACAAGTAATATGTTAACATGATCCTTCTTCCTTCCTAATGTTCCTTTTCTTTCGCCTTTCGATTGATTGATTGATTTTCCTAGTACTGTGGTTCACATGCATGATTTTCTTGTTAGAATATAACTAGTAGTACCCCTAACAGAGACTGAAATACCATGACAAAAGACACATGACCTATATATTTTCTCAAATTGCATGGACGTAAGTAGAATTTTCTTAAACCATGATCATTTGGGTTTTGACCATAGCAAGGATCTATGACAAGGGTATGACCGACAAAAAGGGACAAGATGATTAAATTATGGATGAGCATAAATTTAAATAAAGAATTTAGGGGATTGTTATAACAGAGTTGATGGAATCATTGTTTTTGCGAAAATCGAGGTTTGATTGAAATTCGAGGACAAACATTTACTTAAAGGGAGAATTTAGAAATTTACAGAGCCAAAATTTGAGGATTTATTTTTAGGAGGTCTTGATATGATTGAATTGAGTATTAAAAATTTGAGAAATTTGAGAGATTATCATTTTATCTATTTGATTGCAAGATAGAAATTTTATATATTATGAATGTTGCATTGAAGATTCTGGAAGCATCGCATCGTTGAATATTTGAGGAAAACGAAAATCAGAAAATAAAATCGTAAATGGAATAGTGTCGAATTAAATTCTTGGGATGAGGAGTTAGATTGGAATAAGCATCAATTGAATTTGAGTTAGAGGAGTAAGATGATTGATGAGTGTTTAAAATTTAAATTTTGGGGTACATATTTTTAAGTTTTATAAATATGCATTGATTGGGTTTCAATTGAAGGATTGGATAGTAAATTTTGTATTTAGTTATTTACTCAAAATTTGAGGAGATTATGATACGATTGGAATTCAATTAAAATATTGAGGATTTGAGTAGTAAAAATTTTACATTGGGATAATAAATTCAGAGGATGAAAAAAAAAAATATTAGTTCAAATTTCGAAAACATTTTACATACGGATAAAGAAATATGGAATGAAATGAAGCTCATGGTAAAGAAGATTATAATATAATTGATTATGGGATCATATAATTGAAGGTCGTAAGGTAAGATCATGGTATATTGAGGTTGTGATTTAAATTAAATCTTGACCATGACAGTAACATTTGAAATCGAAGAAAACAATTGAGGTATAGTTAATGTTAAGATAAACAAACTCGAATTTGATGATAAGGCTTTTGATTCAGAAATTCTAAGATCTAATCTAATAAAGTTGTGGAATTTGGAACTTTTATAGATATTAGTTAATGATGAATCACAAGATTGAGAAAAGTAAAATGAACGAGGATGAACAGGAAGGATTATTTTCAGAAGGTAGTAAAGACTACTCTTTTCCTAGAAATCAAGAAAAGCGATTAGATGTCTCTTGATTACATTCTGAAGGATGTATTTAAGTTTCTTAAATCAAATTGTCGACCGTATCTTTCGAATTAGCTATAACTTTCATGTCTATATCATTCTTTATACTGGGTCTTCCTTGGTTGAGTTACTTTGAAAAGGTAACGTGCATTATTCCAATTATCTGTTTTTGTGATCATGTCTACTTCCCAAAACCTAAACTTTCTAGAGGATTCAAGGCCGAGCCATGATTCCTTCAAGATATTCCTGTCTTAAACCATATTTTCTTTTCATGTTTTCTTCTGTTTGGTAAATATTATCCTTATAGAAATATTTTCTTCAATGATATATTCATCTTTATGAACAACAAATGTTTTTCTATCCTAGTCATCCCTAAAATTTCGAGGACGAAATTTTTCTAAGGTGGATAGGCTTGTAACCTCCGATTTCCAAAATAATTAAATTTAATTTATTTTAAAATATCAAGTTTTATAAAATATTTCTCCTTGAAATTTTAATTGATTTAGAACGAGGTTTGATTGTAGGAGGTAATTTAAAAATCTTTTATAAAAGTCGTTTTTCATAAATGTCGCTTTCTTATAAAATAAGTAAATAAATAATAATATATATATTTCTAGTTTCAAATATTTGTGGCTTGAACCATAAAAATTATTGTTTTAACTAAATATTTATTTAAAAGACTAGTTGATAAAATAAAATAGATTTTTATTTATTGGGATAGTAAATAAATAAATGTCATACTTTCTGAGACTTTTGCAAAATGTATTAATTAGTAGCTAATTTGGAAATAAGCTAGCTTTCCTAAAAACATTTTTGAAATTATAATCTTTATTTTTTATTTTTATTTTTACAAATTGCCATTTCCCATTAACTAGCCCACACCCTCATCTTTCCCACATGAGAAACCCTTTTATTTTAATTTTGGGCCATTCATTATTGGGCCAACCCGCAACCCTTTATCCCACACCATCTCTCCCTATTTAAGTCCCTCATCACATCTCCCTAGAAACCCTAATTTTCAATGTATTGGCTAGCCCCCACAATTCTCAAAGCCGAAGCCACCACCATTTTTGTGTGCTCGTGTCCGTGTGTCCAGCATCATCGTGTCAGCCATGATGGCCTCGGGTCCGACCCCGGGTGTCCCACAATCTCCATTCATTTTCTGGGTTCGGTTACAATATTACAAGCAGATTCCGTGTCCGACACACCCGGACACAACCCCCACACCACAGCAAACACTCCACAGTCAACAAACCCTTGTGTCCATCCCGGACACGTATCCAGACCCTGACACCCAGAACCCTAACCCTAGATCAGGCCGCCGCCGGTGAGCGCCGCTGAATCAAGCCGCCGCCGCAGATCTGACGAGCACCCGCCGCCGTCGTTGGCCGCTGGTTCGTCGTCGAGCTCCGCCGACGTCTCCTCGGACCACCTCACCCTCGAGCCGAGCCCTCGTCAAGCCGCCGACCACCGCCGTGGATTCAGACCCGCCGCGTCGAGCACCCCGCGTCGAGCCGCGTCGAATTCTGCCGCCGCTCCTCGAACGCCGCCGCTCCTCAAGCAGACCGTCGCGCCTCGAAGCCGTCGCCCCTCGGGCAGAGCGCCTGCCCCCTCGATCCAAGCGCCGCCTCGGGTCTGTTGAAGCCGCCGCTGCAGATCCAGCCACCGCCGAGCTCGGAGAGCCGCCGCCCTGCCCGGCGAGACCCCGCGCCGCGCCGACGGAAGAACCCTCGGGTGAGCCTCTTCTTCCCTTCCCTCTTTTGCTCTGTGGTTAATGGTTAGTAAATATAATTAGTTAATCGTATATAATTAGTTTATATATTAGTTTAATTAGTTAATTAATTATAGATATTAGTTTAGTTAATTCTGATTAGATTAGTTAATTAAATACTTAATCATTTAATCAGTAGATTATTATTAATCAGTAATTAATTATGTATAATCAATAGTTAATATATTAGTTTAAGTTAATTATTAATTATATAATTAGTAGTTAATTATATAATTAGTAATTAATTAATCAATTAGTTTATTTATATTGGTTAATTATTTTTGTTAATTAAATGATATAATCAGTTTAGTAAATATAATTAGTTATTTTATATAATTAGTTTAATTAATGTAATTAGTATATGTAATTTGGTTATTTTATATAATTTGGTTATATTAATATGTAATTAGCTAGTTTATGTAATTAGTTTATTTTATGTAACAAATTAAAAGGGTTTTGATATGTAAAAATAATAATAATTTTTGGTTACATTATTAATTAAAAATATAGTTCAATAATCTAAATTAGTTCGAAATTGGTTATTTTGGACTGGTAACTGAAAATTCTAGAGATATATAAATACATTGGCTTTTATATAAATTCTAGATTTTTATAAATAAACTTTTAAGGGTAATATTGTTCGAAAAGAAAGTTTAACAATTATTGTTCAAATAATTTCGAAAGGATTTATATACGTAAATACGTATTCTAGTATATGTAATTATATTATATAATCCTTACGTCTGGATGATCCAGATATACTATAGGGCATGTGGCTGTATAGAATTTCAAAATTGCATGTGATATTAACTAGGATTGTGATAACCCTAGTTAGTTAATAATAAAAAGCCGTAAGACATGAATAGCAATGATTGCTTGATTGTTAGTTTAGTCTTGTTCCAGATTCTTCCAATATAACTCTCTAAAATTATACCCTGTTAGTGTTAATCTATTCATTTCATTTTATTACTTAACTATGTTATATTTATTATCTTATCTGGTCGATGGAGTTGGTGGCCAGAGGCTGAGACTAACTTTGGAAAGGAACTATAACCCCGGTCCATGTTTGGTTTAAGGGTTGTAGCTTCGATCTCGAGAAGTTCCCAAGCTCTCTAGTCGCTTGATAGTTTAGGTAATATGTGTCAATAGGTGGCCAAAGGATAGGACTAACTCAAGAAAGGAACTATAACCTCGATCCTTATTTAGTTTAAGGGTTATGGATTCAATCTCGATGAGTTTCCAAGCTCTCGTCGATTGTCGACTTATCATATCTAATAGCTTCTTATTCAGTCAATGTTCCTTTACAAGATTAATGTTCGCACCATATTAAAAGTCCTATATTTACATGCTACTCATGACTACTTATGTCATATGTCATGTATCTCTCTATATTTTAATTCTTGAGGTAAGTGCAGTGGTAGTGCACGAGCTTCGATTTGCATTATTTACTTCCAACTCTGATTGTTGTTGAGTTTTATTGCTTGCTGGTTTTAGTCTCTAAGTTGGGCTTCCTTGTGAAACTTTACTGTTTTGGGGTTCTGACCCCACTGGTTTTGTACGACCAAATTTTAGAGCAGGACTACAGGATCTTTCGTACCCTCCACCTCAAGATGATGACAACCCGGAGCACCAAAGGAATTGAGTGGGTTTTTTCTCCATTCACCTACTTGATTATAAATTATTCTTTTGAGGCATTTAGCCACCAAGCATGTGTTTAGCTCGTGTTGTTTTGAACTTGTTGTCTAGTCTAAAGGGTAGGACATGATTAACATATTCTAGACTGTAGCTGGAGTTGATCATTTATCACTTAGACCCTTGCTACTTCTCTACTTTGTACAAGTAGCTTTATGATCATCTATGTATGTATAGTTTAAGATTTCTTACTATTATATGTCTGATGATTATACATCTTGTAACTTGTCGGTTGCTTGTGATTGAGACATCTATGATTGCTTGACCTAGTATTGACTGATAGATTTTATAGTAAACCCCACATGTCTTAG
This sequence comes from Iris macrosiphon, assembly GCA_036927795.1. Classification (NCBI taxonomy): domain Eukaryota; kingdom Viridiplantae; phylum Streptophyta; class Magnoliopsida; order Asparagales; family Iridaceae; genus Iris; species Iris macrosiphon. The sequence goes on from JAYESA010000007.1 coordinate 55,110,505, forward strand.
ACAGTTATGACCATATTATTTGGGTATTATGTACTCTTGTATACGTACCTAGCTTTGTCTGTCCCTATTATTCAATATTTTGGTTCTGGGGCATAACATATAGCATTCCCTATCATCGCTGATTGGAGCACTAAGAATCACCAATATCGAGCGGACGGCGGATGAGGTCTCTCCTTTTATCACCTTCTGTCTGATATCCTCTTGCTCCATCGATGCAACAGCCTCTTCCAGGGATGGAAAATATGGCAGATGACACATTGTTGCCCTCCTAGCCTCAAACTGTGGGTTTAGACCATTAAAAAAATGATCCACATGCCTACGCTCAAGGTACTGCTTCCTAAGGAGAATATCTGCCATGTTTTCCAATGATAGCTGATCATAGTAGTCCAAGTTCGCCTATAAGCGATATAGCTCTACTGCATACTTGAGTATTGTATTCTCTAACTGTGTGGTAGCATCAATCTTTTTCTCAACTTCCATCAACAGCATGACACTCCCAGCTCCAGAGTTCATCCCAGCCAATATCTTCCAAATATCAGCTGTATTGCAGATCGACTCCACCATAACAACTATGGATGGAGATACATAAGTCAGCAGCCAAGAAACTAATAGAGAATTAAGGTGACTCCATATGCTCCATTCAGCACTTGTCTTATCCTTTGCCTCAGTGCACACTTCCTTCACATATTTTTCAAGTCCCTTGGTCCGAAGTTTTAATTATGCCCTCCTAGACCAACTTAGGTAGTTTCTCGTCCCCTCAAGTTTGATGTTATTAGGCAGCAACTCTATCTTCTTTATTACCTGCGACGGTTCTTATGCGAGAAAGACTTTCCTACTAGATGAGGTTTCCTCCAACATGGCATAAAATACCCTGGCCATCCCCTTTAGTATCTCTTTCAGCTCCTGACTAGTCACAGGTATTCCTATCTTCACATTTGTACAGGAACGAGATCATACGCAACTTAAACATGGGTCGTACGCCTACACGCAATCACGACTTTCTCCATCTATCTATATACTTCTATATTCATGCGGCAGGAGAGGTACACGATGGGTAGAACTTACCTACGCTAGCGTACGATAAGGACATGATCGGCAGTAGCGAACCCTGTCTCCTGACGGGTTTGACGCCACCCATAGTGGACGACGACAACACCCGAGGGTAGGGGTGGGGCCTTCAACTCCCAGCGGGAGGCGGGAGAAGGGAGAGGGCTTCCACCCAAGCAGAAGGAGCCGGGGGTGTATGTGGGTGTGAGATAAGGAGAAAAGGAAAAAAATATGGAGAAAGGATTCAGAGCTTTAGCTATGATACCATGTAGAAAGAAAGTAATTAATTTATTTCTTAAGAGAGAGTACGTATATATAGTAGGAGGCTAGCTTCCTCCTTATTTTCTATCCGATGTTGGACAAAATAAGTTCCTATAACTTAACAAAAAATAAACTGTTGGAGTCAATTTTGGAATATGAGCAGTTATTTTAGGTATAATAGGAGTTTTCTATTTAGCAATTCCTATATGACCTAGAATAGGATATTCTCATCCTATATATATGGGTTGAGGGTGGAGGCATAAAGAATATAGCACAAAGTTAAAATTTAGGGTACTCGTCCACATAAAATCTAAGAGAAAGTTCGTACTTTGCTCTTAGGATTCTTGGCCATCCAAGACAGAAGAAAGAGGAGATCTAATCGATGAGTAGTAAACTTTGGTTAGAAAAATTACTACAGGTTAATGAGTGATTTTATTATAATCTTTGCCATTTCTTTTTTAGTGTGGTGAGTGGGTTGAACCTGTTAGGGAAAAGGGTTCAACATTAGTTTTGTCAATCTTGTAATTTTACTTGAGTTATATAGATTATGATTTGTCTAGGTAACGAAGTCACCGCCATATACGTTATCTTTGTTTATGTTTGTTATTCATTAGATAAGGGTTAATAATCTCAAGTGGGTTGAAAAAAAAGCTTTTGTATGCCCAACAAGTGGTATCAGAGCCCTGGTCTGATAGTCTAATCCCACCAAACGGTATAAGATCTATAGATTAGGTTCAGGCAACTATGTCTATGGAGAATATGAATACTCGTAGGTGTTTGCGAGAAGATATTTTTATACGAAACTTTTGTGTTACAAATTAATAAAAAGTACAAAAAAAGATTATAAACATGAATCTAAGTATAATCTATTTTTGGAAAGTATAGCTATAGAGATCTGATCTTGAAATAATCACTTTAATCCTTGGACCACTAGACGGTAAAAAAATGCACACGACGACAGAGAAGTGTAAGGAATGCTACGAATAACTTGGAGAATTGAACAACAAGAAAGCTTTGGCATAATGACACGATAAGCTTCTGTTTTTATCACCCTGCTCTTGAATTTCAAAGACTTGAAGATTGCTGCAAACAACTTAGAGCGTTAAACAATAATAAAGCTTTGGTTCAATGGCACAAGAAGGTTCAGTTACTCTCACTTTGCTCTTGAATTTTAAAGAATTAAGAATTCAAGCCCCCTACTATGTATCACTCTATCTCTGTCTTTCCCTATGTCCAATTATAGGGTTTAGAAGTGGTTATGATAGTATGCACGCACGATGGATAGTTAATACTGTTTTACCATTATGCACACATATTTAGTAGATTAACACCCTACTTTCTGTATGATTGGGTGTACAACTTGCTTCATGCTTGACACATAGTTTTCTATACGAGAAAATCTTAGGTCGTAAGGGACAGATATTTGTATACCTTTCTCGAAAAGTACGGCATGTAAGACACACATTCGTAACTGCTCACTATTGGTTATGATAGTATGCGTACTTTTGAAGTCCTCTGACGACTAGCTCATTTTTAGTAAGATTGGCACTGCGGCGCACTTCTGAAGGTAATGGCACTGCGACGCACTTTTGAAGGAAATAACACTGAGGCGCACTTCTAAGGAGAATGATACTATGGTACACTTTTGAAGAAAATGGTACTATGGTGCACTTTTGAAGAGAATGACACTGAGGTGCACTTTTAAAGAGAATGACACTGCGGTTGGGTCACTAAGCGACAACCTGGGTCTATGTGCTGTATCTCAGCTGTAATGATGAGCTCTGACTCTTTGGTTTCTTACTTTGTCATCTGTCAGTCTGCTGTATAAATATTAAGAAAGAGTATATCGTTTGTCCATTATCCTTTGTAAGATTAAAAAGTGCACTACTTTTCTACTCTCTGAATAGTGCGCCATCCTCTAAATTTAGTAGACAGTGCGCCAAAGTAAGAAAATGCACGTCTTTCTTCTAGAATAAGTAATAAAGTGTGCCATTCTTCTACTGTTGCGTTTATCTGTAAAAAACTACGTTATCTATCTAAGGCGCACTTTTTATGCTTCTACACGACCCCCATCAAAGTTTTTGAATTCGTTTAGGTGAATTCAAAATTACTTTGAATTAGAAGCATAAAAGTTGTTGAGTTATTTTGTGCACGCACTCTGGACAGAATTCTAACAAATTTGCTGATATGGCTGTCATGCATGAATCTTTGCTTGCTTCTTTGGTATTGATGCGGTCTTTGATAAGATGCAACGGCTTTTTGGGAGCAATTTTCAAGGATTATGCTGACTTGGGCATGTCTCCTCCAACAAATAGGAGCAAAACTTCTCATCGTGCTGCCGAGAAGATGCAAGATGAGATGCTTCTACACGATGGGTGGGAGGCTCATCTTGAAGTCGTTGCTGCTGAGCTCTTTGTATGATGGAGCATGGAAGGATATTGCAGGCTTTGTCATTCGTGTTGAACAAACAAATTACCTAGAAGACTGTTTGTTGTCTTTAAACCCAGATCGCTTGAATCACTCTCTTAATATGGCCCTTATGATGATTACAGGGTTAGGATTAGAATTTCAACCGGGGCTTCTAGCGGTGGCAGTGGATGGCAATAGCGGAACAACTTTCTTTTGAATCACCATGTCCTCCATCGAGTCCGACAAAAATGGGGCCGTACTAATTTTAACAGGCCCAGTCCTGTATAACATCCTCGCCCACAATATGGATTTCTTTTACATGTACTGTTGTCACGACCCGCACCCGGTTTAGGGGCACGAGTGCGTGGGTACGTCCAGCCTACGCCGCAGCATCGGTGGTAGAACGCTATCTAGGTCATGTAACTATCTAATCAAACTCACGTGAATACCCAACTCCATAAGGAGACGTGGGTATCATAAAATAATACTAGAAATACTCAATCACATAAACTAAAGCACGATGAGATATCAAGGCAAGCAAGAAATACAAGACAAGTCTAACGACAAAATAATCATACCTGCAATCATTAACTTCCAATCCCCAGTGTATCAGAACCCAGTCTACTAAGGTCACAGTCTGGAAAAAATATTTCCAGTCAGGAAGGAGCAAAGTACATCTCTAAATAGCAGTTCTATATTAATGACATGAACTATGTAGCAGTTCTAGATGAAAATATACCAGATGCATGTATAGGTACGAGAAATGTACAATGAAAGAAATACTGTAAGTAACTGCAGGAAAAGAAACAATATGTCCATGAGCAAGAAACCTATGACTAAGTGTGTGTGAGTATTAGCTTTAACATGTGATCGGCTTGGGAACTTGATCAGGCTGGTTACATGTGATTAGCTATGATTCACGAAGGTCAGGCTAACCGTTGGTTAGCTATGATGCATGTAGAGGTCAGGCTAATCATACGTAACAGCTATGAAGCATGGAGATGGTCAGGCCGCACCCGACGTGAGATGTGGGGTGAGCTATGATGCATGGAAAGTTGGGTATGATCACATATCTACACTAAAATACTCCCCACCCCCGACTGGTATAGTAGATCTAATCATGGTACGCTATGGCACGGGATTCCCCAGGAAGGTAGCAAGTCTCCCCGGTAGAATTTTAACCGGGGCTTCTAGCGGTGGCAGTGGATGGAAATAGCGGAACAACTTTCTTTTGAATCACCATGTCCTCCATCGAGTCCGACAAAAATGGGGCCGTACTAATTTTAACAGGCCCAGTCCTGTATAACATCCTCGCCCACAATATGGATTTCTTTTACATGTACTGTGGTTTGCACTGAGGAGCCCATTTCTTCTGCGCCTATATTGGAAGCCGTTGGGACGTAGAGATGGGGATGGCTCTGGGATAGATCTCCATCATATGAAAATTCGGGTATAATAGATTTCCAAATGTATATTACAATTTTTGAATGAAAATCTAGTTGTGATAGATCTCCATTATATGTAATCATGTTTTAATCTTTAATAAAATTTTAGCTTTGACTTTATTGTGCTGCATGCATGTTGCTGACTGAAGGCTTTGGTCGAAGTACACCATAAAAGACTGAATATGTTGACTTTCCCTTGTCATCCTATTGATACGTGCAAAAATGCACCGTTTGGTTTTTCGTGCGCATTCTTACAACTTGTCTAGTCATGCACACTATCCATCATTTTCTGTCAATCAGACAAATATTCGTACATTGAATATATGTCTGCTCAAAGGTATTATGGACATGGCTGAATAATTCTGTGGAAGAATTTGGTAGATGTATCACTCGAGGTATACTCATGCTTAGTACAAATGATAAATCTTAAAGGATGTAATACTATCAAAGGTAATATGGGCGTGATAGTTTACAAGTCTACTCCACCAAAAAAGAGAAGAAAATATAGTTCAAGGGCGAACTATTATCTCCTCTTTAGGGGTAAGAAATAAGATATGATTTAGAGGTAATATGGGCGTTAATCATATTACATTTATTAACTGGTGAGTAAATATATGAGATTATTCCCAACCCAACTGGGGATCAGGTATATGATATCCTTAAAATATCTAGGAATTAAGAATGAAATATTTTGGTTGGGAAAAATTGTTTAGGTGATCTCAACGAGAGTGTTCCGTTGAATCTGAGTATTGTTCCGCTGGAGAACGTTGAGGACCCATTACCTTTGTCCTATTGAAAAAAAAATAAATCCAGGTAATATCTCGAGAGGCCGTGTATGTCACTAGCACATTTTCTAGGAAAGGGTATTTTAATAATTTCCTATTTAATTAATTATTGTGCTTGATAAATAATTATTTATGGTATTATTTAATTATTGTTAAATATTATTTATTTAATTTAGACTTGTGTTAGTGGACCTAACTAGTTTAGTTTGGACCCATGGACCAACATGAATTAATTTGTTAGACTTAGCCCATTAAGAAAGCCCATTGTTAAGAAGATGGATTAAATTAATTAAATCATTAGACTAGAAGCTTCCTTCCTTAATTATTTCTTCATGAGAGACCCCAAGGGGTATAATGGATATTACATGATTACTTGAGGGATGGGAATAGGGGCCGGCCTATTTAAAAAGAGGGGAAAATTTCTCTCTCCTCTTTTTTATTCCAAATCTAGATCTAGAATTTCCCACTACCAAATTTTCTTCATTTCTACTTCATTTCCCTACCAAATTCATTCCAATTCCTTCCTAAATCACCATTAAAGTTTTGATAAGTAAGGATCTAGAAGGAAGAAGCAAGGATCTACAAAGAGGAGCAATGATCTACAATTTGGAAGTAATTTTATCTCAATTGTCGGTTTCATTGGGAATCCATCCCCCAATAGGTACAATTCAGTTTTTTCCCTTAAAATAGTTTCTAAATCTGAGATTTAATCATAAAAAATCAACCCATATGTACGTACTACCCATAGGATTTGGTTTTGTTTTCATAGGAGACCTATTGAGAAAGTTATGGTACTTTTGTGTCAATTTTGGGAGAATTTCGAGATTGACATTTGTTGTGTGTGTCAATTGATCCTATAGATCAATTTGACATATATTTATATGTTTGGGGCTAGTGTCATATCCACAATTGGGTACGTGTAGGTCGTATTCTAACAATTTGGTGATACGTGTTATTTTGGAGGGTTTTTTCTTCGACACGGAACTTTGTACATGTCGTATTTTGACACGGACACATAGATCAATATTTGAAACTTTATTTTGTTCATAAATATTATTTGTGACTTGCTTGTGTCCTTCAGGATGTAATTGAATGTGTGGTGGACTCGTGTCGCATGTGTATCCTAGATCTAGTGGAATACGGTGTGATACTATCTATTTGTTGCGTATTTATGTGTAGATCTAATTAATTGTGCTTTAATTCTTGAATTATGATTGTATATATATATATATATATATATATATATATATATATATATATGTATTATGGTATATTTATTATAGTATTTATTGTATCATAGATCTATGTATTATATATGTACTAATAGAATATATATTATGTAGCTTTCTTCTACACGCATTAGTATATATGTTATAATATATGTTAGGGATATAAATATATGTATATGTTTTTATAAAATATATGTGTATGTTAAATTAAGTAATTATATTATTAATAGCTATTATATGATTATTTATATATATATATATATATGTATGGATGTATATTTATTTATATGTTGTATGTGTGTGTTGTTGCTATATTAAATATGTACATAATAAAAGGAGAGGGTGTGTATAGTTATTATATATATAGACATATATATATATATATATTATATTTAATTGGGTGATATATATATATATATATATATATATATATATATATATATATATATATATATATATATGTTATATATATTTATATTTTAAATATTATATATATATATTTTACAGGTTTTTAGCGACGAAATTTTGGCGACAGCAGCCGCTGTCACAGAACAGCAGTCGCTATCACAGAATAGCAGCAGCTGCTGTAGCTAAGAGGCGGCGCCATTAATGACAGCAGCTACTGTCATTAATGTCACGACCCGTACCCGATGTAAGGATACTAGTCGGAAATAACGCCCAGCCTACGCCGCAGAATCGGCCGTAGAACGCTGTCTAGATAGTCTATCTAAAGTAATGAACCACCAATAATGATAGAATACTCAATCACAGAACTAAGATAGAATAAGCACGAAACAGATAAGAATAGAATAGTCATCATACAACTCATGAGTTTAAAATAATACATCAATGAGTCTGAAGAGTAACAAAATAAGCTGGAGACAAATCCAGTACAAAAGAATACTATCATACTACAAAGCTACACTCCAGGGTCAACTGTCTCAGTTGGGATAAGTCCCTCTTGAGCCAGGGTCTCCGAATCTAAACCCACAACATCCTGGGGTCCATAATAGGTAGGGTACTCCTCAGTGTCATCTGAAAAAATATATCCAGTCAGGAAAGGAGCAGAGTACATCTCTAACAGCAGTTCTAATCCATGATAAAAACTATGTAACAGTAAATAGCTGTGGATAAACAAGATGCACAAAATAGATACAAGAGATATATAGACAATAAGAAAATACTGGAAAGAACTACAATAATGAACAATATGCTAATGAAACAATAATACTAATGACTAAGTGTGTGAGTACTAGCTTAACATGTGATCGGCTTGGGCAAGATACAATGCGGCCTGGCTAATCATACGTGCGGTGCATGATCAACACAATTCGCTTACCAATACTTTATTCAATAGGGATTTGATCACATATCTATACTAATACTCCCCACCCCCAACGGGTATAATAGATCCAACCACGGTATGCTTTGGCACTAGATTCCCCAAGAAGATAGCTAGTCTCCCCGAGAATCGGTGTCTGTACATGTACAAGATAACCAATGAAACAATACTTGCACCATATACACCATATACCAAGGAATAACATCTCATGACGAGATCCGGATATACCAATCCGTGTAACCATAGTGTCGAGAGAAACATGTAAATCTACACTAGATACAACGAACATAGAGGATATCATAAATGAGAAACTATCAGAGAATATACTCGCCTGAAATCCAAAGAACAGCCTCACAGATGTCTGACTCGGTGCCTCGAAGACCTAGATATGGAATACCACATTAAAACAAGGTCCCGGAAAGAGAACAAGTCAAACTAGTCAACTCCTAGGTCAATAAATAAATTCTAAGTCAAAAGTCAACTATGGTCAACTCTAAAGTCAAACATGGTCAAACCAAGGTCAACCTCACAAGAAAAATATATAAAATAATATAGAAATAAAATACAATAATTTAGGAATCAAAATTAGATCCCAAAAGATACTCACACAAAGTATACTAATAATACAAATAATACATACTCTAATATAATATATAAACAACCAATATTTATACAAATAAAATAATATATTATTACAAATATTATACCTCACAAAACACATATATATACACATATATATATACAATAATAATCACAATATATATATATAAATAAATAATTACATACTTATATATATATGCACATATAAACTTATAATTAAATACCAATAGTTACAACACATGCACATATTAATGTTCATATTTTACATGGCTAGAAGCACACCTAAAATATATACATTAATATACAAATAATTACATAATAATTATAAATAATATAATTACACAATTAAACACATAAATATATTTTATAAAACATTTATGTATAATTTATACTATTAACATAAGTACATATATAATTACATGCAAGAAAGCTACATATTATATTTGTACATCATATTAGCACACACAAAAATATATAGATCTATGCTACAATAATTACTATAATAAATACACAAAATAAATATATAATATCTATATATATTTACTAATTATAATTGAAGAATTTAAACCATACATAATTAGATCTATTCAAAAATCCACACAATTGGAGAGTATCACACCGTATCCCACTAGATCTAGGATACGCATGTGACACGAGTCCAACACACAACCAATTGCACCCCGAAGGATACAAACAAATCACAAATAATATTTATGAATAAATCAAAGTGTCAAAAGTAGATCTATGTGTCCGTGTCAAAATACGACATGTTCAAAGCCCCGTGTCGGAGGAAAAACCCCCAAAATGACACGTATCACCAAATAGTTGGGATACGAACCACATGTACCAAATTATGGACATGACACTAGCCCCAAACACCTAAGCTCATGTCCAATTGATCTATAGGATCAATTGATACACACAACAAAATATAAATTCGGAATTCCAACAAAATTAACACAAAAAGCACCATAACTTTCTCCATGGGTCTCCTATGAACACAAAACAAAGTCCTATGGGTAGTACATACATATAGATTGATTTTACATGATTAAATCTCAGATTTAGAAGCTATTTAAATGGAAAAATCTGAATTATACCTATTGGGAGATGGATTCCTAATGAAACCTCCAATTGAGATGAACTTGCTTCCAAATTGTAGATCCTTGCTCCTCTTTGTAGATCCTTGCTTCCTCCTTCTAGATCCTTGATTCCTCCTTCTCTAATGGTGAATTGGAAAGAATTTGGAATGAATTTGGTAGGGAATTGGAATGAGAATGGAGGGAATTTGGGAGTGGAAATTCTAGATCTAGATTTGGAATGAGAATGAGAGAAGAGAGAAATTTCCCCCCTCTTTTGATAGGCCAGCCTTGCCCCTCTCCCAAGCAATTGTAAAATGTCCAATGTACCCCTTGGGGCCTCTCATGAAGAAATAATTAAGGAAGGAAGCTTCTAGTCTAATCACTTAATTAATTTAATCCATCTCCTTAACCATGGGCTTTCTAAATGGGCCAAATCTAACTATTTAATTCATGTTGGTCCATGGGTCCAAACTACACTAGTTGGGTCCACTAAAATAAGTCCAAAATAATTAAATAACATCCAACAATAATTAAATAATACAACAAAAATTATTTACCATGCACAATATTTATTTAAATAGGAAATTACTAAAATACCCTTTTTCCTAAAATGTGGTAGTGACAAGTCTACCCTCCTTAAAATAATTTCGTAATCGAAATTCAAAGACGAAAACTACCCCCAGAAAAAACACAGAACAGAACTAAAGAATCACAACTAACTAATGAACAGAACATAACAATGAACAGAACATAACTAGAATAACATACCTCAAGGTACAAACAAATATGGATAACGCTCTCGCATGTCATCCTCTCTCTCCCAGGTAGACTCCCTCGGAGAGTGATGCCTCCATGCGACGTGCACCAAAGGAATAGTCTGGTTCCTCAGCACCTTCTCTCTCCGATCCAGAATCTCAACTGGCTGCTCTGGATAGCTAAGAGTAGGGCCCACCTCTATCTCCGAGTGATCCAATATATGACTAGGATCTGTCACGTATCGTCTCAACTGTGACACATGAAACACGTTGTGCACTCCCTCCAATGCAGGTGGCAAGTCTAGTCTATAAGCAACTGTATCGACCCTCTCTAGAATAGTGAAAGGTCCGATGAATCGCGGACTAAGCTTTCCGCCTCCACCGAAGCGAATCGTGCCTCGTGTCGGAGAAATTCTCAGAAACACCAAACCACCCACCTAGAACAAAATACCATCTTAAGAACTTAATCTATAACAAACAAGAACAAGCACAAACAAAATATAAACTATACCTCAAACTCCAAAGGTCTCCGATGGCTATCGGCCCAATGCCGCTGTCTGTCCTGCGCCACTCGAAGTCTGTCTCTGATCAAATGAACCTTCTCCGCTGCATCCACAACCATCTCTGGCCCAAGCAAAATTCTCTCTCCAATATCGTCCCAAGACAAAGGAGTACGACACCTCCGACCATATAGAGCTTCAAAAGGTGACATCTCTATATTGGCCTGGTAACTGTTGTTGTAAGCAAACTCTACCAAATGGAGATGGTCCTCCCAAGAACCTCCGAAATCTAGTACACAAGTGCGCAACATATCCTCGAGAGTCTGGATAGTCCTCTCTGACTGCCCATCTGTCTGGGGATGATATGCAGTACTGAACTTGAGCTGAGTGCCCAAACTCTCTTGCAAACTCCTCTAGAAATGAGAAGTGAAACGACTATCTCGATCTGAGACTTTGCTGACGGGAACTCCGTGTATCCTAACGATCTGCCTCACATACATCTCTGCCAGCTTCTCCGTAGACAAACCCACTTTGAAAGGCAAAAAGTGGGCCGACTTGGTCAATCTATCAACAATGACCGAAATCGCGTCTTTCCCTCCTGGAGATCGTGGAAGTCCGGACACAAAATCCATAGTAATGTGTTCCCACTTCCACTCTGGAATGGGTAATGGCTGAAGTAACCCTCCTGGCCTCTGCCTCTCCGCTTTCACCTGCTGGCACACTAAGCATCTGGATACAAACTGTGCCACTTCCCTCTTCATGCCATACCACCACACACTCTCTCGTATATCCCGATACATCTTGTTAGCACCTAGATGTATGGAATACTGAGAGCGATGCGCTTCCTGCAACACCTCCTCGCGCAACTCCCCACTAGGCACACACAATCTAACTCCATGTCTCAAGGATCCATCCTCTGCAATAGTGAAATCATCCTCCAATCCTACTCTCACCTGAGCTCTGATACTCCTCAAAGATACATCATCATACTGTGCTGCCTTGATCCTGTCCATCAAATCTGAGTGTATCTGCAATCCCCACATCTGCATAACACACCCAGGAACAATTACCTCAATGCCCAAGCTCTCCAAGACCTCCAACATATATCGATCCTGCGTCAAGAACATAGCTACCGGATACCTGCTCAAAGCATCGGCAACTACATTGGCTTTCCCAGGATGATATTGCAAAGAGATATCAAAATCCTTCATCAATTCCAAACACCGACGCTGCCTCATGTTCAACTCCTTCTGCGTGAAAACGTACTTCAAGCTTTTGTGGTCTGTGAAGATCTCCACACGCTCTCCGTACAAATAATATTTCCACAACTTCAGGGCGAATATGACAGCTGCCAACTCCAAATCATGGGTAGGATAGTTCTTTTCATGAGGACGCAATTGCCTGGATGCATAGGCAATCACTTTCCTATGCTGCTGAAGAACACAACCTAAACCCTTTCCCGATGCATCACTATAAATAGTGAAACCTCCGGACCCTGATGGCAACGTCAAAATAGGAGCAGACGTCAACCTCTTCTTCAACTCCTCAAAAGCAACCTGACAATCCTCCGTCCAAACAAACTCCACATCTTTCCTTGTGAGTCTGGTCATCGGCTCGGCAATCCTCAAAAAATCTTGCACAAACTTCCTGTAATAGCCTGCCAATCCCAAGAAACTCCTGATCTCTGCTACTGAACTCAGAGTCTTCCAAGATTCCACTGCTGAAATCTTCTTCGGATCCACTGAAATACCATCACCAGTCACAACATGCCCCAAGAATTCTACCTTGTCCAAGAAAAACTCACATTTGGACAACTTCCCATACAGCTTCTCCTTCCTCAGCACATCCAACACAATCCTCAAATGCTCCTCATGCTCCTCCGGTATCCTCGAGTATATGAGTATGTCGTCGATGAACACCACCATGAACTTGTCAAGGTACTGGTGGAACACCTTGTTCATCAAGTTCATAAATACCGCCGGTGCATTAGTCAAACCAAACGGCATCACCATAAACTCGTACTGACCATACTGAGTTCTAAAAGCAGTCTTCGGTATGTCCTCCGGCTTCACCTTCACTTGATGGTAGCCTGATCTCAAATCTTTCTTAGAAAACACATTCGCACCACTCAACTGATCAAACAGATCATCAATTCGTGGCAAAGGATACTTATTCTTGATAGTGAGATTATTCAAAGTCCTGTAATCAATGCACATGCGCACCGATCCATCCTTCTTCGGTACAAACAATACCGGGGCTCCCCATGGTGAAGAACTCGATCTGATAAACCCCTTATCCTGCAATTCGTCCACCTGCTTCTTCAACTCGACCAGCTCGCTGTTGTTTACTCTATAGACATGTTACGAAATTGGTTCTGCACCTGGCACCAAGTCTATAGAAAATTCAACATCTCGATCTGGTGGCAATCCTGGCAATTCCTCAGGAAACACATCCAAGAATTCTGCTATCAACGGATGTGGCAACTCCTTGTCTTCTACCATAGCTCCACAAATAATGCCTTCTTCCTGCTCCGCAGCTCCTCTAGTAAACTCAAACTCTGGCTCTCTTGGCGGACCAAACAAAACTCTACCTCCTCTACAGTCTATGCTAGCACGGTGCCTACTCAACCAATCCATCCCAAGTACAATGTCATAGCTTGGAAGTGGCATTACAAGTAGACACGCACTCAACTTCCGGCCTCCCAGAGTAACTCTTCGATCCTTGCAAATATTATTAACCAGGATAATGCCTCCCCTGATCATGATCTTGCAAGTCCTAAGCAAAGACTCAGCTACCAAACCATGCTTCAGAGCAAAAGAAACAGATACAAAACTATGGGAAGTACCACTATCAAACAAAGCTAAAGCTGGAATAGAATCAAGAAGAATAGAACCTGTGATGACATCTCCTGTGGGTTCCTCCTCTTCGACGGTCATAGCAAACGCTCGTCCCTGCCGAGCACCTCCCTGCTATTGATGCTGGACAAAATGCTGCTGCTATGTCAGAAGCGGTCCCCTCGGCTGTGCTGCAGGTGGTCTCGTCTGTGTCCTCGGAGCTGGAGCTGCTCCCTGAACTGCACGACGAGGACACTCCCTTGATTGATGCCCTTCAGTACCATAATACAAATAAACTCCTAGCCTCCTCCTGCAAACTTCCCAGATGTGGCCGGACTTCTTGCAAAAGTTGCATGGAGCTTGCTGTAACTGTCTCTGCTACTGAGGTGCCTGGTGAAAAGGCGCTCTAACTGGAGTCTGGTTCTGCTGTGGCTGCTGAAAATGTCTGGACTGGAAATGAGGACGTTTGGCAGATACTGCACTGCCGTTGGCCCCTAGAAAAGAATCACGGTCTCTCTTGGTCTTCAAACCCAGATCCCGCTCAACCTTGCGTGCCTCCGCAAGTATCACCGAGTATGTCTCATAAAAAGATGGAATAAGAATCTTCACCTCCCAGTTTAGACCCTCTCAAAAACGAATAGCTCGAACCTCCGGCTCCCTCACCAAGTACTTTGCAAATCGGCTCAACCTACCGAACTCCGCAGCGTATTCCTCCACAGACATGCTTCCCTGAATGAGACTCTCAAATTGTCTCCCTAAGTCAAGCCTGTCTATCCGAGCGAAAAACTTCTTCTTGAAAAGGTCCTTGAATACCTCCCAAGATTGTCCTGCGTCAACTAGAACCGGCTCATTCCTGAACCAATTGCGAGCGACATCGAACAGTTGAAGTCCTACCGCCTCAACCTTCAGATCTTCAGAAAGACGGGACACCCTCATAAGACGCTCAATGTCCTCGAGCCAATCATCAGCATAGATGATGCCCTCCGTCCCTTTGAAAACCCTAGGCTTCAGTTTCTTGAAGTCCTGAATGTTGCCTGGCCGAAGCTGAGCAACTTAAGGAACAACCTGCTGCTGGATCGGAACTCCTCTCTCAACTACAGCACGAGCAAGCTGATGAGCACTCTCGATGCCCTACCGTAGAACGTCGGTCTGCCTCTGATGTGCCTCTGACTGAGCCCTCTGCGCCTCGAGCATCTCACGAAACAGTGTAAACATCTGTGACGCCTCTGTTGGCACAGGAGGTGGAGGTGGAAGCCCCTCAGATACAGCTGGCACAGTCCTCTGAGTAGGTGGTGGACCTTCGAAAGCAGCTGACACTCCAATCACCGGAGAAGTGACTGGTGCAGGCCCTCGGGATGTCGCAGACCTCTCAGAAGCTGCTCTCCCCTGTTGTTATCTAGTCTTAGGCGGCATCCTGAGATAAAGCGAAAGAAAGAATCAATATGGCACAAGATGTAAGACATCAAGGAAAGGACAGTTTAAGAGATCAAGTATCAATATCAAAGGAGAATAGTTGAATCAAAAGAATTTTCCTAGATGTGATTGAGTATCTCAGCCTATATCCTATATCCTATTGCAAGCTCACAGTAGTACAACTAAGTTGTCGCACTACCACGACATCACATACTTGTGAAGCTAGACCTGCATGGGCCACCACCAAAAACATGTCATGACCCGTACCCGATATAAGGATACTAGTCGGAAACAACGCCCAGCCTATGCCACAGAATCGGCGGTAGAACGCTGTCTAGATAGTCTATCTAAAGTAATGAACCACCAATAATGATAGAATACTCAATCACAGAACTAAGATAGAATGAGCACGAAACAGATAAAAATAGAATAGTCATCATACAACTCATGAGTTTAAAATAATACATCAATGAGT
The DNA here is from genome assembly GCA_036927795.1 of Iris macrosiphon. NCBI lineage: Eukaryota > Viridiplantae > Streptophyta > Magnoliopsida > Asparagales > Iridaceae > Iris > Iris macrosiphon. The sequence continues at coordinate 55,126,682 of JAYESA010000007.1, forward strand.
CTGAAGAGTAACAAAATAAGCTGGAGACAAATCCAGTACAAAAGAATACTATCATACTACAAAGCTACACTCCAGGGTCAACTGTCTCAGTTGGGATAAGTCCCTCTTGAGCCAGGGTCTCCGAATCTAAACCCACAATATCCTGGGGTCCATAATAGGTAGGGTACTCCTCAGTGTCATCTGAAAAAATATATCCAGTCAGGAAAGGAGCAGAGTACATCTCTAACAGCAGTTCTAATCCATGATAAAAACTATGTAACAGTAAATAGCTGTGGATAAACAAGATGCACAAAATAGATACAAGAGATATATAGACAATAAGGAAATACTGGAAAGAAATACAATAATGAACAATATACCAATGAAACAATAATACTAATGACTAAGTGTGTGAGTACTAGCTTAACATGTGATCGGCTTGGGCAAGATACAATGCGGCCTGGCTAATCATACGTGCGGTGCATTATCAACACAATTCGCTTACCAATAATTTATTCAATAGGGATTTGATCACATATCTATACTAATACTCCCCACCCCCAACTGGTATAATAGATCCAACCACGGTATGCTATGGCACTAGATTCCCCAAGAAGATAGCTAGTCTCCCCGAGAATCGGTGTCTGTACATGTACAAGATAACCAATGAAACAATACTTGCACCATATACACCATATACCAAGGAATAACATCTCATGACGAGATCCGGATATACCAATCCGTGTAACCATAGTGTCGAGAGAAACATGTAAATCTACACTAGATACAACGAACATAGAGGATATCATAAATGAGAAACTATCAGAGAATGTACTCGCCTGAAATCTAAAGAACAGTCTCACAGATGTCTGACTCGGTGCCTCGAAGACCTAGATATGGAATACCACATTAAAACAAGGTCCCGGAAAGAGAACAAGTCAAACTAGTCAACTCCTAGGTCAATAAATAAATTCTAAGTCAAAAGTCAACTATGGTCAACTCTAAAGTCAAACATGGTCAAACCAAGGTTAACCTCACAAGAAAACTATATAAAATAATATAGAAATAAAATACAACAATTTAGGAATCAAAATTAGATCCCAAAAGATACTCACACAAAGTATACTAATAATACAAATAATACATACTCTAATATAATATATAAACAACCAATATTTATACAAATAAAATAATATATTATTACAAATATTATACCTCACAAAACACATATATATACACATATATATATACAATAATAATCACAATACATATATATAAATAAATAATTATATACTTATATATATATGCACATATAAACTTATAATTAAATACCAATAGTTACAACACATGCACATATTAATGTTCATATTTTACATGGCTAGAAGCACACCTAAAATATATACATTAATATACAAATAATTATATAATAATTATAAATAATATAATTATACAATTAAACACATAAATATATTTTATAAAACATTTATGTATAATTTATACTATTAACATAAGTACATATATAATTACATGCAAGAAAGCTACATATTATATTTGTACATCATATTAGCACATACAAAAATATATAGATCTATGCTACAATAATTAATATAATAAATACACAAAATAAATATATAATATCTATATATATTTACTAATTATAATTGAAGAATTTAAACCATACATAATTAGATCTATTCAAAAATCCACACAATTGGAGAGTATCACACCGTATCCCACTAGATCTAGGATACGCATGTGACACGAGTCCAACACACAACTAATTGCACCCCGAAGGATACAAACAAATCACAAATAATATTTATGAATAAATCAAAGTGTCAAAAGTAGATCTATGTGTCCGTGTCAAAATACGACATGTTCAAAGCCCCGTGTCGAAGAAAAAACCCCCAAAATGACACGTATCACCAAATAGTTGGGATACGAACCACATGTACCAAATTATGGACACAACACTAGCCCCAAACACCTAAGCTCATGTCCAATTGATCTATAGGATCAATTGATACACACAACAAAATGTAAATTCGGAATTCCAACAAAATTAACACAAAAAGCACCATGACTTTCTCCATGGGTCTCCTATGAACACAAAACAAAGTCCTATGGGTAGTACATACATATAGGTTGATTTTACATGATTAAATCTCAGATTTAGAAGCTATTTAAATGGAAAAATCTGAATTATACCTATTGGAAGATGGATTTCCAATAAAACCTCCAATTGAGATAAACTTGCTTCCAAATTGTAGATCCTTGCTCCTTTTTGTAGATCCTTGCTTCCTCCTTCTAGATCCTTGCTTCCTCCTTCTCTAATGGTGAATTAGGAAGAATTTGGAATAAATTTGGTAGGGAATTGGAATGAGAATGGAGGGAATTTGGGAGTGGAAATTCTAGATCTAGATTTGGAATGAGAATGAGAGGAGAGAGAAATTTCCCCCCTCTTTTAATAGGCCGGCCTTGCCCCTCTCCCAAGCAATTGTAGAATATCCAATGTACCCCTTGGGGCCTCTCATGAAGAAATAATTAAGGAAGGAAGCTTCTAGTCTAATCACTTAATTAATTTAATCCATCTCCTTAACCATGGGCTTTCTAAATGGGCCAAATCTAACTATTTAATTTATGTTGGTCCATGGGTCCAAACTACACTAGTTGAGTCCACTAAAATAAGTCCAAAATAATTAAATAACATCCAACAACAATTAAATAATACAACAAAAATTATTTACCGTGCACAATATTTATTTAAATAGGAAATTACTAAAATACCCTTTTTTCTAAAATGTGCTAGTGACAATTAATGTGGGGCAGCGACAGCGGGAATGGTGACGGTTGCAAACCGTCACCAAAGCAGCAGCAGCAGTGCAGATTCCAACAGAAGCAGCAACGGTGGCTTCAATAACAGTCAGAACTGTCACTAAAAGCTTGGTTTCAGCGTATCAGTGTTTTTCAACACTGTTTTCAGCGACAGTTAGGCAGATTATTATATATATGTGTTTATATACTATATTTATATATATACATATATATATGTATTAATATTGAGATAATATACTATTATTGCTATATTTCTTATTTGTATAATATTAGTATATATTATATATTATATATGAGGGTATTTAGTATATCAAGGTATTGAGTATTACCTTGTGGAAACCAAGGTAAGTGGGATACTCAAGATACGAGAATGGGTGTCAAGATTGTGGTTATTGTTGGGATACCAAGTTGGTTCAAAACCATAGTTTCTATTTGATGTATAATTAATATTCTATATTATTATATATAATTGTTTGATATATATGTATTATGATATTTACCTTGGAATTTACGTATCCGGAGATACGGTATCCTAATATTTTAAGATGTGGTTTTTATGACTTAGATTTTAATATCTTGACCCAAGATTTTTGTGTTAGACGTATGCAACCTAGAAATATATAGTTGACCTTGGTTTGACCATAGTTGACCATAATTGACTTTAGAGTTGACCATAGTTGACTTTTGACTTAAATTTGACTTATTGACATAGAAGTTGACTACTTTAACTTATTCTCTTTTCAGAGCCTTGTATTGATGTTGTATTCCATATCTAGGTCTTCGAGGCACCGAGTCAGACATTTGTGAGACTATTCATTGGACATCAAGCGAGTACATTCTCTGATAATTTCTTATTTATGATATCCTCTACGTTCATTATACTAGTGTAGATATCTATGTTCTCTTGACACTATGGTTATACGGATTGGTATATCCGGATCTCGTCATGAGATATTATTCCTTGGTATATGGTGTATATGGTACAAGTATTATTTTATTGGTTATCTGGTACATGTACAGACACCGATTCTCGGGAAGATTATCTTCTTAGGGAATCTCGTGCCATAGCATACCGTAGTTGGATCTATTATACCAGTCGAGGGTAGGGAGTATTAGTATAGATATGTGATCAATATCCCTATTGTATCAAATACTGATTACTGAATAGTGTTGATCATACACCGCACATATGATTAGCCAGGCCGTATTGCATCTTGCCCTAGCAGATCACATATTAAGCTAGTACTCACACACTTAGTCATTAGTATTCTTGTTTCATTTCTATATTGTTCATTATTGTATTTATTTCCAGTATTTCCTTATTATATATATATCTCTTGTATCTATTGTGCATCTTGTTTATGTACAACTATTTACTATTACATAGTTTTTATCATTGATTATAACTGCTGTTAGAGATGTACTCTGCTCCTTTTCTGACTGGATATATTTTTTTATATGACACTGAGGAGTGGTACCCTACCTATTACGGACCCCAGGATGTTATGGTTTAGTTTCTGAGACCCTGGCTAAGGAGGAACTTATCTCAACTGAGACAGTTGACCCAGGAGTTGGAGCTTTATAGTATTCTTTTGTACTGGATTTGTCTCTAGCTTATTTCTGTACTTCTTCAGACTCATTGATATATTATTTTAGACTCATGAGTTGTATTGTGACTATTCTATTCTTTATCTGATTCGTGCCTATTTTTATCTTAGTTCTGTGATTTAGTATACTATTGTTTATGGTATTAAACGAAAGGATGAAAGTGTATTTCAATGATAGGGTTTATACGAGACCCCTGCCCTTTGGTTTACAAACAAACTTGTACAATTTGATCCTATACGAGGATGTGGGAGTACAATTTAATTAATCTGGGTATAAATTGCTATAGGTATCTGATCTGCAGTCGATCACTTTAGCCCTTGGACTACACGATGTTGAAGAAGTGCCGTGGAAGACGGGAAGCAGCTTCGAAGGTTGCAAAGGAGGGCGGATGCACGATGCCAAAGTCGTTGATCCCTACTCTTTGCCTGTGCTCCGGATTCCTCTCTCCTTCTCTCTCTCTCTTGACCTCTTTTTCCAAGTCTCCGACCTCGTTCGATTCTTCTTTCAAAGTTTCGACCTTTTTTCCCTATTGATAGGGGTCTCTATTTATAGAGTTTTGGTGACAGTGACCACTCCGTCGGTGTAACAACCGAGGAGTGGGCAGTACAACACCTTTTATACAACGGTTAAAATAACCAATACCTGCGTATAAATGACCTTTTGAGTGAGCATGTGACGCGTGTCCAACTAAGGGGACAAAATGCGTATATCTGCTGCGAAGATCACGGTGTAGAAGCCAGGTAGGTAGGTATCCCTTGTGTAGAAGAGGTTGGCGTAGAAGCCAAATGACTGTCACCCCTGGCGTAGAAGCCAAAATAGGCATAGAAGCCGAACAGGCGTAGAAGCCGAATAGGCATAGAAGCCGAACAGGCATGGAAGTCGAACAGACATAGAAGCCGAATGGTCGTAGAGACTGAGTGGGCGTTTGGAGCCGAATGAGCACAGATCCTGAATGGGCGTATAAGCCGCTGCGTACCGTGCCAGAGTGCTGATGTGGATGTCTTCGCCGAAATTACAGCTTTCGAAGATGTAATCAAATCTTTTTACAGAGATTTGCCACCATCCTGTGCATTAAATGCGGAGACGTGTTTTGAAGGTCTGCAACCCTTTTGTGCATCCGTTGCAGAGACGTGCCTTGAAGGAAACTATTACCGCTCTGTGTAATTTGACGTAGAGACGTGCCTCGGGCCCTGTACGAAGTGCAGCTTTTGACGTGGCAGGCTGTTTGTCTACTGCGGAGTGTAAAATAGCTCATGTTTGCCTGTGTAAAACAAGGCAGCGTATTCCCTTGTACGCGAAAGAGTGGTTTACGCTGGGGGGACTTTAGTAAACGACAGTTTGGTGATATTTTAACCAAATCCTTTGAATTAAATGCATAGATCCGCCATCATATCGTGGGGTACGTCCCGAGGGGTCTGCCATCATTTTCAGCCGTCGTCTGGGTAGCCGTGCAGCACTTTTTGTCAGGAGTCAGAGGCCAGGTTCACTGCGTGACTTGACAGGTTTATTTTGGCGAAGACAAAGCGTTCCTCGTACGCATTAATGCTGCTTTGAGAGCGGCTGAGTTTTACGCCATGGAGGCGATGAAGAACTCGGTCTTACGCTGGAGCGGCCTGGACGTACTGCACTTACGCGGATGGTCCTTTGAGTTTATACTTCATGGTGTATTTAGTAAAAAAAGCTCTGTTGCACGCTTGCTGGCTCTGAAGGCCTCTGTTTACGCTGCTCTGCATTAAGAGGCTGTGTAGATCCTCCCAGCATATTTTTCAGGCTTCTATAAGACCCCCTTCAAAGATTTTAAATTCCTCAGAATTTGAAACGCTTTGAATGAAGCATGAACGGCCCCTCGTAACTCGAAACGTTTCTGAATGGAGCGTTGAAACGGTAGATGCTGACTTTATGGAAGATTTATTGGGGACCGCTGTGATCTCTTTCGCCTATAAAAAGGCTGGGGGGTGAACCTGTTTTCACCATATTCCCATCACCATGCAAAGATGATCGCCGGAGTTCGTCGGGTCGACCTGAGGAAGAAGGAGATCATGTTCTTCAAGCATATAGGGAGCCAAAAAAGACGGCATCTTCGAGCAAATGTCCACTGCAACGATAGATCATGGAAGGATATCTTAGCCTCCCTTGCTCGGGATAATTACCAACTTTGTATGGCGTTCCCCCAGGAGAGAGGAAGGGTCGTATTGGCCCACAGCGGCTGGCAAGCTGTGCCTTCTCTCGATGCCCTCTGGGGGGGTCGGATGTAAGAAAGCAGATTTACTCTGCTTTTCTTCGGTTGACAGTATGGGCCTAGGCCCAGTTCTGTATCCTCCCGCCGTTGACCAATACGTCAGTTAGTTTGCGGTAACCGACTGACTGCCAGAGAAGATGGATAAAAAATTGATGTCCAGCGAGAGCCTGCCAAAATAGTTTCTGGGCGATCTTCAGACGACGAGGGGGTATCTCCTTTTGTAGACGGAGTTTCCCTCAGATGTAATCATGAAAAATAGAGAAAAACCCTTGTAGATTGGATTTCCCTCATATGTAATCATGATTTTAATCTTTTAATAAAATCGTCTTCTTCTCCATATGATCGTCTTGCCATATATTGTTGTGAAGTCTGAATATGTGTAGCTTCGATATGTCTGAATCTTTACGCTGACTCTGATAGAAAGAGTATTAGGCACTGTCCTTTACGTATAGCGAATAGTCCATAGAACGCTGTTGAGCATCTTGAACATTTTAGAACTGTCTTGTTGCTAGGACTGAGGGACTGCGTAGAATTCTGAACTGTTGCTTCTCTGATGAACAGGATTTTTGTTCAGACTTCGTCTTCAAGAATGACCTCTCGAAACTCCCTTGGAATAGGGTCGATATTTTTGGCTGTCAAACTGAGTTGCCACCTTGATAGACGAGATATTCAGACTGGAGTCTGGATGAACCTCCAATTTTGGACCCGAGAAGAGTGATTTCTCAATATTTGAACTCTGTATGCTTCGAGTAGTTGGGATGCTTTGGGTCAAGAACGAGTATCTTTTGTGTGAACTCTTAGCAATTGACCGCCTTGGGGACTGTTTGGATATACGAAAAGTCGTGGAGCGTGAAATCATCAGTCTGTAGCCTCTGAGCGTAAACACACCATCGAGCGTAAATAGTAGACTTGTGGTTCCTGAGCGTAAAGTCGTAGGTTTGTAGCCTCTCGAGCATAAAAGCTACCGAGCACAAAGGCATCCGGGCATAAAACCATAGACTTATAGTTGTCGAACGTAAAGCTGTAGATTCGTAGCCGTCGAGCGTAGAAAGCTCCTTTAGCGTAGGACTAGAGATCTGTAGCCTGTGAGCGTAGAACACCATCGAGCGTGAAATCGTAGACTTGTGGTTCCTGAGCGTAAAGTCGTAGATTTGTATCCTCTCGAGCATAAAAGCTACCGAGCACAAAGGCATCCGGACATAAAACCATAGACTTATAGCTGTCGAACGTAAAGCCGTAGATCTGTTGCTGTCAAGCGTAGAAAGCTCCTTTAGCGTAGAACCGTTTAATTTGTAACTCCTGAAAAGAAAATTTCTTCGAGTGGGAGGTTTGCGGATCTGTTGCTTCTGAGCGTAAACTGAGCGCCACCGAGCATGAGATCATCGATTTGGTATCTGCTGAGCGTAAAGTCGTAGGTTTGTGGCCTCTCGAGCATAGAAGCTACCGAGCACAAAGGCATCCGGGCGTAAAACCATAGACTTGTAGCTTGCGAGCATAAAATTATAGATCCGTTGCTGTCGAGCGTAGAAAGCTCCTTTAGCGTAGAACCCGTTGAACCGTCTTGCACGAAAAACTTTTCGAATTTGCTGACTGTCCGTCTTTCGAGGGTAGTGGGCTGACGTAACATCCAATCATAACCAATTATTAATTGCGAGATTTGGTTAGGGTCTCGAGGGGTTTCGTCCGAGTATTCGAGGAGTCGACCCGGACTATATATATATCCCAAGCTTTTGAGAGAAAAACTTTTTATCTGTCTTCTGCGAAAGCGAGCTTTCGACTGTTCGAATTTTTCTTCGTTCCTTCTCCGAGCACTTCGAGTCTTCAGAAATGGCGCCGAAATAAACCTCCTCCGCTAAGGGAAAGAGCATAGGTTCTTCCTCTCATTCTTCTGCCCCAGCGAGGGAGTCTCTGGTTGGGCAAGGCGAACTTTCTTCCGAGCAAAGTATCCCGCCGACGAGCAGTGCACCCGGCATTAGAGGTAGAGCCTTTGGGATGACAAAAATGACGAGAAATCCTTCGCACACGTTGAACGTGACCGCACTAGGTCGTCTTCTGTGCTGATCGTCTCTTTCGAGGAAGATGATGCACGGAGGCGTTTTCATCTTTTATGCCCATATTTCTAATGTGCCAGCGTAGAAACTCAATATTTTCGTAGTTCTGAGCATAAAAGCTCTGGCTACCGAAAATTGGCGTATATCGTAAACTTTGAATTTTACGCTTGGTGGAGGAGACTCCCGACGTAAGATGACCAAATGTGTACAATCTTGGCGTAAAGCACAGACTGTCGTTTCTTTGGTCCGTATGCAAGATTTGCAATGACATATTTTCCTTGTATTTTTACAGTTGATTTGGGTGAGTCTCCATTGGCCGAGGTGATGGGCTCCGCTGCCGGGATGCTGCACTCGAACTACCTGGAGGATCTGTCCTACGTGGTATTTTCTATCTCCGGACCCCAGTATCCTGAGGGAAGGGAGTTTCTGATATCGGCTCAGGGTGACGGATGCTGTTGAGTTTGATCAATGGCGAGCCCTTGACACATGTAGACGGGGAGCAGTACATAAAGCCGGCTTTTCTCTTTGGGGACATGATTGATAAACAGTCCCAGACGAAGCCCAAGAGGGAGCCCTGGGTCTTCCCTTCCAGGAATTTGGTCTTGTATCTGCCGACAATGCCGAGGGATTATCCCATCTCGGCCTTCTTCCATGCGACGCATCCCAGGAAGATGTCATGGACGCTGACTCCTGATCTTCACGGGAAGCCGGGAAAGATCTTTCATTTGAAAGGGGTCGACCGGGGGTCGTTTGTCAGTCGCCCTTCCGGCGTTGTGACGTTGTTCCGGGGACTGTGCCCGGGCAGTATCCCGAGTGAGGACAGCTCAGTGATCCAGCCGGTCCAATTGCTGACCTTCTGCAATGACTTCATGGGACGAGATGGGGTATTTTCCAAGGAGAATCCTCGGTGCAATGGGTGGATCGCCCCAACTAACTCCCGATGGACACGCCTAGTCGATTGGGCCTTAGAGCACTTCCGGAGAGAGATGGAGGGCATTGGAATATATGCCGCTGTGAGTGCGATGAGCGTCGGGTTGCCTCCTAACCCTAACTTGTTCCTGGCGCTGATGGAGTGGTATATTCCGCTCACCGGGACCTTCGCCACTCCACTGGGGGAGTTGGGATTGGCGCTCCATGAGATGGCAGTTGTCTCAAGACTGTCGATGGGGGATACCCCATATGAAGAGTATGTTCCCACCAACCGCGAGTTGGTAGATTTGGACCTTCGGGTGGCGAAAGTATATCAGGAGCTGATGTGTCAATACTTCGCGTGCACCACTTTCTACGACGAGCCTTCTGATTTGGCTCATACCACCAAGTGAATGTCCTACCTCTTCTTCCACCGAGCTAGGGCCGCCAAGTCGGAGAAACTTTTGGGGGGCAAGAATGAGCCCATGAACTGTTTGGGCGTTCTAAGTGCCCAGGTCGTCGAGGATCTTATGGAGGAGGCCAAGGCTCCAGATCAGATTCTCGTTGAGAGGGTAGGAAAGTACCCCGAAGGTGCCAAGGCCCACAGTTACTTGAGGCGCTGTCGCAGGCCTCTGTCTAAGGAAGCTCAGCTAGCCGGTTTCCTCTCCATATGGCTGCGTCGAGTAGTAGTACCCGGTACTGCGTCCGCGGACCGCATTCACCAGAATATCTTATGGCCTGCAGTGCGTCTGGTGTTTGGTGCAAGACTGGGCTTGCTTCCCACCATGGTGTGCCGTATACAGGCTGGCCTGAGAGCCATGACCGACGGGTTTCTCGTTGATGAAGCTCGGCGTGAGAGTTTTCCCAGGGTGGAAATACCATACCTATACTTGATTGGATGGTTGATTCTCCACAATCCCCGGATGATGTCTCCTGGCTCCGGTAGCAGCTCGGGGGGTATATTCTTGCTGAATTACAAGGATTCCTCCTGGAATGTGAACACAGTTTTAGACTGTCGACTGGCGTTGAACCTCAGCCACGGCTGGAAGATCCTCTGCATTGTCCCCTCCGTACATCGCAATCAATCCGGGGTGTGGCTTGAGGATTCAGGTGGAGAGAAGTCCGACCTTTCCCCAGAAGCTTTTAACTGGTTGGTCTGTATTAGACTCTCCCATCTGCTGTACAGGAGCGAAGATCACTGCTTCTTTGAGCCCTATTTGCCTAGTCGGTTCGCGAGGCAGTTTGGGTATGATCAGTTACACGTGGGCAATGCCGTCACCAGCTTTTGGTACAGGGGAGAACTCATTGATGGAGCTAGAGGGTGGCGATATTTCGTGATGTTTTGTACGAGGGCAATCTTTATTGTGCCGGTCGTTACAACCTCCATGGAGCTGCGCATCCTCCATTCTTACGCCCAGTTCTACGTGGCGATTAACACCTTCCACCGCAATTTTGACATGCGTGGAAGCTTCAGGGTGCCTTCTTCCAATCCTGGGAAAGAGTTGAAGTCCCCTCGGTTTCTTCTGACGAGGGTGAGGAGTCTGGTACTCCAAATGAGCCTCTGGTGTCGGTGCCGAGGTATGAAGTACCTCCGCCTGCGGGGGCTTTGGTAGTCTCTTCTGGGAAGCGGCGGGCTTCTGCCCCGAAGGAAGCTTCTCTTCGTAAGAGGAGGAAGGAGACGGTTGCTCATTCTCTTCGAATTCCTGGTATTGAGGCTCCCGGGATCGAGCCTTCCTCTCTCCATATCAGGGATGATTCTTTGGCTGGAGGTTCCTCGCCTTTTAGAGAGGGACCTTCTTCAGCTCTGGCGGGTGGCGCCGGAGAATCTTCGCTAGAGGTTGCTGTCACTGCTACTGCCCCAGGTAGCGGAACGAGATTGCCTGTATGGCCGCGACAGATGGAAGAATCTTTCCCGAGGTCAGCAGCGGGCGGAGTTCCTGCTGTGTCAGCGAGCATGCCTGGCGAGGTTCCAGCTGACGAACCTCGACCGCGTCTTGGTGAAGGCTTCACAGAACTCTTGGCGATGTCGGTTGGCCCACCTCCTTCTCCAGGTATGACAGTTCGTATTGCGTCATTAAGGCGTGGTTTAGCTACATCGGGTGCAGATACGTCGTACATGCCGTTGGCTCCGGGTAAATGACGTCTTTATGTCTTTCCTTAGAAATATTACCATTATATTGATATAAGCTTTCTTGTCCTCTTTTCAGGGGATGACGTCCACGGGGAGCACAGCGTTGAAGCGCCTTCTGGCTCTGCTCCGGGTCCTGGTGATGACACGGAGGTACCCGACTTTGAGGAGGCAGCGTCCTCGGGGGCTAGTTCGCCCAGATTGGTTCTGTCGTCTCCAGAGGAGGACGAACCTGTCATCGTGACCTCGTCTCAAGTGAGTATGCCGACGACTTCGATCATGGTTGTCGCTACCTCATTTGCAATCATTCCTGGAGAGGGACCCGCTAGTATCGCAGCCACTCCTGGCGTTCAGCCGGGTCTAGCTGCGTTGACCGAGCAGCATACCAGCTTCTTCTACACCGGTTTAAAAACGATGATATCGATGGTGTTGGCAAAGAATCTGGACTTCGAGCGCCTGAAGAAGACTTCTCAGTTTTCGATCGGGGCTGTTAGGGAGCTCGGTGATCCTGGGGTAGCTGACGCCCTGGAGGCGGTAGTTAATGGGTTAGAGCAACCCCTTACCGAATACTTGCAGCTGACTCGGGGTAGCCTCGATGCTGACGTCCAGGCTCGATTCGACCTCATGACTGCGCGTCTTGCTACGAAGCTGGAAAGCTTAGACAACTCCATCCAGACGTATAAGCTGGAGATGGATAGGAGAAAAACTGTCGTTGAAGAGGCTCTTGCCGTTGAGACAAAGTGTCGCTCCGAACATGAAGGGAATGCAGCGAGGGTCTCCAAGCTGAGGGAAAAACTCGCTCGGGTGGAGGAGTGGGCTTCTCAGTCGTCGGCAGGTCTAGAGGTAGCGGCTGGTCGTCTGAGCGCAGCACGACGGGATTTGGACCGTGCAGAAGCTGCTCGTGTGGGCTGTCCTCGGGCAAAGGTTAATCTGACCCTTACGGACACCCCCGAGGCACGGCTGGAGCAGGCTAGCGCCGATGCCTTGGTTCTTAGGAATGAGAGGATAGCTGCACTGGAGCGACGGATTCGTGATCTGACTACTCCGCCATCATGATGTATCCTTTCCCTTTTTGCTTTTCCCTATGTAATTCTGATCCCTTTTAGGAATGAATAAAAGTGACTCTTTTCTGACTTTTGTGGACCCATCATTTCGGAATGTAAATGACAGTTTTTAGGCAGGAGTGATATCAGAGGTAGTATGGACATGATAGACTCTCGATAAACTCCTTAGCCGGATATACCTATTCAGAGGTCATACAGACATGATAGGATATGGCCCAACTAGTTTTGTTTTGGAAGTAGTTTTGTCAGAATTTGAGATGCTCGCTATATTCCACCAGAGCAGGGGAGATTAAGCATAGTACCTTTTCAGGAATTTGCCGTTGATAGGAGCCATTAACAGGTCTCCATTAGGCTGGGCTATCCTGTAGGCGCCGTTCGAGAATGTTGTCTCGATCACATAAGGGCCTTCCCACTTGGGCTGGAATTTGCCTTTACTTCTGTGAGTAAGAATCATCGGCCTTCTTACGGCTAAAACTAGCTCGCCGACTTTGAACATCCTTTCCTTTACTTTATGATTAAAAGTTCTGGAAATGCGTGCTTGGTAGAGCGCGATGCGCTGTTGAGCTTGGAGGCATTTCTCGTCTAATCCTTCTAGCTCTTGGAGCCATAGCAGGTCATTCTTTTTTTGAGTCAGCTCATTAGTCACGGCTATCCTGAGCGACGAGATCTGGATTTCAATGGGAAGAACTGCTTCGCTCCCGTAGACCAGCGAGAATGGGGTGCAGCCTGTCGACGTCCGTACCGTCGTGCGGTATGCCCAGAGACATTCGCCCAGCTTCTCATTCCAATCTCTCTTGTTTGAAGAGACAAATTTCTTTAGGAGTTTGATAATGGTTTTGTTAAAGGCTTCCGCCAAACCATTAGCAGCTGGATAGTATGCCGTAGAGGCAATATTGTGTATCCGATTTTTATCGCAAAACCGATGAAACGCTTGGCTGATGAACTGAGGCCCATTGTCGTGGATTATCCTCCGGGGTACCCTGAAGCAATAAATAATGTGATGCTTGATGAAGCTGATCACATTAGATGCCTTTACCTCAACGAGAGGAATCGCCTCTGCCCATTTGGAGAAGTAATCCGTGATGGCCAGTATGAACTGGTGACCCCTGGAAGAAGACGGGTGAATAGGACCGATGATATCTATACCCCATGCTTCGAAAGGCCAGGATGCGATCGTAGGACTGGATTCCGTATTTCATATATTCCCCTGACTTGATTGACGATAAGCAGAGAGTCACCAAATGCTTCCAGGGACTCTACCCCCAGCTTTTTAGCGACTTGGAGCCGTATTAGTAGAGCGTTGTACTCTGCCACATTGTTGGAGCAGGGCTTGCTAAGAGAATATACTCGGTAGATGACGAGCTGATCAGGGGTGACCAGGACGACTCCCACTCCCGAAACGATATTTCCCTTAGGACCGGTTCTGGAGGCACCATCGAAGAATAGTCGCCATACGTCACTTTTCCTTGCGGAATTACATTCTGCAACCTTATCAGGGATGTCCTCGTATAGTTTGGAGGTCTCCGGGATCGGATGAGCCGCTAGGAAGTCGGCCAATGCTTGGCCTTTGATAGACTTCTGTGGGACGTATACCATGTCATATGGTGTTAGCAGCATTGCCCAAGTCGCGAGTCAAGAATTGAAGGCACTTGGCTTGCTCATCAGTACTCGGAGAGGGTTGATCCTGGAGATGATATGAATATTTTGGCCGGAGACATAGTGCCGCGTCTTCTGGATAGCGAACATCAGATCCAAGCATTCTTTCTCCACTGGATTGTACCGGTGTTCGGCTCCAACCATCATCCTGCTGTGGTAGTAGATGGCATGTTCATGACCCATATCGTTCTTCTGCGCGAGGAGAGCCCCTAGTGAATGATCCATTGCTCGAACGTACAGCAAGAACGGTTTTCCCGTGACGGGAGGCACCAGAATTGGCGGACTGGTGAGGTAGCGCTTGATATCTCCGAACGCTTGCTGACAGGTTTCGTCCCATATGAAGGATACACCTTTCTTCATGAGATGGGAGAAGGGCTGACATCTCCCCGAGAAGTTGGATATGAATCGCCGGATGTAAGCCAGACGTCCTTGAAATCCCCTGAGTTCTCTCAGATTACGGGGCGGTCGCATTTCCGCGATTGCCTGGACTTTGTCAGGGTCCACTTGAATGCCTGTGGCGGTGATGACAAATCCCAGGAATTTGCCACTAGACACACCCCGAAAGGACTTTGTAGGGTTCATCTTGAGTTGATGTTGGCGCATTAACTCGAATACCGTCCTCAGGTCTTGAGTGTGATCACCTTTGAGGCGGCTCTTGACGGCTATGTCGTCCACGTAACATTCTACTATTTTGCATAAATGCTCGTGGAATATGTTACTCATAGCCCGTTGGTATGTAGCCTCGGCGTTCTTCAATCCGAAGGGCATGACCGTGTAGCAATATACTCCCAATGGTGTTCGAAAGGCAGTATACTTTTTGTCTTCAGGATGCATCTTGATCTGATTGTATCCTGAGAACCCGTCCATGAAAGACATGCGTTCAAAGCCGCTGGTGTTGTCGATCATGATGTCCGTGATGGGAAGAGGGAATTCATCCTTGGGGCAGGCCGCATTCAGATCTCGATAATCGATGCAGATACGTACCTTCCTATTTTTCTTCAAGACTGGGACAACGTTGGCGACCCAGTCGGGATGTTGTTCTTCCCTGATGAAATCGCAGGCTATCAGCTTCTTGACTTCAGCTTCGATGGCGTCCATCATATCTTGGCAAAACCGACGTTGGTGCTGCTTCACTGGCTTAGAATCGGTCGATATATTGAGCTTATGAGTAGCTACCTTCGGGTCTAGGCCCGGCATGTCCTCATAATCCCACGCAAAGACGTCGATGTATTCCTTTATTAACTGTATAACTTCTTCCCTTTCAGCTGGGGGATGGTTGTTACTGATAAATATCGGTCTTGGCAAAAGTTCACCCCCAACGTTGATTTGGATAACTTCGTCCTTGGTGGAAGGTTCTCTTTGTTCGAAGCGGAATTCCCACTGTGTATCCATTTGTTGAGCCCAGGAGTCATTATCGAATGGCTCAGGATCCTGTTCATCTGCTTCTGCGGGATTTGTCACCACCATATTTACTAATAGTGTTTGTTCGAGAGCATCAGGTGAGTCGGAGGGCGACGAGCCATTCTGGGAAAAGATGTCCTCGTCTGACTTGGAAGTCGTAAGGGAGGTGGCATACCCTAACCCGCAACGGGTCTGTCGATAGCGGGTGTCGCCGCGCGGCGGCGTCCGTCTGCCTCTTCCGTAGTTGAGGCCTGGCTTCCGCTTCAAGTCGTAGCCCATGTTTTGCATGATCCTTAGTGCTTGCGGGCTGTATTGGTGAACTTGCATTTTCCCAGTATCATTGTTGAAAGGATCTTCCTGGATAGTCGGCTGATTGGGCATGCGGTCGAAGACTATCGAACGCTGGTTGCTGCAGGTAGGCAGGACGATGAAGACAGAATCCTTATGTGCTCCATATGTCGCGCCGACGTTGGACGATGACGCTACTTCCCAGACATACGGACGATAGAAGTTTATAGCTTCCAAGAACTTTTGTGCTATTGGTTCTACTTCGTCATGGGGAATGGTCTATATACTTGCTCAGAGGTGATATGGACATGGCAATTTTTGTGGACTTAACATTACTGGCGTACTTAGAATTAAAGTACGAATGTTAAGTGTAGACGACAATCGATATCAGTGGTAATATGGACATGATAATTGATGGTCGAGAGTTTATTCAGAGGTAATATGAACATGACAAACTTTGTGATTGTGACTCCATCGGGGAGGGAGACACATATCTGCTCAGAGGTAATATGGACATGGTAATTTTTGTGGACTTAACATTACTGGCGTACTTAGAATTTAAGTATGAATGTTAAGTGTAGACGACAATCGATATCAGAGGTAATATGGACATGATAATTGATGTTCGAGAGTTTATTCAGAGGTAATATGAACATGACAAACTTTGTGATTGTGACTCCATCGGGGAGGGAGATACATATTTGCTCAAAGGTAATATGGACATGGCAATTTTTGTAGACTTAACATTACTGGCGTACTTAGAATTTAAGTACGAATATTAAGTGTAGACGACAATCGATATCAGAGGTAATATGGACATGATAATTGATGGTCGAAAGTTTATTCAGAGGTAATATGAACATGACAAACTTTGTGATTGTGACTCCATCAGGGAGGGAGACACATATCTGCTCAGAGGTAATATGGACATGGCAATTTTTGTGGACTTAACATTACTTACATACTTAGAATTTAAGTACGAATGTTAAGTGTAGACGACAATCGATATCAGAGGTAATATGGACATGATAATTGATGGTCGAAAGTTTATTCAGAGGTAATATGAACATGACAAACTTTGTGATTGTGACTCCATCGGGGAGGAAGACACATATCTGCTACTCTCCCGTAGTGACCTTTTCCTTGTTTTTCATAAACGCAGGGTGATGACCTTGGCATCGATTAATTCCTAAATTCTCATTTTTAGCACATAACAGACCCTCGTAGGGTGATGAGTGTACCGATGGAAGAGGCAATAGTCTGGGTCATTGATTCTGCCGGCCCTCTCAGGATATCTGATATCGGGTAGCTGAAGCTTATGTTCCTTCCTTAATATATTGAAGATTTCAATTATGTCATCTTCTTTGAAGGAGAAAGTTCCTTTTGGTTGTGGGGCTTTCGATGCCTGAGTTTCACGGCCTTCCGGGGAGCCGTCGTTGCACCACCTTTGAATCCTGTGGACATTCTGCCCCTAGCCTTGGACGCTGCTTTGCTTTGTCGAGGCGAGTTACGCCCAGACATGCTGTGGTCTCCGGTTGTAGAAACTGGCTAAGCAGGAGTTGTCTCTGGTCGTACAGGATTAGATTTTAAAGTTTTGGGATTAGCAGCATATCCTAATCCGAAACGAGCTAGTTGATGGTGAGAATTACCCTGCAATGGTGTTCGTCTACCCTTCCCATAGTTGAGGCCTTGCTTTGATTTCAAATCATAACCCATGTTCTGTATAATCTTCAAAGCTTGCGGGTTGTATCTGTGGATTTGTATCTTCCCACTCTCAGGCTCGCGGAATTCTTCCTGTTCAACCGGACTGTTACGCTTGTGTTTGAAGACTATTGGATGTTGATCGCCGTGGGTAGGAGGGACAACAAAGGCATCATCTTCATATGGTTCATACATCATGATGACATTAGATGTTGATGCATCTTCCCATACTATCTCTCCCCGTTTGACCGCTAGGGGTTCTAAAACCTGTTTGCGGCTCCTGTCTATGTCTTTTTGGATTAGATAGGTACGCAGGTCAGGAGGATTTGCCGAGGAGGAAGACGAAGGCTTGTATCTTCTATTCCCATCAGCGGGTACGTGGAGACTGGGCACCCCGGTTTTCCCTATACCACCTGTATACAACAGGTTGGCCATCTGGGTGATGGATAATCCGGTGGGAGGATGTCTTTCCACAATCTGATCTTGTTTTACGCGGAGGGACCGTGCCTGGCGTAACTTGGGGATCCGCTCAGTCTGTCGTAAAGCTGGAGAGGCCCTCAGTCGGCCGTCGGCTTCTCGCGTAATCCGGAGGTTAGACAGATCATTCCCTCGCCGGAGTAGGGGTCGAGTAGTTGTGTATTCGCCTGCTCGCTGCCCCTTGCGGAGATCATAGCGCACTCATCTGGTTCACCGTAGAGCTCAGATGTTGTCTTGCGCGTGGAGCGTGATCTGTACTTCTGATTTGGCGTTGAGGCACCATCAGAGGTTTTGTCTGTACCGCGCGTAGCGTGAGACTGATTTCTGCACGTAAAGTGCAGTGGGTACTCCTGGGTTAGCGCTGAGACTTTTGCCCGAAGTTTTGTCTGTACCGTGCGTAGCGGGAGACTGATTTCTGCGCGTAAAGCGCAGTGGGTACTCCGGGGTTAGCGCTGAGGTTCTGCCCGAAGTTTTGTCTGTACCGCGCGTAGCGGGAGACTGAATTTTACGTGCGGGGCACGGAGGGAGCGATGCTACCACCTCATTGGTCGGAGAGATCGGAGAGATCGGAGAGATCGGAGAGTCCACAGGAACGACGGAGGATGTCTTGGGCATCCACACTTTGCGCAACTTCCTGTTGTTTTGGACGAAAAGAGAGTGAGAGCTACCCCCAGTCCGAAGCATGTCTTCGTAGGCGGACTGGTCGAAATGAATGACCAGTGTCTTCTTCGCGGTTCCTACAGATACAGCATCGTGTTGAGCAATTACTTCCTCGTCAGAAGAGAAAGACGTCCCCAGCAGAGTCGCCATCTTGTTTGTGGTATTAAACGAAAGGATGAAAGTGTATTTCAATGACAGGGTTTAAACGAGACCCCTACCCTTTGGTTTACAAACAAACATGTACAATTTGATCCTATACGAGGATGTGGGAGTATAATTTATTTAATCTGGGTATAAATTGCTATAGGTGTCTGATCTGCAGTCGATCATTTTAGCCCTTGGACTACACGATGTTGAAGAAGTGCCGTGGAAGACGGGAAGCAGCTTCGAAGGTTGCAAAGGAGGGCGGATGCACGATACCAAAGTCGTCGATCCCTACTCTTTGCCTGTGCTCCAGATTCCTCTCTCCTTCTCTCTCTCTCTTGACCTCTCTTTCCAAGTCTCCGACCTCGTTCGATTCTTCTTTCAAAGTTTTGACCTTTTTTCTCCATTGATAGGGGTCTCTATTTATAGAGTTTTGGTGACAGTGACCACTCCATCGGTGTAACAACCGAGGAGTGGGCAGTACAACACCCTTTTACACAACGGTTAAAATAACCAATACCTGTGTATAAATGACCTTTTGAGTGAGCATGTGACGCGTATCCAACTAAGGGGACAAAACGCGTATATTTGCTGCGAAGATCACGACGTAGAAGCCACGTAGGTAGGTATCCCTTGTGTAGAAGAGGTTGGCGTAGAAGCCAAATGACTGTCACCCCTGGCGTAGAAACCAAAATAGGCATAGAAGCCGAACAGGCGTAGAAGTCGAATAGGCATAGAAGCCGAACAGGCATGGAAGCCGAACAGGCATAGAAGTCGAATGGTCGTAGAGACTGAGTGGGCGTTTGGAGCCGAATGAGCACAGATCCTGAATGGGCGTAGAAGCCGTTGCGTACCATGCAAGAGTGCTGATGTGGATGTCTTCGCCGAAATTACGACTTTCGAAGATGTAATCAAATCTTTTTACAGAGATTTGCCACCATCCTGTGCATTAAATACGGAGACGTATTTTGAAGGTCTGCAGCCCTTCTGTGCATCCGTTGCAGAGACGTGCCTTAAGGGAAACTGTCACCGCTCTGTGCAATTTGACGTAGAGACGTGCCTCGGGCCCTGTATGAAGTGCAGCTTTTGATGTGGCAGGCGGTTTGTCTACTGCGGAGTGTAAAATAGCTCATGTTTGCCTGTGTAAAACAAGGCAGCGTATTCCCTTGTACGCGAAAGAGCGGTTTACGCTGGGGGGACTTCAGTAAACGACGGTTTGGTGATATTTTAACCAAATTCTCTGCATTAAATGCAGAGATCCGCCATCATACCGTGGGGTGCGTCCCGAGGGGTCTGCCATTGTTTTCTGCCGTCGTCTGGGTAGCCGTGCAGCACTTTTTGTTAGGGATCAGAGGCCAGGTTCACTGCGTGACTTGACAGGTTCATTTTGGGGAAGACAAAGCGTTCCTCGTACGCATTAACGCTGCTTTGAGAGCGGCTGAGTTTTACGCCATGGAGGCGATGAAGAACTCTGTCTTACGCTGGAGCGGCCTGGACGTACTGCACTTACGCGGATGGTCCTTTGAGTTTATACTTCACGCTGTGTTTAGCGGAAAAAGCTTTGTTGCACGCTTGCTGGCTCTGAAGGCCTCTATTTACACTGCTCTGCATCAAGAGGCTGCGTAGATCCTTCCAGCGTATTTTTCATGCTTCTACAACTATCATTATTGGTGGTTCATTATATTGTTAGATAGATTATCTAGACAATATTCTACCGTCGATTCTGCGGCGTAGGCTGGGCGTTGTTTTCGACTTGTACCCTTACACCGGGTGCGGGTCGTGACATATTTTTGGTGGTGGCCCATGCAGGTCTAGCTTCATAAAGTATATAATGTCATGGTAGTGCGATAATTTAGTTGTACTACAGCAAGCCTGCGATAGGATATAGGATATAGGCTAAGATACTCAATCACACCTAGGAAAATTCTTTTGATTCAACTATTCTCCTTTGATATTGATACTTGATCTCTTAAACTGTCATTTTCTTGATGTCTTACATCTTGTGCCATATTGATTCTTTCTTTCGCATTGTCTCAGGATGCCGCCTAAGACTAGATCGCGGCAGGGAAGAGCAGTTTTGAGAGGTCTGCGATATCCCGAGGGCCTGTACCAGTCACTTCTCTAGTGATTGGAGTGTCAGCTGCTTTCGGAGGTCTACCACCTACTCAGAGGACTATGCCAGCTGTATCTGAGGGGCTTCTACCTCCACCTCCTGTGCCAGCAGAGGCGTCACAGATGTTTATACTGTTTTGTGAGATGCTCGAGGCACTGAGGGATCAGTCAGAGGCACATCAGAGTCTGACCGACGTTCTACGGTAGGGCATCCAGAGTGCTCATCAGCTTCCTCTTGTTGTAGTTGAGAGAGGAGTTTCGGTCCAGCAGCAGGATATTCTTCTGGTTGGTCAGCTTCGGCCAGGCAATATTCAGGACTTTAAGAAACTGGAGCCTAGGATTTTCAAGGGGACGGAGGGCATCGTCTATGCTGATAATTGGCTCGAGGACATTGAGCGTCTTATGAGGGTATCCCGTCTTTCTGAGGATCTGAAGGTTGAGGTGGTAGGACTTTAACTGTTCGACGTCGCTCGTATTTGGTTCAGGAATGAGCCAGTTTTGGTTGACGCAGGACAATCTTGGGAGTTATTCAAGGACCTTTTCAAGAAGAAGTTTTTTGCCCGGGCAGACATACTAGACGTAAGGAGACAGTTTGAGGGTCTCATTCAGGGAAGCATGTCTGTGGAGGAGTACGCTACGGAGTTCAACAGGTTGAGCCGATTTGCAGAGTATCTGGTGAGAGGGCCGGAGGTTCAAGCTATTTGTTTCTGTGAGGGTCTAAACTGGGAAGTAAAGATTTTCATTCCGCCTTTTTATGAGACATACTCAGAGATACTTGCGGAGGTACGCAAGGTTGAGCGGGAGTTGGATTTGAAGCCCAAGAGAGACCGTAATTCTTTTCTGGGGGCCAACGGCAGTGCAGTATCTGCCAAACGACCTTATTTCCAGTCAAGAACTTTCCAGCAGCTACAGTAGAACCAAACTCCAGCTAGAGCACCTTTTCACCAGGCACCTTAGCAGCAGAGACAGTTACAGCAAGCTCCATACAACTACTGCAAGAAGCCCGACCATATCTGGGAAGTTTGTAGGAGGAGGCTAGGAGTTTGTTTGTATTATAGTGTTGAAGGGCATCAATCGAGGGAGTGTCCTCGTCGTGCAGTTCAGGGAGCAGTTTCAGCTCCGAGGACAAAAACGATACCACCTGTAGCACAGCCGAGGGGACCGCTTCTGACACAACAGCAGCATTTTGTCCGGCATAAGCAGTAGGGAGGTGCTCAGCAGGGACGAGCGTTTGCTTTGACCGTCGAGGAGGATGAACCCACCGGAGATATCATCGCAGGTTCTATTCTTCCTAATTTTATTCCAGCTTTAGCTTTGTTTGATAGTGGTGCTTCCCATAGTTTTGTATCTATTTCTTTTACTTTGAAGCATGGTTTGGTAGCTGAGTCTTTACTTAGTACTTGCAAGATCATGACCGGGGGAGGCATTATCCTGGTTAATAATATTTACAAGGATCACAGAGTTACTTTGGGAGGCCGGGAGTCGAGTGCGTGTCTACTTATAATGCCACTTTCGAGCTAAGATATTTTACTTGGGATGGATTGGTTGAGTAGGCATCGTGCTAGCATAGATTATAGAAGAGGTAGAGTTTTGTTTGGTCCGCCAGGAGAGCTAAAGTTCGAGTTTACTAGAGGAGCTGTAGAGCAGGGAGAAGGTATTATTCATGGAGCTATGGTGGAAGACAAGGAGTTGCCACATCCGTTGATAGCAGAGTTCTTGGATGTGTTTCCTGAGGAATTCCCAGAATTGCTGCCAGATCAAGATGTTAAATTTTTTATAGACTTGGCGCCAGGTGCATAACCAATTTCGCAGCATGTCTATAGAGTAAACAACAGTGAGCTGGTCGATTTAAAGAAGCAGGTGGACGAATTGTAGGATAAGGGGTTTACAGATCTAGTTCTTCACCATGGGGATCCCCGATATTGTTTATACCAAAGAAGGATGGATCGGTGCGCATGTGTATTGATTATAGGGCTTTGAATAATCTCACTATCAAGAATAAGTATCCTTTGCCACGGATTAATGATCTGTTTGATTAGTTGAGTGGTACGAAGGTATTTTTTAAGATAGATTTGAGATCAGGCAACCATCAGGTGAAGGTGAAGCCAGAGGACATAACGAAGACTGCTTTTAGAACTCGGTATGGTCAGTACGAGTTTATGGTGATGCCGTTTGGTTTGACTAATGCACCGACGGTATTTATTAACTTTATGAACAAGTTGTTCCACCAGTACCTTGACAAGTTTGTGGTGGTGTTCATCGACGACATACTCATATACTCGAGGATACTGGAGGAGCATGAGGAGCATTTAAGGATTATGTTGGATGTATTGAGGAAGGAGAAGCTCTATGGAAAGTTGTCCAAGTATGAGTTTTCTTTGACAAGGTGGAATTCTTGGGGCATATTATGACTGGTGATGGTATTTCAGTGGATCCAAAGAAGATTTCAGCAGTGGAATCTTGGAAGACTCTGAGTTCGGTAGCAGAGATCCGGAGTTTCTTACGATTGGCAGGCTATTACAAGAAGTTTGTGCAAGATTTTTCGAGGATTATCGAGCCGATGGCCAGACTCACAAGGAAGGATATGAAGTTTGTTTGGGCAGAGGATTGCCAAATTGCTTTTGAGGAGTTGAAGAAGAGGTTGACGTCTGCTCCTATTTTGACGTTTCTATCAGGGTCCGGAGGTTTCACTATTTTTAGTGATGCATCAGAGAAGAGTTTGGGTTGTGTTCTTCAGCAGAATATAAAAATGATTGCCTATGCATCCAAGCAATTGCATCCTCATGAAAAGAACTATCCTACCCATGATTTGGAGTTGGCAGCTGTCATATTCGCTCTGAAGTTCTAAAAATATTATTTGTACGGAGAGCGTGTGGAGATCTTCACAGACCACAAAAGCTTGAAGTACATTTTCATGCAGAAGGAGTTAAACATGAGACAGTGTAGGTGGTTGGAACTGATGAAGGATTTTTGATATCTCTTTACAATATCATCCTGGGAAAGCTAATGTAGTTGCCGATACTTTGAGCAGGTATCCAGTAACTATGTTCTTGACGAAGGATCAATATTTGTTGGAGGACTTGGAGAGCTTAGGCATTGAGGTGATTGTTCCTGGTTATGCTATGCAGATATAGGGACTGCAGATACACTCAGATTTGATGGACAGATCAAGGCAACACAGTATGAGGATGTATCTCTGAAGAGTATCAGAGCTCAGGTGAGAGCAGGATTGGAGGATGATTTCACTATTATAGAGAATTGATCTTTGAGGCATGGAGTTAGATTGTGTGTGCCTAGTGGAGAGCTGTATGAGAAGGTACTGTAGGAAGCACATCGCTCTCAGTATTCCATGCATCCAGATGCTAACAAGATGTATCGGGATATACGAGAGAGTGTGTAGTGGTATGGTATAAAGAGGGAAGTGGCACAGTTTGTATCCAGATGCTTAGTGTGCCAGCAGGTGAAAGCCGAGAGGAAGAGGCCAGGAGGTTTACTTCAGTTATTACCCATTCTAGAGTGGAAGTGAGAACACATTATAAAGAATTTTGTGTCCGGACATCCAAGATCTCCAGGAGGGAAAGACGCATTTTGGGTCATTATTGATAGGTTGACCAAGTCGGCCCAGTTCTTGCCTTTCAAGGTGGGTTTGTCTACGGAGAAGCTGGCAGAGATATATGTGAGGCAGATCGTTAGGATATATGGAGTTCCCGTTAGCATAGTCTCAGATCAGGATAGTCGTTTTACTTCTCATTTCTGGAGGATTTTGCAGGAGAGTTTGGGTACTCGGCTCAAATTCAGTACTGTGTATCATCCCCAGACATATGGGCAGCCAGAGAGGACTATTCAGACTCTTGAGGATATATTGCACACTTGTATACTAGATTTTGGGGGTTCTTGGGAGGACCATCTCTATTTGGTAGAGTTTGCTTACAACAACAGTTACCAAGCCAGTATAGAGATATCACCTTTTGAAGCTCTGTATTGTCGGAGGTATCGTACTCCTTTGTCTTGGGACGATATTGGAGAGAGAGTTTTTCTCGGGCCAGAGATGGTTGTGGATGCAGCAGAGAAGGTTCAGTTGATCAGAGACAGACTTCGAGTGGCGCAGGACAGACAACGGTATTGGGCCGTGTAAAACCCCTATTTCAAAAAAAAACGTATATTTTTTTTAATTAATATTTTAAATATAGTATTTAGTGGCTAATTAGGAGAAATAGATTTTTAATAAATTTTATTTTAGGTGTTCGGACACTTAGAGAATTTTTGGGACCATCAGGAATTTTTCGGAATTTATTCCATGTAGGAGACCCCCTTGAGCAGTTGCTAGCCTAATGGTGTGCATTATTCTAATATATGAATTTTCTTATGAGTATATATATAATATATATGTATATACAAATATATATATGTATATATATATTTAGAAAGGAAAAGAAAAGAAAGTGAAAGAATTATTAAATAAGAATTTAATAATAATAATAATAATAACACTATATTACCATCCCTTAGTAATTTGCTTGCTCCCATCCTTTAGCACTTGCTGTTACCGCCCCTCTTTAGCAAACTTGCTAACTCATAAAGGACCGTCCACTTCAACTTAGCAAATTGCTTCCAGAACCCACCCCCTTCAGCAGCCTATTCCCTTTCTTTTTTTTTTACACGCGGACCTAACAACTCCTATTCTCTCTCCCTATTATATAATATATATATATATATATATATATATATATATATTATTTCATAAAACCCTAACCTAAAATATCCAGACCCCCTCTTCTCATCTAGAGCCGTCGCCACAGCCAGAGAACCCCGCCAAGCCGTCCAAACCATCCCGACGACTCTGACCTCGCGCACTGCAGATTCCCACACGAGGCACCTTCGCTCCGAAATTGTTTTCCGTCGACTCGCTCAACCAAACGGCGTTCCGTCTTCACCGATATGTTCACCCCTTAACCCTCTTCCATATTTGTATTATAGACAACCTCTAAAAATATGTACCCCTAGGCGAAAAATAGAGCCCAAGTTGGCGCGAGCAGACCGAATTCTGGGATCGCAGAAAACTGCGGTGACCACCCATGTTGCCGAGTTCGTATCTCCCACCACAGAGATCCAAATTCGATGATTCTTTTTGATATTTGTAGAGCACTTGACCTAGTTTATTGTCTGTTAAATAACCCTAGATTATTAGCTGTTGTGGACAGAATTAAATTCGTCACAAAACCGCGCGAACCACTTTTTTCAGAATTCTAAAAGTTGTGAAACGGAGCGCGCCCCGCCAAACAGGACCGCCCCGCCGTGTACCAAGTATACCGAGCGATGCATACAGCATAACCGAATACGTGAAAATTTGTGGAAACTGATTCGGATGCGTGTGCGCGCCGGAATCAGGCCGTATCCGTGGACACACCCCGTGTCGCAACTTTTGTGAAACTCGCACATGTTTTGTGTACGCTTGTCAGATTGCGACGAAACTTATGCCACTGGAATCATAGTAACGCGCTGATCCTGTGACCTAATTTTCACGCAATTCTGAGACGGTTGACCAAATCGCCAATTGGCTGGTCCTACAATTGACTTTTTGGACAAAATTGTGTTCGGCTCATCGGAATCCACATTTGGATATACCGTTGGGTTCGTATTGACATTTAGAGTTGTTTGACCTATAGTTTGTCCCATTTAGAGACTGTTACCCTCGGCACGCTTTTCGGTGCAAAGTAGGCCACACGTAGACCCCACTTTTGCCCAAAATTACCGTTTTGCCCCTGTGTCCAAATTAGACGAAAGGGATGTGCTTTTTAGCTATTTTGCTCATTCCGAAATGTTGATGATATTTATTTCAGCATCCGGAGACATTGTTCTGCGGCCATAGCTTTTGATCCTGTGCGTTTGACTTCTGGACAGTACACCTTGCAGCTTTCTTACCAGGCAAGATACCTTGCCAAATTGTTACAGTACTTTTGTATGCTATTTATATTTTTTTATATTTATTGTATTTCTATTTATTCTTGCATGTGTAGTTTTCTTTCAGTCATTACTATGTATTATATATGTTAAGACACATATGGCACTTAGTATCATAGAGGACAATCATTAGGCGTATGTGTAACGCCCCGCAACCGCTCGGAGCGTTACGCTGAGTCAGATTGAATGAATCAAATGCTGGTTACATTTGAAATGTCGAATTTCGGGAAGAAGGATTAATCGAGTTGGTTTCAATGTGCAGATGGCTAGCGGGTTTGATGGAAATCAGGTGTTCGTTCTGAACAGTACTGAATAGCTGAATGGAAGCGATAATGCCGTCTTTTTTAATCCGATCGGTCGGATGATTTGGAGAGCACGGCCTGCTCGCACGGTCATACCAGTTGAGTAGATCGCGCTTGCATCGGACCACGGGTTTAAAGGATTGGCCGTATCGGCAGGACAGGATGCCTAACGGATTCAATCATTATGAGTTGGCTCTTTTCCTTCTCCTCTACTCCTTCATGCCTAATAATATGGAAAACACGTAAAGGCTTGAACACTTGGGCTGAAACATCGGGAAGCACTACACTGAGGCGTGCATAGAGTGTGCATCGTTGGCTTGGTAGGATTGTGGCTTGAATGGTTTACGCGTTGGATAGTTGGAACGATAGTTGGATTATGCATTTGAGACGATCGGTTAGATACTTGGGATTATGCTTGGACGGTTGGAAATATACAAGTTGGAATGATACATTTGAGGCAATGGGAATATCGAGATTTTGGGCGAGCGAACGTGCATCCGTGCGCGTGTATCACAAGGATGCTTTGTCTTGCAAAGCAGGCAGTTGTGGTTCGAAACCGAACAACTGCGTCGGCGAGGGCGTTGTGTCGCTTGATGGGGCATCGTGCCACGAATGTGACATTGTGCCACTGAAACGACATTGTGTCATGGGTTTTACTTTGAGCATAGGTGTTGCACCAATTTGGATTGTGTTGAGAAGAGGCTTCGTGCCTATGAAACACTTGATATTTTGATGCCTCGGGCTATGTTTTGAGGTCGAGATTTGGGTTCTTTGGAAGGACATGTTGGAAGAATGGTTATGGATATTTTGGTTGGATATTGATGGAACGAGACTAAGATCGCTTGGTGGGACGAGAATGTTTCGATCCTCTCGTCATACCTACGTGTCTGCATAGTCACGGACAACCTGGGTGGCACAGGGTTTGGTTTCCTCGAACGGGTGCTCCGGGGCACCGGGACCGTTTGGCCATGGAGGAGACAATTTGGGTATCGCATTTTGGGCGCGGTACCAGCGGTTGGATGCGATTCAGGTGGGTTAGCTACTTAGCGCTGTTTCAAATAGAACCGCATTGATCTGTCCGATCAACGTCCTTTATGGCCTTTGGCCAGTGACTTCATATAAGAATAGATGTTGGCTTGCTTTACTTTGGTTGGTTTGTGCATCATGTAGGCGCGGCCACCTTGCCTCGGCAAGAGTGTGCACTCGAGAGTGGGATTTAAACTTTGGTTGAGAAAGGATATTGAGGCGAGACTGATGGTTCGATATGTTATCATGAAAGCGATGACATTGAGTTAGACGGGTCGGCTATTTATATAAACTGCTTGTCGTTTGGTTTGAGAATGAATGCTTGCATGCTTAAACTGCTTTACTTCTTTCCTTAACATGTCATCCATATGCCATGAAATGAATCTAGGATTCAACTAGAAAGATCACCATATAACTGTGTGCATTTACTATTTTACTTAGTGTCGGCTTAGACGAGTGGGTTACCCCTTTCACCAGTACGGTTGTGTACTGACCCACGTTTGTGGACAATATTTCAGGTACACAGGCGTAGTGGCGCTGCTTGGATATACGGGACAAGATATATGAACTGTAAGTACCTTTGTGGGCTAGAGAAAGAGCAAGAGTTATTTCATCGTCTCCGTGGCATCGCCTTTGTGGCATTGACTCGGGGCATCTCATTTGGACCCTATCGTGAGCTTCACTGCGTATACTCTGATTGTGTGCTTGGTACACAAATCGGCTTCCGCTGTAACTTGGTTGTTTCGATGATAACTTTCGTGTTTAACAATATTGCCTTGTACGAGCGCAACTCCAGGCTCGTACGGCATCACGTCCCAAAGAGAACGATTATCCCACGGAAGAGCTGCAACGTGGTGATTTCACGTTCAACGGGGACTATTGGGCTTGCGGGAGTTTGGGGCATGACAGATTGGTATCAGAGCGCCCGGTTTATTTCTTCGGACTTGGTCCTTCGCTTCATCACAAACTCTAAAATCGCTTCCGTGTGTCATTAGCTCTTGACTCTACTCGGTGCCATATCGGATATTTCATGCAATAAGTCTATTTATTGCTAGTTGTTGCTGCTTATATTTCTTGGTTGGGTTGCCTTGGTTGGTTTTCGTAGGATCGCTTAGTCTCGTTAGGCGTTGTTGTATTTGTGCAACAAGTGTAGGCTTTCGTTGGGTTGGCTTGGCTTATCATTTGGGAGATTCTGATTGCCTCAATGGATCAGTTGGTTGGCTAACGAGATTTGGTTATGCGGCATGTTTTGAGTAGAAACATTCGAAGAGAATAGATCCTTGCACGAGTTGCTCGTCAAGCGATTGTGTTGGATAGAAGTTGAAATTTTGGCTGTGGCGCATCGGTTGAGCAAGTTTGGGTTTGGCTCGAGAATATCAGGATAAGTTGGAACGAGTTGCTCGTGTAACAAATGTGTGAAACCGTTGGAAATGGTTGGATAATCAAGCGTGCCTGAGTTTTGTGTCAAACTCAAATTGGGAAAGGCATGATCACACATAAAGGATGGTTCGAACGGAGCTTGGATTCGTGCAAAGAAATCGTAATGCGAGCAGCGACTTGATTCGGAGTGGTATATAGGATACCACATTGTGAACAAGGCATTGGAATGCTTGGTTGGACATTCAATAGAAATTTCCTGAACGGACTCGTGAAACGAGAATACAAGTTGATTGGTGCAAGTCGGTTGAGTTGGGATGAATAAAAATGGAGCAAGCGAATATTGGGTTGAGCATATCGTGAACGGACTGGTGCAAATGGAAAGCATCGTTGGGCTTAAGTGATGGACAAAATCAGAACGAACATTTTGAGTTGCGCTTGAACGAGCGATGGGTAAATCAAATGATAGCGAGCATGAACTACGATTTTGGGCAACGCATTTGAGCTGTTGGTTGAGCAAGGGAACACGAACTTGGTTCGGAGGGACAAAGCGATGGATTCAAACAAACTTGAAAGATTTTGGATATTGCTGCTCGGGAAGTTGACTCTGGTTTAGCGGAAATGGAATTTTGGGTAAGATGGTGCAACAAAGCGTAAACGGATTCTCCGGAAGACGTAGATGGATTGTGGCAACAACGGAAGGCAAAGATATTGGCGGACGGACTTTTAAAGATAGCTAAATGTGAGAGCAACGTCGTAACGAATCACTGTGTTGCTCGAGTAAGTTGGAAGTGCAAGGTGGGACGTGGCAAACGGATGTGAATTTGAGCAAGTCTCGAGTTTTGAGAATCATTGGAATCGATGGTGCGAGAATCGAACATGCAATTCAGAAATTTGATGGATTCAGGAAAGGACGGCGGATTGATGGAATAAGGTTTCAACGAGCGCGGTTCTCGGATTCGGAAACTTCGCTCGGGTGAATGGTTGGGATTTTGATTCAGATTTGTAGATGAGATATAGCATGGTTTATAGTAACTGTCCATCGTGATAATTACAATTGTCGAGCGTAGCTTCGGGACAGCTGACCCTAAGCGACTTGACCGCTGATCAGATATGAATATGGTAGACCCATAGAACGACCCTTGAGACGGCGTATTTGGGAATGCGTCGAGGGAAGATGTGAGCAATGAGATTTGGCCTATTGACTAAGTATTGGATTCGAGAGACCCTTGGGATAGTCTTCAGCTGAAGATGCAGCCAGAAGATCGAAGCAATGGTGGAAGTAGCCTAGTCAACTGATGAGATTCAGATTCGCAGATTTTTATCTCGATGGCATCGCCTCTGACTCATCGTACCCTGGAAGGGAATAGCATTCATATGAATGGACGACTGTGGCGGCTCGTTCAGATCAAATCCTTGCGAATACTGGAAGGGACAGACGTGCTTCAGATTTACAAGATGTCTCGGAACTTATTCTGGGAAGCGTGCTCGTTCGGAAGACAAAAGTGATATTCTATGCTTCGAGGCAGTGGAAGCAGCGCGAAGAACTATTTCATGCGCAACCTAAGAATTGTGGCGAGTGTGTCCACGTTAAAATCGTGGCGACACAAATCCCTTTGGCATGGCGGCGAGATCTTCGTGGATCACACGAACCTCAATATAGATGTTCACCCTGTGAGATTTTGAGATGGCAGGAAATGTGTTGGACTGAGCTGATCTAAGCAAGTTGATATTTGGGTAAGTCGCATAGCTGGGGTAGATTAGTTAAGATTATCGTTCGGTGCATGAGATAATATTTGGAGATGTTGCTAGTACTAATTTTCAGTAATAGTTGGATGGATTGAGTTGGAACGCGAGCTCATTGAGTCGGTGGAAAATCTGCATAATTGAGAATAGTTCTCGAGCAAATGTGTTGGAATGGAAATCGTGATTTGGTTCAATTGGGAGCAAAGCAAATGGATGCCTCGAACATAAAGATACCCTTGTAACTTGTTCAAATTTGCTATCGCAAAGCTCGGCTGAAATGCATGTATTTTAGGGACGCCTTAAATATATGTACGATCCAAAACTAAGCGATACGAATAATTCGTATTGAGCTACAAGGAGGATGTGGGAATTCGTAGAAAAATTGATTCGAGCGTTCAGCAGAACGAGATGCAGAGTCAGAATAGTGAATATGTGAGTTGCATAGAGCAGATCCATGGAATTGGATTGTGGCATACTAGTGTGGAATGAGTACCAGCACAGTTCGTGGACGAACCAGATTCTAAGTGGTATATTATGTAACACCCCGCAACCGCTCGGAGCGTTACGCTGAGTCGGATCGAATGAATCAAATGCTGGTTATATTTGAAATGTCGGATTTCGGGAAGAAGGATTAATCGAGTTAGTTTCAATGTGCAGATGGCTAGCGGGTTCGATGGAAATCAGGTGTTCGTTCCGAACAGTACTGAATAGCTGAATGGAAGCGATAATGCCGTCTTCTTTAATCCGATCGGTCGTATGATTTAGAGAGCACGGCCTGCTCGCACGGTCATACCAGTTGAGTAGATCGCGCTTGCATCGGACCACGGGTTTAAGGGATTGGCCGTATCGGCAGGACAGGATGCCTAACGGATTCAATCATTGTGAGTGGGCTCTTTCCCTTCTCCTCTACTCCTTTATGCTTAATAATATGGAAAATACGTAAAGGCTTGAACACTTGGGCTGAAACATCGGGAAGCACTACAATGAGGCGTGCATAGAGTGTGCGTCATTGGTTTGGTAGGATTGTGGCTTGAATGGTTTACGCGTTGGATAGTTGGAATGATAGTTGGATTATGCATTTGAGGCGATTGGTTGGATACTTGGGATTATGCTTGGACGGTTGGAAATATACAAGTTGGAATGATACATTTGAGGCAATGGGAATATCGAGAATATCGGGATTTTGGGCGAGCGAACGTGCATCCGTGCGCGTGTATCACAAGGATGCTTTGTCTTGCAAAGCAGGCAGTTGTGGTTCAAAACCGAACAACTGCGTCGGCGAGGGCGTTGTGTCGCTTGATGGGGCATCGTGCCACGAATGTGACATTGTGCCACTGAAACGGCATTGTGCCATGGGTTTTGCTTCGAGCATAGGTGTTGCACCAATTTAGATTGTGTTGAAAAGAGGCTTCGTGCCTATTAAACACTTGATATTTTGATGCCTCGGGCTATGTTTTGAGGTCGAGATTTGGGTTATTTGGAAGGACATGTTGGAAGAATGGTTATGGATATTTTGGTTGGATATCGATGGAACGAGTCTAAGATCGCTTGGTGGGGCGAGAATGTTTCGATCCTCTCGTCATACCTACGTGTCTGCATAGTCACGGACAACCTGGGTGGCACAGGGTTTGGTTTCCTCGAACGGGTGCTCCGGGGCACCGGGACCGTTCGGCCATGGAGGAGACAATTTGGGTATCGCGTTTTGGGCGCGGTACCAGCGGTTGGATGCGATTCAGGTGGGTTAGCTACTTAGCGCTGTTTCGAATAGAACCGTATTGATCTGTCCGATCAACGTCCTTTATGGCCTTTGGCCAGTGACTTCATATAAGAATAGATGTT
Source organism: Iris macrosiphon (assembly GCA_036927795.1). NCBI lineage: Eukaryota > Viridiplantae > Streptophyta > Magnoliopsida > Asparagales > Iridaceae > Iris > Iris macrosiphon. The sequence goes on from JAYESA010000007.1 coordinate 55,160,185, forward strand.
GGCTTGCTTTACTTTGGTTGGTTTGTGCATTGTGTAGGCGCGGCCACCTTGCCTCGGCAAGAGTGTGCACTCGAGAGTAGGATTTAAACTTTGGTTGAGAAAGGATATTGAGGCGAGACTGATGGTTTGATATGTTATCGTGCAAGTGATGACATTGAGTTAGACGGGTCGGCTATTTATATAAACTGCTTGTCGTTTGGTTTGAGAATGAATGCTTGCATGCTTAAACTGCTTTACTGCTTTCCTTAACATGTCATCCATATGCCATGAAATGAATCTAGGATTCAACTAGAAAGATCACCATATAACTGTGTGCATTCACTATTTTACTTAGTGTCAGCTTAGACGAGTGGGTTACCCCGCTCACCAGTATGGTTGTGTACTGACCCACGTTTGTGGGCAATATTTCAGGTACACAGGCGTAGTGGCGCTGCTTGGATATACAGGACAAGATGTATGAACTGTAAGTACCTTTGTGGGCTAGAGAAAGAGCAAGAGTTATTTCATCGTCTCCGTGGCATCGCCTTTGTGGCATTGACTCGGGGCATCTCATTTGGACCCTATCGTGAGCTTCGCTGCGTATACTCTGATTGTGTGCTTGGTACATAAATCGGCTTCCACTGTAACTTGGTTGTTTCGATGATAACTTTCGTGTTTAACAACATCGCCTTGTACGAGCGCAACTCCAGGCTCGTACGGCATCACGTCCCGAAGAGAACGATTGTCCCGCGGGAGAGCTGCAACGTGGTGATTTCACGTTCAGCGGGGACTATTGGGCTTGCGGGAGTTTGGGGCGTGACAGTATGGGCTTTTAACCACTCTGGTAAACCGTAGTATATAGCTCGCACTACGGGCGTGTGTTGCGCTGGTTGCTACCCCCGCGGTATATCGATTTCTGGAGTCTCGCTGGTCGCTACCCCTGCGGTATGTCAATTTCTGATGTCCATTGACGTGTGTGTGAGTTGTGAGGTAGATCGAGTAGCCTACCCTTGCCCATACGTCAAAAAGTTGTCCTTATTGGATTCATATAGATTGTTTTATACAGCGTACTTATTTATTTTCAAATTATATGCATGTTTACTGTATTCAAGTTGGCTCGTATTTTCTGTATCTTGTTACGTCCCTCTAAGGACCTGGTCCTCTGCCAGGTGTATATGCTCTTGAGTATTTGCAAGAGTACGGGCCTGGACCTGACGCATTCCTTTCTGCCGAGGAGGTCTTACCTTCTGAGCATCGTTGATTATCTAGCAATGGGTTCTTTTAGCTGATGCACTTCTGTCTTCACATTATTTTATATTGGAGACTTTATACTCCTCTCTCATTTTAGTTTTCGTTATAGTCATTGGTAGTGGATTTGTCTCCACCCGACTATTATTTTGTGGATATTTCAGACTCCTTATTCTAGCTTAGTATTTCTTTTCTATGACTTGTTGTGTTGATGAGATTAGCATATCTGTGACTTATGACTTTATATATACCACATGTGAGTTTATATTCATATTACAATGTACGTATGGGTTATGGTTTCCATATATTGGAGTTGCCATATTCATACGGCTGGCATGCTTACGTGTTCTAGTCCTACGTATTATTGGGACTGGGGCATGACATATTTTTGTGGTGGCCCATGCAGGTCGAGTTAGTCGTTTCGGTTACGTCACTGTACCGAGCGGGCCTGCACCTAGGATTAGAATTCTAGATCTCATCCACACTTGACTATAACTTACCTTCCTTCCAACATGTCCTACTTAAGTGCTTGTATCCTGCTTGATTCATGTACTCTTCTTAATCCTTCGTCCATCTCTTGCAGAGAGATGAATTTGCATAACGGGCATGCCGCCACCGGGGACAACACGTCTCCAGGGGACGACGACCAACCACTAGGAGTGACCTCAACGACACCTCTTCTTCCCGGACCGGATGGACTGTCTAACAATCAAATTCCATCAACTCCTTCCATGATACCTAATGGGACTTTTCCAGCTCTACTAGCACCGCAAGATGGCCAAGCGCAGCTGTTCCAATTCTTCCAGATGATAATGCAAGAACAAAGGCAGCAAACAGCAGAGCAGAGGCTAGAATTTCTGGCAGCACTTGAGAGAATGGCTGCACTAGCCCTTGTACCAACCCAGGCACTAGCTTCAGTACCACAAGCTCGGGTTGGTTCAGTCAAGGACTTTGTGCAGATGGGCCCTAAGCTATATAAGGGAAATGAGAGTCCAGAGGAGACCACGAACTGGATTGCCAATACCAAAAAGTTGTTAGAGGCATCACAACTACCTACTGACCTATGGATGATTGGCGTGAGGACTCAGTTAGAAGGCAACGCACATCACTGGTGGGAATCAATGGAACGCCAGTTGGGTACGCGTTAGACTTGGGAACAATTCTTGGAATGCTTTGAGAGGAAGTACTTCCCGGATACTGTAAGGGACGCATTGTACCATCAGTTCCTCCATCTAGAGCAAGAGGACAAGACGGTTGATGAGTATGACGCAGAGTTTAGCCGTCTCAGTAAGTATGGCACAGTCCTAATACCTAATGACTTGGAGAAGGCTAAGAGGTTTTACCGCGGGCTGACTCAGGAGCTCCAGCAATATACTAGCTCACAGTTCCGGATCTCTTATGCCGTGTTATTGACAGAGGCCAGGATCCAGGAGGCCATCAACAAGGGCAACGAAATTCAACAAAGAAGTCACCAAGGACCAGTAAAGACACAGTAAGGAGGACCCATCAGACACCCTTTGACACGCCAGCAACCAGATAGTACTGCACCATATCCAACCAAGGACCCCCGTACTTGTCACTTTTATGGTAAGATAGGTCATATTCATAGAGACTGTCATCGTCGATTGGGGCTGTGCATGATATGTGGATCAAGTCACAATCAAACCCGAAGATGTCCTCAGCAGAACCAGAGGTCTATGGCATTAGAATTAGGAACACCGCATACACCCTCAAGTAAAGAAGACCAAAGTGACCCACCACTGCTTCTATAGTCTGCACAAATGGAGGGGACTAGACCCCAGTTGAACAACCAAGGACAAGGCCAAGCACTCATTATGACAAGTATGGGAGAGCAGACACAGGAAGCCGTAGATACAGGTATAACCTTTTAGTTATAATTGTCTTTGCATACTCATAACCCCATTGTGATAAGATCTTAGATGTACAAATAGATGTAGAATTATATATATATGGTAGTTTAGCAGTTATGAGGATGTATGTATATTTTACCCAGATGGCATACACGCGATGCTAATGGATGACGTGAGTAGCAGTAGTAGAATTCTTCCCTATCCTTATCTCGCCCTCTTGGGTGACTCATCTTCTCCTTTTATATTCGTTCCTTATCTCGTGCTTAACTCTTCCTATCATAGTCGTATCTTTCGTGCCATTATGAATTGTTTGATTCATATCAACCTCACCCCTATTTTGTTAGTTAAAGATAAATGTGTTAGTAATGCTTGATAACTAAGGATGAGTTCTTAATATGTATATGCACTATAGAAATATATGTATTCTTTATTAGTTAACCCTTAAGTAGCACCATACAGCATAGTAGAAATTGTTAGATCATTTGAGGCAGATCATACCCCTAATAGTTAGTCAAGACCTTAATTGTTTCCCTAAAAACTTAGACTATGCCTAGGAAAGAGTTGAAGGCACTTGTTACGAACTGATGACTATGACAAATTGCTGGCGAGGTAGCGACAGTTGCAGCCAGACGATTATGGTAGAATAGTCGAATTACTTGCAGCCATACTGGCCAGGTGGCGTGGCAGTATTAGACTATGATACTTGACGGGTATGGGAAAAGTCATAGTTATGAGATTCTAGACAGGTATCCCAAGATTCTCGACCCAATAAATGTATTTACCTTACAAACCTAGACAATAGCTTCAAAGAATGTGACTACTAGTAGAATCTTGTAAGTTGGGTAGTGTAGACGAGTTAGAGGATGATAAAATAGTGGATGGACAATAGATGAGGAAGTGTTAGAATGGCAGACTATGAGTTTCAGGAGTCCTACTAGATACCAATGTAGTGTAATAGTTATAGTTATCATTATGAATATGGGTTAGTGTCAATTTCGAGGACAAAATTTTTGTAAGTTGGGTAGAATGTAAAACCCCTATTTCAAAAAAAAAATATTTTTTTTTAATTAATAATTTAAATATAGTATTTAGTGGCTAATTAGGAGAAATAGATTTTTAATAAATTTTATTTTAGGTGTTCGGACACTTAGAGGATTTTTGGGACCATCAGGAATTTTTCGGAATTTATTCCATGTAGGAGACCCCCTTGAGCAGTTGCTAGCCTAATGGTGTGCATTATTCTAATCCATGAATTTTCTTATTAGTATATATATAATATATATGTATATACAAATATATATATGTATATATATATTTAGAAAGGAAAAGAAAAGAAAGTGAAAGAATTATTAAATAAGAATTTAATAATAATAATAATAATAACACTATATTACCATCTCTTAGTAATTTGCTTGCTCCCATCCTTTAGCACTTGCTGTTACCGCCCGCCTTTAGCAAACTTGCTAACTCATAAAGGATCGTCCACTTCAACTTAGCAAATTGCTTCCAGAACCCGCCCCCTTCAGCAGCCTATTCCCTTCCTTTTTTTTTTTACACGCGGACCTAACAACTCCTATTCTCTCTTCCTATTATATAATATATATACATATATTATTTCATAAAACCCTAACCTAAAATATACAGACCCCCACTTCTCATCTAGAGCCGCCGTCACAGCCAGAGAACCCCGCCAAGCCGTCCAAACCATCCCGACGACTCCGACCTCGCGCACTACAGATTCCCACACGAGGCACCTTCGCTCCGGAATTGTTTCCCGTCGACTCGCTCAACCAAACGCCATTCCGTCTTTACCGGTATGCTCAGCCCTTAACCCTCTTCCATATTTGTATTATATCCAACCTCAAAAAACGTGTACCCCTAGGCGAAAAATAGCGCCCAAGTTGGCGCGAACAGACCGAATTCTGGGATCGCAGAAAACTGCGGTGACCACCCATGTTGTCGAGTTCGTATCTCCCACCACAGAGATCCAAATTCGATGATTCTTTTTGATATGTGTAGAACACTTGACCTAGTTTATTTTTTGTTAAATAACCCTAGATTATTAGCTGCTGTGGACAGAATTAAATTCGTCACAAAACTGTGCGAACCCACTTTTTCCAGAATTCTAAAAGTTGGGAAACGGAGCGCGCCCCGCCAAACGGGATCGCCCCGCCGTGTACCAAGTGTACCGAGCGGTGCACGCAGTGTAACCGGATACGTGAAAATTCGTGGAAACTGATTCGGACGCGTGTGCGCGCCGAAATCAGGCTGTATCCGCGGACACACCCCGTATCACAACTTTTGTGGAACTCGCGCGTATTTTGTGCACGCTTGTCAGATTACGACGAAACTTACGCCACTGGACTCGTGGTAACGCGCTGATCCCGTGACCAAATTTTCACAAAATTCTGGGACGGTTGACCAAATCGCTAATTGGCGGGACCCATAGTTGACTTTTTGGAAAAAATTATGTTCGGCTCATCGGAATCCACATTTGGACATACCGTTGGGTTCATATTGACATTTAGAGTTGTTTGACCTATAGTTTGTCCCATTTTGAGACTGTTACACTCGGCACGCTTTTTGGTGCAAAGTGGGCCATATGTGGACCCCACTTTTGCCCAAAATTACCGTTTTGCCCCTGTGTCCAAATTGGACGAAAGGGATGTGCTTTTTAGCTATTTTGCTCATTCCGAAAACATTGGTGATGTTTATTTCAGCATCCGGAGATATTGTTCTGTGGCCATAGCTTTTGATCTTGTGCGTTTGACTTCTGGACAGTACACCTTGTAGCTTTCTTACCAGGCAAGATACCTTGCCAAATTGTTACAGTACTTTTGCATGCTATTTATATTTCTTTATATTTATTGTATTTCTGTTTATTCTTGCATGTGTAGTTTTCTTTCAGTCATTACTATGTATTATATATGTTGACACACACATGGCACTTAGTATAATAGAGGACAATCATTAGGCGTATGGGCTTTTAACTACTCTGGTAAACCGTAGTATATAGCTCGCACTACGGGCGTGTGTCGCGCTGGTCGCTACCCCCGCGGTATGTCAATTTCTGGAGTCACGCTGGTCGCTACCCCCGTGGTATATCGATTTCTGATGTCCATTGACGTGTATGTGAGTTGTGAGGTAGATCGAGTAGCCTACCCTTGCCCATACGTCGAAAAGTTGTCCTCATTGGATTTATATAGATTATCTTGTACAGCGTACTTATTTATTTTCAAATTATATGCATGTTTACTGTATTCAAGTTGGCTCGTATTTTCTGTATCTTGTTACGTCCCTCTGAGGACCTGGTCCTCTGCCAGGTGTATCTGCTCTTGAGTATTTACAGGAGTACGGGCCTGGACCTGACGCATTCCTTTCTGCCGAGGAGGTCTTACCTTCTGAGCATCGTTGATTATCTAGCGATGGGTTCTTTTAGCTGATGCACTTCTGTCTTCACATTATTTTATATTGGAGACTTTATACTCCTCTCTCATTTTAGTTTTGGTTATAGTCATTGGTAGTGGATTTGTCTCCACCCGACTATTATTTTATGGATATTTCAGACTCCTTATTCTAGCTTAGTATTTCTTTTCTATGACTTGTTGTGTGGATGAGATTAGCATATCTGTGACTTGTGATATTATATATACCACATGTTAGTTTATATTCATATTACAGCGTACGTATGGGTTATGGTTTCTATATATTGGAGTTGTCATATCCATACGGCTGGCATGCTTACGTGTTCTAATCCTACGTATTATTGGGACTGGGGTGTGATAGGCCGATAGCCATCGGAGACCTTTGGAGTTCGAGGTATAGTTTAGATTTTGTTTTGTGTTTGTTCTTGGTTGTTGTTAAAGATTAAGTTCTTAAGGTGGTATTTTATTCTAGGTGGGTGGTTTGGTGTTTTTGAGGATTTTTCTAACACGAGGCACGATTCGCTTTGGTGGAGGCAGAAAGCTTAGTCCGTGATTCATCGGACCTTTCACTATTCTAAAGAAGGTCGGTACAGTTGCTTATAGACTAGACTTGCCACCTGTACTGGAGGGAGTGCACAACGTGTTTTACGTGTCGCAGTTGAGATGATACGTGGCAGATCCTAGTCATGTGTTGGATCACTCGAAGATAGAGGTAGGCCCTACTCTTAGCTATCTAGAGTAGCCAGTTGAGATTCTGGATAGGACAGAGAAGGTGGTGAGGAACCAGACTATTCATTTGGTGCACATTGCATGGAGTCATCACTCTACGGGGGAGTCTACCTGGGAGAGAGGGGATGAAATATGAGAGCGTTATCCATATTTGTTTGTGCCTTGAGGTATGTTATTTTCTAGTTATGTTACGTTCATTGTTATTTTCTTTCATAGTTAGTTGTGATTCTTTAGTTCTGTTCTATTATTTTCTAGGGGTAATTTTTATCTTTAAATTTTGAGGACAAAATTATTTTAAGGAGGGTAGACTTGTCACTACCACATTTTCTAGGAAAGGGTATTTTAGTAATTTTCTATTTAATTAATTATTGTGCTTGATAAATAATTATTTGTGGTATTATTTAATTGTTGTTAAATATTATTTATTTAATTTTGACTTGTGTTAGTGGACCTAACTAGTTTAGTTTGGACCCATGGACCAACATGAATTAATTAGTTAGACTTAGCCCATTTAGAAAGCCCATTGTTAAGGAGATGGATTAAATTAATTAAATCATTATACTAGAAGCTTCCTTCCTTAATTATTTCTTTATGAGATGCCTGAAGGAGAATAATGGACATTACATGATTACTTGAGGGAGGGGAATAGGGGCCGGTCTATTTAAAAAGAGGGGGAAAATTCTCTCTCCTCTTTTTCATTCCAAATCTAGATCTAGAATTTCCTACTACCAAATTTTCTTCACTCTCACTTCATTTTCCTTCCAAATTTCTTCCAATTCCTTTTCAAATTACCATTAGAGACTTGAAAAATAAGGATCTAAAAGGAGAAAGTAAGGATCTACAAAGAGGAGCAATGATCTATAATTTGGAAGCAATTTTATCTCAATTGGAGGTTTCATTGGGAATCTATCTCCCAATAGGTATAATTAAGTTTTTCCCTTAAAATAGCTTCTAAATCTGAGATTTAATCATGAAAAATTAACCCATATGTATGTACTACCCATAGGATTTGGTTTTATGTTCATAGGAGGGCTATTGAGAAAGTTATGGTATTTTTTGTGTCAATTTTGGGGGAATTTCGAGATTGACATTTGTTGTGTGTGTCATATGATCCTATAGATCAATTTGACATGCGTTTATGTTTTTGGCACTAGTGTCGTATCCATAATTGGGTACGTATAGGTCGTATCCCAATAATTTTGTGATACGTGTTATTTTGGGAGTTTTTCCTCCGACATGGGACTTTGTACATATCGTATTTTGACACGGACACATAGATCTATATTTGACACTTTGTTTTGTTCATAAATATTATATGTGACTTGCTTGTGTCCTTCGGGGTACAATTGGATGTGTGGTGGACTCGTGTCGCATGCTTATCCTAGATCTAGTGGGATACGGTGTGATACTCTCCATTTGTTGTGTATTTATGTGTAGATCTAATTAATTATGCTTTAATTCTTGAATTATAATTGTATATATATATATATATATATATATATATATATATATATATATATATATATATATATATATTATATATATGTATTATGGTATATTTATTATAGTGTTTATTGTATCATAGATCAATGTATTATATATGTACTAATAGAATATATATTATGTAGCTTTCTTCTACATGCATTAGTATTTATGTTATAATATATGTTAGGGATGTAAATATATGTATATATTTTTATAAAATATATGTATATGTTTTCATAAAATATATGTATATGTTTTTATAAAATATATGTATATGTTTTTATAAAATATATGTGTATATTTAATTAAGTAATTAGATTATTTATAGTTATTATTTGATTATTTATATATATATGTATGGATGTATATTTATTTTATATATTGTATGTGTGTGTTGTTGCTATATTAAATATGTACATAATAATAGGAGAGGGTGTGTATAGTTATTATATATATAGATATATATATATATTATATTTAGTTGGGTGATATATATATATATATATATAAATATATATATATATATGTTTTATCGAAAATGATCCAAGAGAGGCGAGAGGAGAATATATTATATATATATTTTACAGGTTTTCAGCGACGGAGTTTTGGTGACAACAGCCGCTGTCACAGAACAGCAGCAGCCGCTGTAGCTAAGAGACGGTGCCATTAATGATAGCAGCCGCTGTCATTAATGAGGGGCAGCGACAGCGACAGTGGGAATGGTGACGGCTGCAAACCATCATCAAAGCAGCAGAAGTAGTGTAGATTCCAACAGCAGCAGCGACGGTGGTTTCAGTGACAACCAGAACTGTCATTAAAAGCTTGGTTTCAGCGTATCAGTGTTTTTCATTACTGTTTTCAGCGACAGCTAGGCAGATTATTACATATATGGGTTTATATACTGTATTTTTATATATATGTATATATATGTATTAATATTAAGATAATATACTATTATTGCTATATTTCTTATTTGTATAATATTAGTATATATTTATATATTATATATGAGGGTATTTAGTATATCAAGGTATTGAGTATTACCTTGTGGAAACCAAGGTAAGTGGGATACTCAAGATACGGGGTTTGGGTGTCAAGATTATGGTTATTGTTGGGATACCAAGTTGGTTCAAAACCATTGTTCCTATTTGATGTGTAATTGATATTCTATATTATTATACATAATTGTTTGATATATATGTATTGTGATGTTTACCTTAGAATTTACATATCCGGAGATACGGTATCCTAATATTTTAAGATATGGTTTTTATAACTTAGATTTTAATATCTTGACCCAAGATTTTTGTGTTAGACTTATGCAACCTAGAAATAGATAGTTGACCTTAGCTTGACCATAGTTGATCATAGTTGACTTTAGAGTTGACTATAGTTGACTTTTGACTTAGAATTAACTTATTGACCTAGAAGTTGACTACTTTAACTTATTCTCTTTTCGGAGCCTTGTATTGATGTTGTATTCCTTATCTAGGTCTTCGAGGCACCGAGTCAGATATCTGTTAGACTATTCATTGGACTTCAGGCGAGTATATTCTCTAATAGTTTCTCATTTATGATATCCTCTATGTTTATTGTATCTAGTTTAGATATCCATGTTCTCTTGACACTATGGTTACATGGATTGGTATATCCGAATCTCGTCATGAGATGTTATTCCTTGGTATATTTGGGTATATGGTACAAGTATTATTTCATTGGTTATCTTGTATATGTACAAACATTGATTCTCGGGAAGACTAGCTATCTTCTTGGGAAATCTCGTGCCATAGAATACCGTGGTTGGATCTATTATACCAGTCGATGGTGGAGAGTATTAGTATAGATATGTGATCAATATCCCTATTGTATCAAGTATTGATTACTGAATAGTGTTGATCATACACCGCACGTATGATTAGCCAGGCCGTATTGCATCTTGCCTCAGTCGATCACATGTTAAGCTAGTACTCACACACTTAGTTATTAGTATTCTTGTTTCATTGGCATATTATTCATTATTTTATTTATTTTTAGTATTTTCTTATTGTATATATATCTCTTGTATCTATTGTGCATCTTGTTTATCCACAGCTATTTACTGTTACATAGTTTTTATCATTGATTAGAACTGCTGCTAGAGATATACTCTGCTCCTTTCCTGACTGGATATATTTTTCCAGATAACACTGAGGAGTGGTACCCTACCTATTATGGACCCCAGGATGTTGTGGGTTTAGATTCTGAGACCCTAGCTCAGGAGGGACTTATCCCAACTGAGACAGTTGACCCAGGAGTTGTAGTTTCGTAGTATTCTTTTATACTGGATTTGTCTCCAGCTTATTTCTGTACTTCTTCAGACTCATTGATGTATTATTTTAGACTTATGAGTTATATTGTGACTATTCTATTCTTTATCTGATTCTTGCTCATTTCTAGCTTTGTTCTGTGATTAAGTATACTATCATTATTGGTGATTTATTATATTATTAGATAGATTATCTAGACAGCGTTCTACCGCCGATTCTGCGGCGTAGGCTGGGCGTTGTTTTCGACTTGTACCCTTACACCGGGTGTGGGTCGTGACAATGTTGGCTATGAGTTGCTGGGTTTTAAACAAAATGTGTCTTGCTTTAATCTGTTGGAGATAGAGAAGAATATGTCGTGCTTAGATATAATACTTCTTAAGAAATTTGCCATTGATAAGCATCATTATCAAGTCTCCATTAGGCTTTGTAAGCCTGAAGGCTCCGTTGGAGAATATTGTCTCCACCACATAAGGACCTTACCATTTAGCCTAGAATTTTTTTTTCTTATGGGTTAGGATCATAGGTCTCCTCACTGAAAGGACCAATTTATCGACTTGGAATACTCTTTACTTGATATTTTGATTAAAGGATCTTAAAATACGGGCTTGGTATAGTTTAATATGTTGTTGAACGTGCAGGCACTTTTTATCCAATGCTTCTAATTTTTGAAAGCGTAATCGATCATTATTCTCTACCGTTGTCTCATTAGAAGTAGCTATTCTGAGAGAAGGTATTTGGATTTTGAGTGAAAGAACTACTTCCCATCCATAGACCAGAGAGAATGGTGTACAACCTGTTGGAGTTCGAACTATCGTACGATAAGCCCATAAACACTCCCCAAGTTTCTTATTCCAATCGCGTTTATTGGATGAAACAAACTTTTTATGGAGTTTGATTATGGTCTTATTGAAGAATTTTGCTAAGTCGTTGGCTGTTGGATTGTAGGCCGTAGATGCGATATTCTGGATCTGATTCGTGTCACAAATCTGATAGAATGCTTTACTGGCAAATTGTGGCTCATTGTCATGTATTATCCTCCAAAAAATACCGAAACGATATATAACATGGTATTTGACAAAGTAAATTATGTTGGACATTTTAACTTCGATAAGCAGGACTACCATTTGGAGAAGTAATCAGTTTTTGCAAGTATAAAATGATGTCCTCTAGAAGAAGAAGGACTGATAGGACGAATAATATCCATTATCCAAGCTTCAAAAGGCCAGGAGGCAGCGGTAGGTTATAAGAACCTTGCTAGTTGGTAGATAAAATAAGCATAAATTTGACATAATCTGTATTTACGGGCGTAGTCTACGGCATCTGCCACCATGGTGTGCCAATAATAACCCATTCTCCTTAGCGGTCTTGTAATTTATGAACCAACTAATGTGCTCCACATATTCCACCATGAGCCTCATGGAGTGATTGTGTCGCTTTAGGTTTGGAAAGATAACATAGCAACATTCCCTCATAAGAACGACGATATAATATTTTAGATGAGGCGTCTTAGTATAATCGGAATGAGCATCTTTTGATGAAAGTAGCTTCTTTCGAATCTTCTAGAAAAATCCCAAAAGCACTGTAGTCTATAAAAAGGTTTCTTCAATCTTTATCTATGGAAGTTGAAGTTATGACGTAACTTTTTCCAACATACAAGTTATTTTTTGTACAAAACAACTTTTGTCCTGTTAGCATAATTGAATTTTGTATCTTTAGGGAAACAACCAATGATGCTGCTAGGCCGACTAAAGTGTCAACTTTCATATTCTATGAATGAGGCACATGCTCGATGAAGAATTATTTAAAAGTAAGAGCCAGTTTGATCATCGAACCGCGTACTCTCCCCTGATCGGATTGATTATCAGTTTAGAATCTACATAGGCTTCAAGATATTCTATCTCTAATTCTTTAGCCAATTAGAGACCGATGAGTAAAGCATTATATTTTGCAACATTATTGGAACATGGTTTACTAAGAGAATATGCTCGATAAATAAGTAGTTTGTTAGAAGATACTAGGACTATGCCAACTGTAGCTACTATATTGCCTTTGGGTCCTCTTCTTGATGCACTATCAAATAATAGTTGCCATGTGTCATCTCCTATTGCCATATTAGATTATAAGACTTCATGTGGGATGTTATTATATAGTTTGAAAGTTTTAGCTACAAGATGAGCTACCAGGAAATCAGCTAGCACTTGACCCTTTACTGCTTTTTGCGGTACATATACCAAGTCATAAGGTGATAGCAGCATTGCCATGTAGCCAACCGAGAATTGAGTGTGCTCTTCTTGGTCATCAATACCTAGAGGGGATTTACCCTAGATAAGACATGAATGGTATGACCTGACATGTAATATCGTATCTTCTGAATAGCAAACATCAAAGCAAGGCATTCTTTTTCTACAGAATTTTATTGATGTTCAGTATCGACCATCATACGAATAAGATAATAGATCGCCTGTTCATGGCCTTTGTTGCTCTTTTGTGCAAGAAGAGCTCCTAGGGAGTGATCCATTGCTTCAACATATATAAAAAGGGTTTCCCTACGATCGAAGATACCAAAACTGAAAGATTTGTTAAATATCGTTTGATTTTGTCGAATGCTTGTTAACATACTTAACTCCAGACAAAGGATACGCCTTTCTTCATTAACTCAGTGAAGGGTCAACATCATCCTGAGATATTGGAGATGAACCTCCTAATGTATACCAGACGACTTTATAGACCACTGAGTTCTTTAAGATTATGTGGAGGCTATATTTTAAGGATATCTTAATTTTATCGGGGTCAATTTAAATACCTTTGGAAGTTATAACAAATCCAAGTAATTTGCCACTGGAGACTCCCAGAACAGATTTGGTGGGATTGATCTTCATCTGGTAGTGGCACATTAATTCGAACACAATCTTCAAATCTTGAAGGTGATCATCTTTGTAGTGACTCTTGACAACAATGTCATCCACATACCATTCTATTATTTTTTATAAATGCTTTTGGAATATTGTACTCTTGGCTCGTTGATACGTTGTACTTGCATTTTTTAAGCCGAAGGGCATGACTGTATAACAGTAAACTCCTAACGTTATACGAAATAAGGTATCTTTTTCATCATTAGGCGATATCTTGATCTGATTGTATCCTGAGAATCCATCCATGAAGGATATATGTTCAAAGCCATATGTATTGTCGATCATGACATCTGTGAGGGGAAGAGAAAATTCAACTTTTGGATAGGCCGAGTTCTGACTTTGATAATCTACGCAGATCCAAATTTTCTATTTTTCTTTATGACTGGAACGATATTGGCTACCTAGTCTGGATATTGCTCTTATAGAACGAAGCCACATGCTATGAGCTTGTTGACTTCTGCTTCAATTGCATCCATCATATCCGGAAGAAATTGCCATTGTTGTTGTTTCACCGATTTAGCATTTGGAAGAATAATGACCTTGTGTGTGGCTATTTGAGGATTTAGGACAAGCATATCCTTATAACTCCAGGAGAAGACATCGACATAATCTTTTATTAAATAGAGTAGAGCGTGTTGATCTTCTTCAGGAAGACTCTTGCCAATGAAGATTGGTCTTAGGGAATATTCTTCTTCTACATCAATTTGTAGTATTTTATTCTCTGTAGGTGGTTCACGTTGCTCAAACCGAAGCTCCCATTGGGTATCCATTTTTTGTGCCTATTAATCACTTTTGAATGGTTCCAATAATTTAACGCCCTCCTTACTTGGGGTAGTTGAGACCATATTTACAGAGAAAGCCTGTTTGAATATTTCACCCATGCTTTCGTCAAAATCCTACAATGATGAGTCAAAGGAATGATAATACGTTTCTTCTTCTGATAATGAACTTTTATGACTTGTTGGTGGTTTAACATACCCTAAACCATGACCAGTCCATTGGTAGTATGTTACTGGTTTCCTTTAAGAGAGAGGTAACGTATAGGAGTCTGGATGCCCTTTCCATAATTTAGTCCCC
The DNA here is from genome assembly GCA_036927795.1 of Iris macrosiphon. Classification (NCBI taxonomy): domain Eukaryota; kingdom Viridiplantae; phylum Streptophyta; class Magnoliopsida; order Asparagales; family Iridaceae; genus Iris; species Iris macrosiphon. The sequence continues at coordinate 55,175,217 of JAYESA010000007.1, forward strand.
AGCCAGATTTTAAGTTGTAGCCTATCCTTTGTATGATGTTCTTGATTGGTTGGTTGTAACGATACAGTTGTAACTTTTCCATATCCTTGTCAGAACCATCAGTTTACGAGAATCTTTTGTTTCTACCTTTGCTAAAAATTATATGATGTTGCTTTTCTTGTCTCGTTGGGACTACAAAACTTATGCCTTCTCATATGGCTCATATGACGAACCATATTTGAATGGATATGCCGAGGATATAAACAGAGGTTCGTAGAGGTGAAGGGCATCAAAGAATTTTTTAGTAAAGGGTTCAACATTAATGTAGTGCGAAGTAGAGTGTTCTTTATTCGTAAAATATAAAAAAATCATCTTCCACATAGTCGACAGAATCTTTAGCCTTGATATGAGGCTTGACAAGATTGATGACTAGAGGATGATTCACTGATATTGATGGCTTGTTATGATGAAGGTCAATAAAAAGTGGTTTATTCTCTATTGTTGGTTGTTCATTGCATCGAAGGTTGATGACCAATAGAGATGACTTGTACAGGTCGATGCCGAGAGGCTTTGAAGGAGTTAGACGAGTAGTATGTCCTTTGACTGATTATAAGAGGCGCTTCTTTTGGAGTATTTTTAGGTTGATTACTATCTTGATTAGCTTTCTCTTTCATATAATCTAGTGTATAGAGTATAAAGTCATCGAAATAGGCTTCGACATCTTTGAAAGTTTTAAGGTCAGCTACCTCTGTTTTGACCTCTCCTCTATTGTTTACATACTTGAAGTATTGATGTAGGGTGGAGGGTAAAATTATATGCTCGTGTATCCATGGCCATACCATCAAAATATTGTAGGATACGTCAGAGTCAATCACATAGTATGTGACTTCAGTACGTAGATCGCCTATTTGAATTTTAGGCATTTTTTTTGGTGGTTTACTTCTTTTAGCATTGAAGACTAGAATGGTAGTACCGGTAGCAGATATATTGTGCATCGGTATCTTTATTCTTCTCAAAGATAATCAATATTGAAGACGTTTTGAAGATAATGGCACTATGGCTTGTTCGCTAAATGATAAACTGGGTCTGCGTACCGTATATCCGATGTAATGATGACCTCTGACTCTTCAGTTTCTGCCTTTGTCAGCTGTCAGTCTATTTCATTAAATATTGAGAGAGAGAGTAGATCGTTTGTGTGCCATCCTTTGTAACATTAAGAAAGTGTGTCACTTTTCTACTCTATGAATAGTGCGCCGTCCTTTGAAATTAGTAGACGTTGCGCCAAAGTAAGGAAATATGCGTCTTTCTTTTAGAAGAAGTAGAAAGTGCACCATTCTTTTGTAGCTGGATTTATTTATAAAAAATTATGCCATCTATATGAGTCACAATTTTTATGCTTCTACAGTATGATCACCCTCTCTAGGGAGAATATGATAATTTGGAAGCCAATAATGGAGGATCTAATTTGGTGGAAGGACTTGCATGGTCCGTTGGAGGGTGATGAATGGAAATGTCTGGAAACGACTGGATCAAAAGTCTATTGGATTCATCCGCCAATGGCTGGACGACTCGGGATTTTACTATGTGTCCATAGAGAGTTCTATAAAAGCATTGTGGGAGAAGCTACATTTGTTGTATGAAAGGAAGACGGCTGGCAACAAGGAATTTTTGATTCGCCAACTCATCAACTTGAATTACACATAGGGCTGCCCCGTGTCACGCCCCGATTCCGTAGAATCTATAGTTGTCCCCCGGGAGTGACGCCATACGTGTCTAGGTTAAGCAACGCAAAAGACTAAGGTATTTTATATAACGAGCACATATTCATAGTACGCAGATAATTGAAATAAAATATTGAAACATGGAAAAGTTCTCTTGATTGATAATGAACATCTTTTTACAAACTATCGAACGAGTAGAATAATTGTTGCATGGGCTTACAAAAATGGACGCAAAATAAGTTAGTTGTCCTATACATTACAATCTTTTACTAAAATTTTAAGATATAGACACCTTCTGGCGAAGCTATCCCCTTTCTACCGAGCCGTATAAGTTATGTGCACGAGCTCCTAGATCTTCAAAATGTCTCTTCGAAGGCACGATCAGGGCGTGCCCGTAGGTGGACTAGATTGGGAAGTCGCTAGGCTCCTTGCAGGATGGTCTTAGTGCGGGAAACCTGTTATAACGAGGGTCAGAACATCAAAATATACTGGTGAAGGCGAGCTAACCCAATTATACCAATCAACAAGTTGTTTATATGAAACATACAAGTTATTTTATAGTCTTTCAATCTTGCCTCAGTCAATTTTACAAGCAAAAATAAGATATAAAAGTTTACTGAAATAAACATGCCACCGTTTGGTGACTTTTACCTTCCCATCCGAACTACCTGCACAATACTTACTATGACCTTCCCTACCACGAAGACATAGTTAGCTTGAATAGTTTAAATATACGAGGGGATCACTGGCATAATGCCATAATGGATGAGTTATAGTCATTGACGAGGATGGTATATAATGAAAGCACACTGTGCGCTGCAAGCTATCCTGTCTAGCACATGAGACTAAACATGAAGTTTTGTCCGGATCAGATCGGTGCTAGTACCCCAGCGACCATCCGCAGATACTATAACCTTGTGCACAAGTTGTCCATTATCAAAGATAGCTATACTAAGTTATCAATTGATATAATTTAAAGCAACACAAGCACGAGACAAGTAGCATGTCATGATTCATTTTGCATAGTCTCCCTGATCAGTTTATTGCATAGCAAGGTATATTCTATACGTAGCACAATTAAAGAAGAAGTATACATTTATTGCATAGCAAGGTATGTTCTATATATAGCAAAATTATAGAAGAATTATACATTCTAACTTAAATTTGAAACACTATGAAATAATATTAGAAGAAAATTAAAATGCAACCAGGTTACCATTTTCTACGTTGGTTGACAAGTACAAATAATCCAAGTCTATTCATTTTTATCTTGACATTTTTTAGTTATTATGGTATCGTTTGATCGAAACAACCAAGAAGGCAAGATTTTAAGTGTGAAGATTTGGAAGAATGGTCAACTGAATTGAATTATAGCCACTCACTAGTTGGTTGAAGAAAGGAAAGAAAAGAGGTGATTCAAGGAAAGAGGGACTTCAAGACTCCGCTCGCACGATGTCTACTGCACGATCACCTGCATTGCAACAAACAAATGATAAATACCTCTTCTACTCTTTCCAAGCTCGGAATGAAATATGGTTCAACGAATGAAAGCAATAAAATCGATCAAAATCGTTCAAGAAAATACAAATTCGAAAACTAACTCAAAAGCACGAACGCAACAAAGCGACATCAAAAACTAGGCAAAAAAACTTACTGGAGAGTTCCCTCTTGACTCTGCCGCTAAGTCCATGCTTGAGGCACAATCTACTGAATATAGGAATCAATTTCAAAGAAATAAATCCATAACGAGAAAAAAATCTTTATTTTATCTATCTCAATCGAACGATATCGATTAGTATTTCTTAGCCGCGCTCCCCGAAAAGGGGGAACATGGCACCACACCCCGGTATTACAATATCTGAACGAGATTCAGGGCATTATCAATCAACTATCTGCGAAGAAGATGGTGATTACGAATGAGCTTCAGGCCTTACTAATTTTGATTTCTTTGCAAAAAAGTTGGGAAACGTTGTTGGTGTAGGTGAGCAACTCCGCTACGAATGGAGTTATCACGATGGAGGCAGTCAAAAGTAGCTTGTTGAACGAGGAGGACCGAAGGGAGAATCTGGAATCGTTGCAGGAGTCCCCTCTGGTGGCTTCCTACGGAAAGGAAAAACTCAAGTCACTGGTAAGGACATGAGGGAGTTCTCGGGATCTTGAGACTGTGTACCGCAAGTAGGTCTACTATCACTGTAGCAAAATAGGTCATATCAAGATTTACTGCATGAAGCTCAAAGTTGAGAAGGCCAAAAGAAAGGATGACCAGGAGGATCGCACGTCTATGAGAGAAATCATCATCATAGCAACCAATGCAGAGGAATCTTATGGCATGTATCATGATGGCAATTGGATCATGGACATAGGGCGTCGTATCATGCTACCCCATATAGGAGGATCTTCTCGTTATACCAAGACGGCAGATTTGGACGTATAAAAATAGATGACTAGAGGACATATGTAGTTATAGGCATCGATGATGTGCACTTGACAATGAAGATTGGTTAGAAGCTCATTCTCAAGGGTATACGACATGTATCGAGTTTGCGCTATAACTTGATTTCGGTAGGGAGGCTGGCGGATGATGGTTATCGCAGCATATTTGGAGACAAAGATTGGATGCTCATGAAGGGTTCCCAACAGATGGCTCAAGGAGTTATATGTTGTGCCATGTACAGCTCAAGCCGCTGAGTCGTACAGGCAGGCCACAGACACCGGCTGGAGGCTCGGGGGGTATTTGACAGGTGTTAGTGGATCATCGAAAACTTGTTGAGGAGCGGCTTTGAGATACTTTCAGGATTATGGAGGATTCAGTTCATCGAGACACGACGAATGGTAATAAGCCAAAGATTAAGGGTTAGTCTGTCGGTCCAATGACTGTTGGTCGATCTTTAGGTGGGGTTTGTTCTACGGATCCAATTTTGGTGATAGGTCATTTATGAAAGCTTCACGGAGCGACATCAGTTTTATTAGTTCAAAGTCAGGGTGGAGATAAAGGTGTACAACAAACTCAATCAGAGGCGGGTGACTTCCTATTTACACAATTTTAGGGGAGCTGTGGATCAGTGTCAGCATGCATAGTTCATAATATTTTGATCGATGATGCACGTGTACGGGGGAGATTTAGTATTGGACAAAAAGGTAGGTAGGTTCATGAGTCCTAGTCTCGAGGAAACTATACGTTCGCTTAGCTAGGCCAGCCAAGGGCTAAGAAGCTCCTCGGAATGGTAGTACATTCTGACGAAAGACGGAAGTCGGGGACAGGCAGCCAAGATTCACGGTGAAGCTGATCGTCATAGATTTTAGTCTTAGCAGTGTCATTGATGTCAGCAGGATCCCATTGGTGCTGGAGGTGTTACTCATGGAAGCTAGCATCGACGTGACGGTCGAGGAGTTGGAGACAAAGAAAGATGCACAAAATCTCAGAATATCAGAGATAGATGGCATGGAGAAATATGAACTCTGTTGTGGGGCGATAGGTATAGAGTCCAGTTGAGGAGCCATCGGGTCAACACCCTCTTATTAGACTGTAGGGGAATATTGTTAGAGTCCAGTTTGGAATAGTTGTAGCTATTTTAGGTATAATCGCAGTTTTTTATTTAGTAAATCGTATTATGACATAGAATATGATTTTCTACTCCTATATATATGGGTTGAGGGTGGAGGCCAAAAGAATATTGTACAAAGTTGAGATTTGGGGTGCCTGTCCACAAAAAATTTAAGAGAAAGTCCGTACTTTGCTCTTAGAGTTCTTTGCCATCCAAGACAGAAGGAAGAAGGGATCTAATCGATGAGTCGTTAACTTCGGTTAGGGGAATTGATATGGGTTGTTGAGTGATTTCATTGTAATCATTGCCATTTTTTCTTGAGTGTGGTGAGCTGGTTGAACCTATTAGGGAAAATGGTTCAACATTGATTTTTTTAATATTTTAAATTTACGTGAGTTATATAGATTTTTCCAGGTGACGTAGTCACCGTCATATACATTATCTTTATTTGTGCTTAGTGTTTGTTAGACAGGGGTTGGTTATCTCAGGTGGGTTAGCAAAATATCTCCATGCGCCCAACATAAACATGTATCATTGACAACATACTAACCCTCTTATCTTGAAAAAGAATATATAACTCTAACATATGAAATAACAAGGATAAAGGAGTTGGATTAAGGCTCAATAATACGTAAGCCTTAGGTCAGTTCGGCATAAATTGTTTGGTTTAGGGTTTAGTATTCCCACTCCCCACCGCCATCCAAACCCCAACAAAAATTAAAAAAAAGTAAAATAATAATTATTTTTATTTTTATTATTATTACAGTTAAACATAACCAAAAAATAGTCAATTAAGTCCCAAATAAAAATTAAAATAACATCAATGTTAAATTAGTCATCACGATACCAAATCTAACATGAACTGTCGGTCAAGACACATGTTAAGGGCTAGGAGGTGGATTTATGAGTAATCTTTTTGTAGTATTTACTTATATTGATGTGAGAAATTAATTTAGGATTCCATGACATAAAATCTCTAGGACTTTTCTCAATAGGACGATTATATATATATATATATATATATATATATATATATATATATATATATATATATATGTCAATGACCCTCTAGTTAAGTGGTTAGTGGAGAGATCCGGGTGTTCGAGTCCCACTGGAAAAGTGGAAGGGATTTAATTACCAAGGGTCAATGTGCTATATATATATATATATATATATATATATATATATATATATATATATATATATATATATATATATATATATATATATATATATATATATATATATTGTGAACACTATAGTGGATTGAAGTCCGTAGCACAAAGCCACCCAGCCAACTCCAAGAGGGGAATTCGAACCCGGACAACTCCTTTGGTGGCTCCCTATCTTAACCATTAGGCCAAGACCAGCGGACATACATATCTACTATTATAATGTGACTTAGAAACAACTAAAAATGAGCCATCTAAGCCGTATGTATATCCTCACCAATTAATTTAAAAAATTAAAAAAAATCACTTCCGTAGTTCTCTGTTACGTAGTTGATTTTAAAAAAAACCTAAAATCCTTCTAATTAACTTAACATATAATAAATTCTAAAATACATTCAAAATTTAAATTATATTTAAACTAACTAAATAATATTTTCTAATTAAACACATATTCAAAATTCTAAAAATATATTTATAATAAATTATAATTAAAATCTTTTAAAATTATATTTAAAATATTTAAACATAACTTAAATTTTAGAAAATTTGAGTTGCGCCCCACTTTATTTTCCCATATTCAAGTTGCACACCACACGATTACCCTAATGTAAGACACACCCCAATTTTGACGTAAATCGTCTAAAACTAACGGTCTACACCTTTGGCCAAAAAAATTTGAAAAAAATTCCTCCCTTCGTACACGATAGAGGAGGGGACAAGCTGGGAAGAAGGAAGTATCTTCGTCTAAAACTAACGTCTAAAACTAATGGTCTACACCACACGATTACCCTTTATTTTCCCATATCTCTACTGACTCTCCTTATTTTTGTATATGACATAATGAGCCATGAAAAGAATATTTATTGGAGAGAGTGGAAACCCTAAACCTAATCCTAGCAGTCGCCTATTATGGTAAGATAACTATCAATAAAAATTGAATCCCACAAAATCATGATCAATTTAAATGGATTAATATCTACCATAACCTTCAAAATCTCGTAATCTGCGTGTGATTTGTGCAGCCCCCATATATGTGCATAAGGACATACGTGCATAGTCGTGCATGCACGTACCCACTACAAACATGCAACGACCACACATGAAACCATGCCCGAAGTGCAAAATGCACCTTCAAAGTGCCTCTTCACCACAGTCCGAGTCGTTAATCCCCTACGAGAAGAGTGGCAAAAATATAAAAAAATTCTTGAGTAATTTAAAATTAGCCTCTCTAGGAAAATAACCCAAATGTCACCCACATTGGCCATCACACTCCAAGGGCATACCTGAATACTAAGTGTTATATAGCTGTAAGCCCGAGGCTTAATCAGAAGATGGTAGAACTAAGCAAAGAACAGGAGGTTCTAGTAAACTTTATAGTCCACCCTCTGTTTGATCATGAAGTTATATTCGAGACTCAAAAGTTCCAGCAAACAAGTTTTCCCTCTAAAGAATTTGATACCAACGAAGATATATATAAATATATTATCGTAGTCGTTTACAATTCCTCTTGGATCACGAAACTCAAGAACCAAAGCATATTCTTCTTTGCAAACACAGTTGCAATTGGGACAAAACTATTACTACTAGAAAAAGAGAGAAGAAGAAGATAGAATAAAAATTATTCTTGCTAGGGAGATGAAGAACATTGAAGGATCATTATGGCAACTCTAAAGGACGGTGAATATAGTATAATAGAATAATCTATCCAATTAAATATTATGTGCAATATGAAGGTAGCTAACAACTAACATTATATAAGCATGACATATATATATATAAAGCATTAAGAGTAAGAGAGAGCAAATACAAACACCATGATATATACTAATTTTCCTATGAGAGGACTAGTCCAGTCTCGAGAACTCTTGCTCGGAGGTGTATTCACTATAATCACCAATAGTGAATCACAAGCTCTGATCCGAAGGCTTGCTACTTCTTTACAATCACGCATTTTGATCCAAAGTCTCATAACTTCTCATACGTACGTTTGATACGAAGAGCACACAGCCTTCAAATAGTAGAGGGGCTTGATAAACCATACTATTACAACTCGAACAAATTCTAACCGAGATCACACTTGGCATTTAGAAGGCTGAGATGTTGATCTTGGAGATGAGAAAGTTTAGGCTTTGAGGGTTTACTCACTGTAGGATAGAAATAATAAGAAAGCTTAAGTTAGTAGGAATGTGAAAATCCAATCCTATTTAATAGGGTGATAACAAACATAATTCGGTCAAAGTTCGGTCTAGATATTTAAAATTTTAAACATTGGAACCACAAAATTAGGGACTAACAGCTAGCCAGATTCTGTATTTAAGCAGACAAATTTTGGTCCGAGTTTGGCCAGAGTTTGGTCCGAATTCGATTGGCCTATTTTAGAATGGTCTTAGCTTTGGTTCATGTTAGTTTTGGTCTGATTTTGGGTTTGTATAGGTGGATGGGTTCTAGTCTATTTTGAGTAGACTTAGGTTATGCCAGTATGACTCGATGTACATAAGTCCTAGACTAAATAAACATCAAATTATATTACTGAAAACCAAGATTACTTCATGACGCCAATTTTTTTGAAACATCTCTTGACTTGAAGATGCCTTTTCCTTGTCAGCAGTTGTCCAAAGATAATCCGATCTAGAAATTCAAATACCTTTTCGGGACTTCGCCTCCATACCCCCACGAGGGGCGCTGTCTCCTCGACCTATTTCCACTGACAGGGCAGAGGAATCCCCGGGTGCAAGGCTCCGGATTAGTCCCACATCTTCTAGTATAACATCGTGTTTGGTTTATCATCATTTTTATATTGCATATGTCCATGATTATCTTATTTATTTCTTTCTGTAGATACATATTAGATGAATAATGCATTATACAGAAGCAAATATTAAAATTTTAATACATATTTAGACAATATTGAGTTTAAGTAGAAGATACTATAGTAATTGATCGATTATCATAATGCTAAACTTAATCGTTAGCCATATTCAAAAACTCAACTTAAACATTGGGCAAACAAAGACCACTATTGCTGAAAGAAAGATTCTCCCTCTATTGATAATCTTATCTCAGGAGCTAGAATGTTCATAAGAGAACTTTCAAAACGCTCATAGTCACCTTCGTGTGTGACTCGAACGGGCTCCCTGGACTCCACTTTGAGCCTTTTCATTATATCTTCAAAAGGAGTCTTGAGGACTCTATTTATAGAGAAGGTTAAAAACCTATCTTCACTTCCAGTCGATGTGGGACTAAAATACTTACTCCAAAAAATAAGAATTGATATTCCAAATTCCGCAATCAGTAGGATTTTGCGCTAACTCTGCTCTCTTTGTATAAGCGAGCAGCAGCCCAACCACGTTCTCTGCGCATATGCGCACAGCAGTTCAACAACTTCTCTAGTGCTCATAAGCCAGCAGCACAACAATCCATGTGTGCATACGCATAATAGCGCATGCACGCATACACATAAAGTTGTGCATTTCTTGCACCTAACCTACAAATATGACCGTGCATGCGCTCGCACATGCAACTCACGCACGAGCAAAACTAATTCTCACAAGCACCATGCGACGACGCCGACGTGTTAAGGGCAAAGTGCATCAATAAAGCACCACTTTTTGCCTTTGAGCCTGAGTTCGAGTCCGAGTCGCTAAGCCCCTTTGGGTCTTAACTCATAAGAAAATTTTCCAAGAGTGTAACAAAAGCATAAATATTTTCTTTTAGGAGTTTAGCCTTAATCCTCGTAGGAAAACATCCCATATGGCACCAACCTTGGGCCACCATCCCATGTGCATCTTTTAACACCCATATGGTATTATATTGAGATATACACTTGGAGTATTTTCTAATATGGGACTATTTCTAGTCCTACAAGAGGAAAACTTACCACACATCAAACAAAAACTCCAAAAATATCCCATATATCTCAATATATATGGGTTGAGCATTTCCTACAATAACTGCCTATCATGCATTATAATAGATGTTGTTGAAGACTTAAATCTTTCCGCATGGGTCAAACAATAGTATGATACAAGAATGGGCAGCCTTAAATTCTTTCCAATAGCTGTAATTCTTTTCACTCATATAATGACATCAACTTTGCTTCTTATTGCACATTAAAGGCCATGTGCATGCCTGGTTTCAATGTATGTATTTTGGGCATTTACAAGTTTTTTCTCAAGTGACAGCCTGTATCTCTTTTCATATACTCTAGGTGAGTTCTTTTAAAGAGTCCTCGCATGAAGCCGTGTGCTTCCATGCAGTGTTATACTGCTATAACATGGCCCAAAGCTGAGGTTACACCTCATCGTAGTGTCATTCCACTATAGCATGAGGTTCCAGCCTCTTTGTAGTGCCATACTACCTAGTATGAAGCATTGGCTATGATATGGCCACTGTGACATGGTTCCCATAGTGGAGGATTTATATCTTTGACCTCAAGGTGGTGTCACATTACTGTAACATTCGGTTACTGGCCTCTTTGTAGTACTGTCTACCACTCTTCATTTTATAACATTAGGCTACCTTCCTATATACGGTGCTACACTGCTGTGACATGGCTCACAAAGTTGAATCATTACCCTATCGATGTACCTTATTATGGTGTCACCCTACTGTAGCATGGAGTCCTGATGATCCTTTGTAGTACTACGCTACCCATGCTTCCTGTAAAGTATGCAAAATGTTCAAAATATCCAAGAACTCATTAAGATGTCTAAGCCATCCTCCCACAGGACTTGTTCTTCATAAAGAATAAATAGTAGAAAATATTTGTTTTGGGTCCGTAATCCCTTACTTGTCCAGATGGACTACCCACTGTTCCTGATATTATCCCTGTCAATTGTCCTCCCTTGAATAAATAGCTAGATGCCTACTAGATTTCTCTTTGAACTAATAGCATAAAACTAAATGGTAGGATTATAAAGACACAATATCAGAAGTCCTCCAAGCCCATATATGTTGTGTTCTTGACTATATGCGATGCTATTACCACTGTGACATGGCCAAAAACTAAGGCTTTACCCTATCGAGGTACTCATGGTGGTGTCATGGTGGCGTCATCTCATTGTAGCATGGAGTACTACGCTCTTTTATAGTTCTTATGATAAACTGGCACTTAAGGCCTTATATGAACGAATCTGCTAAACCCTCCTAGCCCCGATCATCGAATACTAAAATAATGCCATTCTTAATGAGCCTATTCAATATACTATATATTTTGTGAACGAATACACCAGAATCACCTGGCTCCGAATATTAATTGCTATAATTATGACATCCTTGATGCACTCACTAAGTGCTCTATGACTAAGTCATACAATCCACTTCTTACCATTGATGAGATCATTTAATTATACCGCTATAGTCATCTGGTTGTCGCATTATATTAGTACCAACCACTGGAAGATCATACATGAGCTCCCGAAGCTACTCTGCTTCATCCGCTATGGTCGCTAATGCGTATAACTTCGATTCCATAGAGGAATGAGAGATCATTGTCTGCTTCTTCGACTTTCACGATATAACAGCTTTACCCATGGAGAAGACGTATTCTCCTGTGGATCTTTCTACTCTCTACCTCTGAGCTGTAGCTTGCATCACTGAAGTCTTCCACTACTGTCGGATAACTTCTGTAGTAAAGTTCATACTTTTGCGTCCGATTGAGATATCTCATTATTCTCTTTATAGTTTTCCAGTGCTTCACTCCTGGATTGCTCATGATCCGACTCAGCATCCCCACGATGAAATCTATGTTAGGCCTTGTGGAAGTTGTTGCATACATAAAACTCCAGATGATGCTTGTGTACTCCAGCTAACTGACACTTTTCCTTAGATTTGGCTTCAGAATTCTTGTCACACCTGTATGGAATATCAATCCCTGGAAGATCCTGATATTCATATCGTGTGGTAATCTTCTTAATGTTATAAGATTGTGACGGTACTACTCCAGTGTTATTCTGGATGATCTTTATCCCCCGGATAACATCAGCTTCCCCAAGTCCTTCGTACTGAACTTGGATGAGAGAAACTTCTTTGTCTAAGTGACACATGAAAGATCTATTCCTAAGATCAACATATCGTCCATATAAAGATAAATGATAACTTATCTCCCATTAATATCCTGATGGTGGTCATCCGTGCTAGTGGAGCATATGTGTCAAAGTTGTCAATCCTCTACTTCTGAGAAAACTGTCACGACCCGCACCCGGTGTAAGGGTTCTAGTCGGAAACAATGCCCAGTCTACGCCGCAGAATCGGCGGTAGAACGCTGTCTAGATAATCTATCTAACCATGTAATAAACTATCAATAATGATAGTATACTCAATCACAGAACTAAGATAGAATGAGCACGAATCAGATAAAGAATAGAATAGTCACAATACAACTCATGAGTCTAAAATAATACATCAATGAGTCTGAAAAAAATACAGAAATAAGCTGAAGACAAATCCAGTACAAAAGAATACTATGAAGCTACAACTCCAGGGTCTCAGAATCTAAACCCACAATATCCTGGGGTCCAAAAAAGGTAGGGTACCACTCCTCAGTATCATCTGGAAAAATATATCCAATCAGGAAAGGAGCAGAGTACATCTCTAACAGCAGTTCTAATTAATGATAAAAACTATGTAACAGTAAATAGCTGTGGATAAACAAGATGTACAATAGATATAAGAGACATACGTACAATAAGGAAATACTGTAAATAAATACAATAATGAACAATATGCTAATGAAACAATAATACTAATGACTAAGTGTGTGAGTACTAGCTTAACATGTGATTGGCTTGGACAAGATGCAATGCGGTCTGGCTAATCATACGTGCGGTGCATGATCAACACTATTCAGTAATCTGTACTTTATTCAATAGGGATTTGATCACATATCTATACTAATACTCCCCACCCCCGACTGGTATAATAGATCCAACCACGGTATGCTATGGCACTAGATTCCCCAAGAAGAGAGCGACTCCTCCCGAGAATCGGTGTCTGTACATGTACAAAATAACCAATAAAATAATACTTGTACCATATACACCATATACCAAGGAATAACATCTCATGACGAGATCCGGATATACCAATCCGTGTAACCATAGTGTCAAGAGAACATGGATATCTACACTAGATACAGTGAAAATAGAGGATATCATAAATGAGAAACTATCAGAGAATGTACTCGCCTGAAGTCCAAAGAACAGTCTCACAGATGTCTGACTCGGTGCCTCGAAGACCTAGATATGGAATACAATATCAATACAAGGTCCAGAAAAGAGAATAAGTTAAACTAGTCAACTTCTAGGTCAATAAGCCAATTCTAAGTCAAAAGTCAACTGTGGTCAACTCTAAAGTCAACTAAAGTCAACTATGGTCAACCCAAGGTCAACTATCTATTTCTAGGTTGTACAAGTCTAGCACCAAAACTTGGATCAAAATACTAAGCTCTAAGTCATAAGACTACGTCCTTAAATATTAGGATACCGTATCTTCGGATACGTGAATCCAAGGTAAACCTCACAATACATATATATCAATCAATAAAGTATATAATATAGAATATTAAATACAACAATTAGGAATCAAGGTTTTGAACCCAATTGGTAGCCACACAAAGTAATGCTCAAGATACATATAGGTATATTATTTACTCTAATACATAATATATTATATATAAACTAATATATTATATATAAATAAAATAATAACAATACTAGTATTATATCTCACCATAAATACATTTATATATACATATATATATATAAATATAATATATAAAATATAAACCAAAACTGCCTAACTGTCACTGAAAACTGTGTGGAAAATATTTATTTTCAATAAACAGCCTTTTAGTGACAGTTCGAACTGTCACAAAAAAATGTCGCCAAAGCTGCTGTGTAAAACCCACTGTTGTCACTTATTGGTGACAGTTCTCAACTGTCACCAAAATTTTCGTCGCCACTGCTGCTCATTCCCGTCCGCCGCTGCTGTGCATTAATGACAGAATTTGTCATTAATAGCTTCAGCGGCTGCTACTGCTGCTCAAGGTTATTAATGACAGGATCTGTCATTAATAGCTGTTGTCGCTAAAAGCAATTAATATATATAGATATATATATTAATATATAAACCAATATATATATATAAAACAATTAAATAAATATATATATCTATATATACATAATCCTATATATATAAATAAATATTAAAAAACTATAATACACATTCCATGCATTAATGTACATATTTAACATGGCTAGAAGCACACATAAAAATATATTCATTAATATACAATTAATTATATAATAATTATACTTAATATAAATACTCATTTAAACACATAAATATATATTATAAAATATTTGTATATAATTTATTTTATTAACAAGTTGTAACATATATAAATGCATGTAAAGAAAGCTACATATATATTTATACATCATATTAGTACACATAAAAATATATAGATCTATACTACAATAAATACTATAATAAATATACTAAAATAAATATGTAACAACTATATATATTTACTAATTATAATTCAAAAATTAAAGCATAAATAATTAGATCTATACAAATACACACAATTGGAGAGTATCACACCGTATCCCACTAGATCTAGGATACGCATGCGACACGAGTCCGACACACAACCAATTGCACCCCGAAGGACACAAACAAGTTATAAATATTATTTATGACCAAATCAAAGTGTTAAATGTAGATCTATGTGTCCGTGTCAAAATACGACATGTACAAAGTCCCGTGTCAGAGGAAAAATCCCCAAAACGACACGTATCACCAAATTATTGGGATACGACCTACACGTACCCAATTATGGACACGACACTAGTCCCAAACACATAAGCACATGCCCAATTGATCTATAGGATCAATTGACACACACAACAAAATATAAATTCGGAATTCCATCAAAATTGACACAAAAAGCACCATAACTTTCTTCATGGGTCTCATATGAACAGAAAACCAAGACCTATGGGTAGTACATACATATAGGTTGATTTTTGTTGATTAAATCTCAGATTTAGAAGCTATTTTAATAGAAAAAACTAAATTATACCTATTGGGAGATGGATTTCCAATGAAACCTCCAATTGAGACAAACTTGCTTCCAAATTGTAGATCTTTGCTCCTCTTTGTAGATCCTTGCTTCCTCCTTCTAGATCCTTGCTTCTCAACTTTCTAATGGTGAATTGAAAAGAATTTGGAATAAATTTGGAAGGAAAATGGAATGGGAATGAAAGGAATTTGGAGTGGGAAATTCTAGATCTAGATTTGGAAATGAGAATAAGAGGAGAAAGAAATTTCTCCCCCTCTAATATAGGCCGACCTTATCCCTTCCCCAAGCAATTATAAAATATCCAATGTACCCCTTTGGGATCTCTCATAAAGAAATAATTAAGGAAGGAAGCTTCTAGTGTAATAATTTAATTAATTTAATCAATCTCCTTAACAATGGGTTTTCTAAATGGGCCAAGTCTAACTAATTAATTCATGTTGGTACATGGGTCCAAACTAAACTAGTTGGGTCCACTAATATAAGTCCAAAGTAATTAAATAACTTCTAACAATAATTGAATAATACAACAAATAATTATTTACCATGCACAATATTTAATTAAATAGAAAAAGACTAAAATACCCTTTCCTAGAAAATATGGTAGTGACAAGTCTGCTCTCCTTAAAAATTTCGTCCTCGAAATTCAAAGATAAAAACTATCCCCAGAAAATCACAGAACAGAACTAAAGAATCACAATTAACTAATGAACAGAACATAACTAGAAAATAACATACCTCAATGGTACAAACAAATATGGATAACGCTCTCGCATGTCATCCTCTCTCTCCCAGGTAGACTCCCCCAGAGAGTGATGCCTCCATGCAACACGCACCAAAGGAATAGTCTGGTTTCTCAGCACCTTCTCTCTCAGGTCCAGAATCTCAACTGGCTGCACTGGATAGCTAAGAGTAGGGCCCACCTCTATCTCCGAGGGATCCAATACATGACTAGGATCTGCCACGTATCGTCTCAACTGCAACACACAAAACACGTTGTGCACTCCCTCCAATGCAGGTGGCAAGTCTAATCTATAAGCAACTACACCGACCTTCTCTAGAATAGTGAAAGGTCAGATGAATCGCGGACTAAGCTTTCCGCCTCCACCGAAGCGAATCGTGCCTCGTGTCGGAGATATCCTCAGAAACACCAAACTACCCACCTATAACAAAACACCATCTTAAGAACTTAATCTATAACAAACAAGAACAAGCACAAACAAAATCTAAACTATACCTCGAACTCCAAGGGTCTCCGATGGATATCGGCCCAATGCCGCTGTCTGTCCTGCACCACTCGAAGTCTGTCTCTAATCAACTGAACCTTCTCTACAGCATCCACAACCATCTCTGGCCCAAGTAAAATACTCTCTCCAACATCGTCCCAAGACAAAGGAGTACGACACCTCCGACCATATAGAGCTTCAAAAGGTGACATCTCTATACTGGCCTGGTAACTATTTTTGTAAGCAAACTCTACCAAATAGAGATTGTCCTCCCAAGAACCCCCGAAATCTAGTACACAAGTATGCAACATATCCTCGAGAGTCTGGATAGTCCTCTCTGACTGCCCATCTATCTGGGGATGATATGCAGTACTGAATTTGAGCTGAGTGCCCAAACTCTCCTGCAAACTCCTCCAGAAATAAGAAGTGAAACGACTATCTCGATCTGAGACTATGCTGACGGGAACTCCATGTATCCTAACGATCTGCCTCACATACATCTCTGCCAGCTTCTTCGTAGACAAACCCCCCTTGAAAGCAAGAAATGGGCCGACTTGGTCAATCTATCAACAATGACCCAAATCGCGTCTTTCCCTCTTGGAGATCGTGGAAGTCCGGACACAAAATCTATATTAATGTGTTCCCACTTCCACTCTGGAATGGGTAATGGCTGAAGTAAACCTCCTGGCCTCTGCCTCTTGGCTTTCACCTGCTGGCACACTAAGCATCTGGATACAGACTGTGCCACTTCCCTCTTCTTGCCATACCACCACACACTCTCTCGCATATCCCGATACATCTTGTTAGCAACTGGATGTATGGAATACTGAGAGCGATGCGCTTCCTGTAATACCTCCTCACGCAACTTCCCACTAGGCACACACAATCTAATCCATGCCTAAAGGATCCATCCTCTGCAATAATGAAATCATCCTCCAATCCTGCTCTCACCTGTGCTCTGATACTCCTTAGAGATACATCATCATACTGTGCTGCCTTGATCCTGTCTATCCAATCTGAGTGTATCTGCAATCCCCATATCTGCATAGCACACCCAGGAACAACCACCTCAATGCCTAAGCTCTCCAAGTCCTCCAACAAATATCGATCTTGTATCAAGAACATAGCTACTGGATACCTGCTCAAAGTATCGGCAACTACATTGGCTTTCCCAGGATGATATTGCAAAGAGATATCAAAATCCTTCATCAGTTCCAACCACCGACGCTGCTTCATGTTCAACTCCTTCTGCGTGAAAATGTACTTCAAGCTTTTGTGGTGAAGATCTCCACACGCTCTCCGTACAAATAATATTTCCATAACTTCAGGGCGAATATGACGGCTGCCAACTCCAAATCATGGGTAGGATAGTTCTTTTCAACTCTAAAGTCAACTATGGTCAACCCAAGGTCAACTATCTATTTCTAGGTTGTACAAGTCTAGCACCAAAACTTGGATCAAAATACTAAGCTCTAAGTCATAAGACTACGTCCTTAAATATTAGGATACCGTATCTTCGGATACGTAAATCCAAGGTAGATCTCACAATACATATATATCAATCAATAAAGTATATAATATAGAATATTAAATACAACAATTAGGAATCAAGGTTTTGAACCCAATTGGTATCCACATAAAGTAATGCTCAAGATACATATAGGTATATTATTTACTCTAATACATAATATATTATATATAAACTAATATATTATATATAAATAAAATAATAACAATACTAGTATTATATCTCACCACAAATACATTTATATATACATATATATATATAAATATAATATATAAATATAAACCAAAACTGCCTAACTGTCACTGAAAAACTGTGTGGAAAACATTTATTTTCAATAAATAGCCTTTTAGTGACTGTTCGAACTGTCACAGAAAAATTGTCGTCAAAGCTGCTGTGTAAAACCCACTGTTGTCACTTATTGGTGACAGTTCTCAACTATCACCAAAATTTTGGTCGCCGCTGCTGCTCATACCCGCCCGCCGCTGCTGTGTATTTAATGACAGAATTTGTCATTAATAGCTTCAGCGGCTGCAGCTGCGGCTGCAGCTGCGGCTGCTGCTGCTGCTCAAGGTTATTAATGGCAGGATCTGTCATTAATAGCTGCTGTCGCTAAAAGCAATTAATATATATATATATATTAATATATAAACCAATATATATATAAAACAATTAAATAAATATATATATCTATATATACATAATCCTATATATATAAATAAATATTAAAAAACTGCAATACACATTCCATGCATTAATGTACATATTTAACATGGCTAGAAGCACACATAAAAATATATTCATTAATTATTTAATAATTATAATTAATATAATTACTCATTTAAACACATAAATATATTTTATAAAACATTTATATATAATTTATTTTATTAACAAGTTGTAACATATATAAATGCATGTAAAGAAAGCTACATATATATTTATACATCATATTAGTATACATAAAAATATATAGATCTATGCTACAATAAATACTATAATAAATATACTAAAATAAATATGTAACAACTATATATATTTACTAATTATAATTCAAGAATTAAAGCATAAATAATTAGATCTATACAAACACACACAATTGGAGAGTATCACATCGTATTCCACTAGATCTAGGATACGCATGCGACACGAGTCCGACACACAACCAATTGCACCCCGAAGGACATAAACAAGTCACAAATATTATTTATAACCAAATCAAAGTGTCAAATATAGATCTATGTGTCCGTGTCAAAATACGACATGTACAAAGTCCCGTGTCGGAGGAAAAATCTCCAAAACGACACGTATCACCAAATTATTGGGATACGACCTACACGTACCCAATTATGGACACGAAACTAGTCCCAAACACATAAGCACATGCTCAATTGATCTATAGGATCAATTGACACACACAACAAAATATAAAATCAAAATTCTATCAAAATTGACACAAAAAGTACCATAACTTTCTCCATGGGTCTCCTATGAACACAAAACCAAGTCCTATGGGTAGTACATACATATAGGTTGATTTTACATGATTAAATCTGAGATTTAGAAGCTATTTTAATGGGGAAAACTAAATTATACCTATTGGGAGATGGATTCCCAATAAAACCTCCAATTGAGATGAACTTGCTTCCAAATTGTAGATCCTTGCTCCTCTTTGTAGATCCTTGCTTCCTCCTTCTAGATCCTTGATTATCAACTTTCTAATGGTGAATTGGGAAGAATTTGGAATGAATTTGGTAGAGAAATGGAATGGGAATGAAAGGAATTTGGGAGTGGGAAATTCTAGATCTATATTTGGAAATGAGAATGAGAAGAGAGAGAAATTCTCCCCCTCTAATATAGGCCGGCCTTACCCCTTTCCAAAGCAATTATAAAATGTCCAATGTGCCCCTTGGGGCCTCTCATGAAGAAATAATTAAGGAAGGAAGCTTCTAGTCTAATGATTTAATTAATTTAATCCATCTCCTTAACAATGAGCTTTCTAAATGGGCCAAGTCTAACTAATTAATTCATGTTGGTCCATGGGTTCAAACTAAACTAGTTGGATCCACTAATATAAGTCCAAAATAATTAAATAACATCTAACACCAATTGAATAATACAACAAATAATTATTTACCATGTACAATATTTAATTAAATAGAAAAAGACTAAAATATCCTTTCCTAGAAAATATGGTAGTGACAAAAACCTTTTGGCTACCGGCATTGCCTTAAACTTGTCAATAGTTCCACTGGCCTTTATCTTCTTCTTGAAGATCCTCTTCTATCTAATTGGTTTAGCTTCTTCAGGAAGATCGCCCAACGCCCAAGTATTGTTGGAGGTTATTGAGGCATACTCGCCATTTATAGCCTTCCCCCAAAAGACGGCATCTCTGGTCTTCATCGCCTCATCATAGGTAAGCGGATCAGCTTCCACATGATAGGTGACAAGATTATCTCCTAAGTCCTTATGTCGCCTCACTCACTTAGATTCTGGTTCTAAGAGTTATGGTTCAAACTTTATCTCTGGAATGATAACTTCTCTTATACTATATCTTTATTGGAAGTGTTAGCCTCTTGTGCACTTACACTATTCTCCCGAATGTCCATAATAATAATATTCTTTTGCCTTAAAAATTTATCTTCAAAGAATTTTGCATCGTGAGATTAGATGATATAATTTGATTCTATATCAAAAAATCTCCAAGCATCACTTTTTTTAACATACCCTAGGAAGATAGCCTTTGTAGTCCTCGTACCCAGCTTCTGAATCTTCAAGTCTAGAAGCTTCACATACGCCAGACCACCCTATATATCTGATCTTCAAGACCACCCTATAGAGCATGACATTTAAGTTGGGTCTGACCTTTAACCAGAGTGTTTGAGACAAAAAGTTTACACAAAACTTTTGTATTACAAACTATTAAAAGAAAGAAAAGTACAAAAGATTCTAAACAGGAATCTAAGTACAGTAGATTCTAGAGAAGTATAGCTATAGTGCTCTGAGCTATGGACGATCACTTTACTCCTTGGACCACACGACGACGAAGAAATATAGTGAATGCTATGAACAACTTGGAGAGTTGAACAATAAGAAAGCTTTGTCAACGATTGCACGAGAAGCTTCTATTTCTCTGATTCAGTTCTTGAATTTCAATGAATTAAAAATTCTAGCCCCTTTCTCTCACTCTATATGTATGTGTCTTTTAATGGATGTATCAATCCCAAATTTATAGAGTTTAGGAGCGGTTATGAGAGTGTGCACGCACTTTGGATATTCTACCCTATTTTACTATTGTGCATGCACTTTTGGTGGACTAACACCCAACGTTCTTAATGAGTGTGTGCACAACTTGTTGCCTGTTTGACACGTATCTTCCTATACAAGGAAAGCATAGGTCATGGGGGACAGTTGTTTGTACACTTTTTATGAGAAGTATGGCATATAAGAAACACACTCAAAATTTCTCACTGTCAATTAGGATAGTATGTGCGTATTAGAATAGGTATAGAGACTGGCACACTTTTGAAAAGATTGGCTATACAAGCACTCTTTTGAAGAAGTATAGCCGTGATATGGTACTTTTGATGAAATTGGCCTTAATAGCGCACTTTTATAGAAGTTAGCACAATAGCACACTTTTGAAGAAATTGGCTCAATGTTGCACTTTTGAAGAAATTGGCACAACGATGCACTTTTGAACAAGTTGGCTCAATGAAGGACATTTGAAAAAATTGGCACAACAATAAAGTTTTGAAGAAGTTGGCTCAACGGCTGGGTCGCTAAACGATAACCTAGGTCTGCGTACCGCAACTCAGCTGTAATAATGACTTCTCACTCTTTAATTTCTGTTCCAGCCTGTCAGAATTATCGAATTTAATGCTCGGAGGAAAATTAGACATACAAATTGTACGCCTATCTGTGCTGATGAAAGCATCTTGAAAGTGTGCCACTTTTCTGTTCTCTGAATAGTGTTCCACCCTTTAAAACAAGTAGAAAGGCGCCATCCTCTAAATAGAGAAAAAGTATGCCATTCTTCCTCTGTTAAGTTTATTTGTAGAAAACTGCAGTATCTTCAAGAGACATATTTTTATGCTTCTATACAGAGTACATGAGGAGTGACATTGAAAGTTGCGTGCGACACTCTGTTCAGAATGAACGTAGCCGTTAACGCAGCTTCTCCCCAGAAGTAGTTTGAAAGACCCGTAGTAAACAACATTGAGTTCATCATCTCTGTTAACGTTTTATTCTTTCTTTCAGCTACTATTTTCAATTGAAGAGAATACAGAGCAGTTATCTGATTAAAAATTTCATGTTCTTTACAAAATAATACTAATTCAGTGGAACTATATTCTTCGCCTCGATCACTTCTGAGTCTTTTGAGTTGTTGCCATTTTTGATGTTTAGCCTCTGCCCTGAACTCTATGAACTTCTCGAATGAGTTATATTTTGACTTGAACAGATAGAAAAACATGTACTTTGAGTAGTCGTCGATGAATATAATAAAATACTTTATCTTGACCTTTGTGGAGAACTGCTTGAAGTTATAAATATCTGAGTGCACCAACTCTAGAAGATCTGTGCTTCAGTTTACCCGTTTGAACCATTTTCTTGTGATTTTTGTCTGCGCACATAACTCACACTTCTTTACCTCCTTACCCCTATATTTGGAGATAAGCCCTAGACTAGACATCTTGTGGTACCGGGTATATGTCATAGTGTGGTGTCCCACAACTCTTATAATGAGACTTTACTCACAAGTAGAAGATCGAACATCCATTTGACACTTAAAGACTTGTTTCAAAGTATGTCTCCTACTAAGATATCACCATCTGGTAACCATGGATGTTCACCCTCAAGACTGTAATAGATTTCCTGAGATCAGGTCCATGGTAATCACTGGTATACTTAGCTACACGCACTCCTTTGACTGTAACTTCTTGAAGTCCAGAACCATTTTTCCAATCCCATGATCCTCTACCTGATCTTTGCTGGCCATCGAGACCTCCTTCAATGATAGGTTCGACCTAGGTGAACATCTCTTCCTAGAGCACAGGTGGCTCGATGCACCAATTTCTATCCACTGGTTAGCAACTATGCAGACTTAACATGCGCAACAATCGCAACCAAGTAAAGTAAACAAAGTAACCAAGTTAAGTTATTACCTTGCTAGTTTTGCTTGAAATTGGATCTACAATCATTATTCTTATAGTCCTTGCTTAGACACATGCGCCAAGGTGCACATAACCCTATGTGCATAACCTGGTCGCGCATAGACTTTGCTTAGAGCCTGCCACATGGGTGTTTCCATGCGCCAAGTCCTGCCATGTGCAAAGTTTTGCCATGAGCCAAAGAACGCCATATGCAGTTACTACCCTGCATCGAGCCTGCTATGCATCGAGTTCTACCATGTGCCAAAAGAATGCCATGAGCATATACTGTACCAAGTTCTACCACGTGCAGTCTCCATACGACAACTGCAGTAGATATTTTTATGTGTCAAGTTACAACAGTTGTCGTCTTTCTTCCTCTTGGAATGTGCATCTCCAGCGATGCCAGTGCAAATTTACCTCTATCTACGGGAATGGTAGATCCAGGATCTGTTTAAACATGTCCAATATTTGATAGATGCCTCCTTTCTTATCCAAATGATTGAAGTATAGTCCGTCAATCTTCTCAAGTTTAAGCAAACTTGTGCCCAGAAAGTTCTCCATCTTACTCAGATCTTACTTTGTGTTACATCCGATTCCATATTTGGCATTTCTTGTATCTTTAGAATTTAATTTTTTCTGATAATGTATTCTTCATGTATTTCTAAGTGTGGTTACTATCATTTTATTTATTATTATTATTTTTTTGTTGAGAGAGACTACTCGAGACCAGTAGATTATCAATTGGCATTGCCATATACCCGATTAAGGATTTGCATGTAGAATGGACACCTGGTTCGGTTTATTTGATTGAACCTATAACTAAATAATTTTCTCTCTTATTAGCATATATATGAGTATTTTCTCTCTCCTTACTCATTCTTCTTATTTTACTCCTTCTTCTTCCTTCTTCCTTCTTCCTTCTTCCTCCTCTTCCCCTTGCCCTAGGCCAAGCCCTAACCCTATAGGACTTGGGAGCAGTTAAAGTGATCACTTGGACCGTAGGAGGAGAGGCTGGGAGCTACTCGAGGCAAGTACATCTTGATAAATGGTGAAGCCATGGATTTTTGGATTTCTGCTTATCTGTGTTAATTAAAAATATGTTTGACAGAAAATATTATCCTTGATATTTTCATATACTTTATTTATTTGATTTTTGGATTTTGAAGTATAGATTTTTGTAGATCTGAGTTCCAACTTTGGACTTTATATGGGTTCCATGAGTTTTCGTTGGTTTGATCTATTAAAACTTTTTATTTTCTAAAAATATTTGTTCTATTTGATGGAGCTTTCCATTTTGAGCATTTTGGCTTTTGAATCGCATATTTGGAGTTAAATTGAAGCTTTTATGGCCAAAACAAGTTCTGGACTCATGTTCTCGGAACTGTCTCACAGGGACGATGAACAGTCAATGCGCATTTATGCATCGCACATCACTTTTTTATCGTGCATAGTACACCGTAAATGGAATTCTTGTCGTGCAGTAGTGCCGCTCATAAAGTTTTTGCCTTAGTAATGCGGCATGCATTACTTTCTTCTCGCGCGCAGTGCGTCGTGCATAAAATTTTCTGCCGTACATAGTAGTTGCGCATGAAGTTTCTGCCGAAGTAGTACGCTGCGTGCATCACACCCTCGCCACGCACATCGATCCATTATGCACATCAATTCTTGCCGTGCAGTATGCTGCGCATGGAATTATGGCCGCGCAGTAGTGCGTCGTGCACAGAATTTATGCTTCGCGTAGTGTATTGTGCGCATGGTAACCCAAATGCTTGTTTTAGCCTATTTAAGCTATTTTTAATCAATAATCTTACAAAAATCAAAACATAAAAGTTATAGATCTCTGTCTTTTCTTTACAAATCATTTTTAATCATCTTATTTAGAGTTCACATGTGAGAGTTATCCTTAATTTACTATAATGTGTTATTTTTTAAATGTATAAACTGTTTTAGTCCAGTTGAGTATTGTAGCATAATTGGATGTTGTGCTTCCCAATATTAACATGAGATTTTGATTCTCACAATATAGTAGAAATGTTTCTGTATAATAATTCATTGTATTTTGGTATCGAGCAATTGAGTATGAGTATTTTCCCATGTATCGCATGTCACGGATACGATAACTCGTGATAAGCTCGTACTCTTGACTCGTCATTCTATGAAGTCCTCAAGTGTCCACGATATAAGAATTTTAAATAAATTAGAAATGATTAAACATGATAAGATTCACCTAGATCATTGGGAGAAAAGAATATTGTGCTACCGGCTACCCGATCTCAAAGGGCCCTATACAGCATGGAATCACCCTACTAGGCATGGGCTCCATGACTGACCAAATTTACGTGTGCTGAGGCACATTACAAGATAAGTTTATATTTATAAGACAAGTTTAAAATTCATAAGTTTAAGTTTATGTAAACAAGCTTTAGTTCATTCTTACAAGCTCAAATTTTTATATATGACAAGTTACTAGTTATGTTATAGTGTTTTTGAATGTGCATTTAAGTTTACTTGACAAGTGTTCCCTTGTCCATCCTGGTTGACTGTAGAGTCGGTGGTAGCAATATTCTTAAAATAAGCATTTAGTAATTGAGGTATGTAATAACCCTAGCTAGTTAATCATAGCAAGCCGTATAGTTGTTTAGCCGTACAATGAATGATGTTACTTTCATTATAGCTCTCTCTTCTAGTTTCTTTTTTTCTCGATGCATGGTTAGAGTGCAAAGTCTTGCTCGGGTGAAGTACTACAACCCGGTCCTTGTTTGGTGTAAGGGTTACGGTCTGGATCCAGAGTAGTTCCTATGCTCTCTTGTCGCTCGTCGCCTTACTTTCATCTTAACACTTGTTATCAGTTCTATCATTATATTTTGAGACAAGTACATTGGTACCGTACAAGTCTCAACCTTCATTTATTCTTATGTCTCTTTTTTGCAAATATTGTGATATGTTAGGTCTATCACCATGAGCTCCTTTATGGTACATGTTGCTTGGGATTATGACCCCACTGGTTTTATAAGGCCAGACTACCCCGAGGAGAACCAGGATCTACCGTAATTCCAACAAGATGGTTCGCACACATAAGACTGTGGCCAATGTTCGCCAGTGGGTTTCCTTCCTCCACCCCTCATAGTATTATCTTTTTTATGGTATTTTAGGAAGAGGCAGTGTTAGCCCCTTATTTTGAGATTACTTCTCTGACTTCAGTCAACATGATATATATATTAGACCATGGCTGGTATATTTGATCATATATAATTGTACTCTGCTAGTACAGTATTTTGTATTCATTAGCTTCATGATTATATATGATATGTAATTTGGAACGCCTTTTTACTTTCATATATGATATAATCTTGTACTTGTTTTGATGGATTGAGATACTAGATTTTTGGTATTATAAATGATCTTATAGCATGCTATAGTTCACCTATATGTCTTTTAGACAATATTAACATATTGCAGCTTACTTCGATATTCTTTAAGATGCGGTTGGCCATGTCAGTCCTCGTATTTATCCAATATTCTGGGAGCGGGATGTGACACTTTGAGATTATTAGTCCTAGGTGTCACGCCCTAATCCTGAAAGGGTCAATCGTCCTCGCTAGATCCTTTACGCAACCGATTGTCCTCGCTGGGGCATGATGTCTTGTGAGCCTGGAGTTGCTCTCGCACAAGGCAAGAAAGTGCAGTGATAGGAACCAATTTTAAAACACAAGTTAAAAAACACATTCACAGATAGTTGAACACAAGTATAGGAAGAAACATACTTTTTATTGATAATTCAGAGTAATTTACATAGATTTTACATTTGATGCGCCTCTCGGCTACATTGGTTTGCATTACAAAAGGAAACTCAAAAGACAGGGCGCGCTCCATCAAATAATCCATGTTGTTCATACATAACGTCCTTGTATAGATTGAAAGTCAATGCCTCCAAAATGAGCTGACTCCAACTATACTTTAAAATAGAAGAACTTCTAACGCTTTCTCGTCTATCCACTAGCATTTCACCAGCTGAGTGCCTGAAATAGTTGTCCACAACGTGGCTAAATAATAAGCTGTACTATTGAACGGGACGAACCCACTCGACTAAATCGATACTAGCTTATTAGGGACAAGCATGCATTAAGATGATCTTTTTATAGAGAAGCAAGTAAATTTAATTCATATCAGTTGCATGTTTTAATAGGAATAAAAATAACATTTAAACCATCAAGTATATCGGTTGCTTACTCAACCGATGCATGCCTTTCCTGCTATGAAACACAAGTATACTTACCATATGCACAAGATAATAAATTAGCATGTGTTCTATTCTATACGGTTATTGGTTTGATCGATGTCATAGGGACTTATCCAAGCATTGCGGTACGCCCTATCAGCCCGGGTACAAGTCCTACTGAAGGTTCCACAATGCATCACGACTAGCATGATCAAATATTCCCTCCGGGTCGATACGGTTTTAGTGCCCTAGAATACCGTTTCAAGAAAATTCCAAACCTTGTGCACAAGTTATCCCAGACCATTCAAATGCATGAATAATTCATATATCATACAATGCATAAAATAAAATAGAAGAAGTAAAGCAGCAATGTATATACTTTTGCAACAGTTCATATTTTCTCAAGCCGTGTTCCAATTTTGGTATCCCGTGGGTCCAAAATCTATCCGAGGCACCAGACCGCAACCAACAACCAAATTCCTTTATAAAGAAGTTCATGTTTATAAGGTGTGCAAGCATAGAATACGTTAGTCTATAATCCCATATTCCTTTCTTAGTGGCTGGCAAGCATTGTGGCTAAGGATTTCTTAGGCGTTCAGCCGGGCATCATCGATTAAAAGTTTGAAACATTAGAGATATGGACGTGAAGAAGAAGGAAAGAAGGGTCTGAACCACTCACTAGTTTATAAAAAATAATGAAAGAAGGAGTTCCACCTAGCGACGTTCAAATATCTATTACGCAGACCTGCAACAGTATGAGCACCGAGTTAGAATCCTTTTCCTGTCCTTCCTTCCGAACTCCCCAAGAGTCAAAGCTCTAAATGAGAAAGCCAACAGCGAAAACCAAGCAAATCAAAAGCAACACCAAAACAAA
This sequence comes from Iris macrosiphon, assembly GCA_036927795.1. NCBI lineage: Eukaryota > Viridiplantae > Streptophyta > Magnoliopsida > Asparagales > Iridaceae > Iris > Iris macrosiphon. The sequence goes on from JAYESA010000007.1 coordinate 55,203,713, forward strand.
ATTCTAAAGCGACATCAAGAAAACCAAGCAACAAAGCACAAAAACTATTGGACTTGTTTCAATAGAGGCCTATCCATTGGTTTGGAAAGGATCATCACATTTTGTCCATGGCAAGAGGATGCCAAAGATCTAAACTCCAAACTATGACTCAGACAGACTACCCACAAGTCTAATTACATAGTGTACATTTTGGTCGGATCGGGATTTGAGGCATTACATAATATACCACTAAGAAAAAGTTTCATCCCGAAACTTAAGAATAAGGCCTTACCTCTGACTGAATAAACCATGAAGGATACTTGTCCTTCATCTCTGACTCCATTTCCCAAGTTGAATCTCTAACTGAATGGTTCTGTCATAGCATGCTAACCTAGGACATCATACGGTTCCCAAGTACTTTCTCCTTATGATCCAAAATCTGCACGGGCTCTTCTGAGTATGATAAGTCCGTGTACAGTTCCAATTATTCAAATAAAATTGCATGACTTATGTCATGCACATACTTCCTAAGTTGAGAGACATGGAAGACATCATACACTTCAGCTAAGGTGGGAGGTAGTATAATTCGGTATGCCACAACTGCCACTCGTTCCAGTATCTCAAAGAGGCCAACAAACCTTGGATTCAGTTAACCCTTAATACCAAAATATATGACCCCACGCAATGGTGTCACTGTCAAGAAGACATGGTCCCCGACCATAAACTCCAAAGGTCTACAATGAGCATCAACATAGCCCTTCTGTCGGCTCTGTGCAGTGCGGAGTCTTTCTCGAATCAAGTAAATCTTTTTAACTGTCTGCTCCACCAGCTCTGGCCCGAGTACCTGCCGCTCACCGACTTCATCCTAAAAGATTGGAGATCGATACTTGCGCCTATAGAGTGCTTCATACGGTACCATCTGGATGCTCGATTGGTAACTGTTGTTGTAAGAGAACTCCGCCAACGGAAGGTGCGTGTCCCAATTTGTCTTCAAATCGATCGCACACAGTCGCAATATAACTTCAAGTATCTGATTTGTCCTTTCTGTCTGTCTGTCAGTCTGGGATGGAATACGGTAATAAACTTTATCTTGGTTCCCATAGCATAATGTAGGCTAGTCCAAAAATGAGATAAGAAATATCTTTCACGGTCAGAGACGATTGAGGAAGGTACTCCGTGTAATCGAACAATCTCGTCAATGTAAATATATGATCATCGATCGATGCTCCAAGTAACTTTTATAGGGAGAAAGTGGGCAGATTTGGTTAAACGATCAACTATGACCCAAATCGAATCATGCCCCGCGGCATTTTCTAAAATCCTATAATGAAATCCATAGCGATGTTGTCCAATTTCTACTCGGGAATTGCGAGATTCTGCAGCTCCCCGCCGGGCCTCTGATGTTCAGCTTTTACCTATTGATAGTCCATGCACTATGACACAAAGGTTGCCATATCCCATTTTATAACGTGCTACCAGAAGGTCCTGCGTAAGTCCATATACATCTTGGTGCTCCCCAGATGCAAGGAATACTTCGCATAGTGTGCCTCTGTCATAATTTTTTTTCGGAGTACTGGGTCACTAGGAACGCATACTCTTTCTTTCATTTGTAAGGCCCATCATTGCCTACCACAAAGTTGGATGCCTTCCCTGCCAAAATTATCCTATGTACCTTCATTAGGAACTGATCGTCCGTCTGAGCAGATTTGATTCTATCACGTAAACTCGGTTCAAGGTGGAGTGGTGCCAGCTGCACTCCTTGATGCAGAACTCAAAACTTGATGCCCATTGCCTCTAGCTCTTGAAGTAAGCGGTTGTTTAAGGATAGCGAGCCCACGTGTTTCTGACTCAGAGCATTAGCAACAATATTTCCCTTGCCCGACGTATATGCGATCGTCACGTCATAGTCCTTTATCAGTTCTAGCCAGCGCTGCTGCCAGAGGTTCAGTTTCCGTTGGGTGAATAGATACTTTAAGGCTCTTGTGGTCTGTATAGATTTTGCAAGCAACACCATAAAGATAATGCTGTCACAACTTCAGTACAAATATAATTGTCGCCAATTCTAAGTCATGTATTGGGTAGTTTTTCTTATGCGACTTCAATTGCCTGGAGGCGTACGATATTACTTTATCACTTTGCATGAGAACACACCCTAAGCCGATTCCCAAAGTATCGCTGTATATATGAAACTCTTCTACCCTATCTGGAAGTGCAAGAATTTGAGCTAAAATGAGCCACTGCTTTAGCTCCAGAAAGCTAGCTTCGCAGTCATCACCCCACTTGTATATAATCCCTTTTTGTGTAAGGCGAGTCAAAGGCGAGGATAATTTAGAGAAATCTTTCACGAACCTACGGTAGTATCCCGCTAGGCCCTGAAAGCTTCGAACTTCACTGGCTGACGTAGGTTGCTTCCACTCCACCATCACCTCTATTTTCTTTCGGTCTACGGTGATGCCTTCTACCGAGATGACATGTCCAAGGAATGCCACGATGTTCAACCAGAACTCATATTTGCTGAGCTTTGCGAACAAATGATGCTCTCATAATATTTGTAGCATTATCTTCTGGTGTTCCTTGTGCTCCGCCTCATTCTTAGAATAGCTTATTATGTCATCAATAAGCATGGCCACAAACTTGTCCACAAACGGACAAAATACGCAGTTTATCAGATCCATAAAAGTTGTAGGGGCATTCGTCAAGCTGAACGACATTACAAGAAATTTATGGTGTCCATATACGGTTCTGAATGTTGATTTGGGGACATCATCAGATTTTATTTTCAGCTGGTGATAGCCTGATCTGATATCAATTTTAGAGAAAATTGTTGTACCTTGCAGTTGATCAAACAAGTCATCTATCCTTGGCAATGGGTACTGGTTCTGCATGGTAGCCTTATTCAGTTCTCGGTAGTCAAGGTACAGCCGCATGGATCCATCTTTTTTTTCCACGAACAACACCGGAGCTCCCCATGGAGAAATGCTTGGGCAAATGTATCCTCGATCCGACAGATCTTGCAACTGTACCTTTAGTTCCTTCAACTCTGTTGGGGCCATTCGATAAGGTGCCTTTGATATCGGTCAGAAATCTGGAAAGGTGTTAATGGAGAATTTGATCTCTCGATCAGGAGGCATTCTAGGCATCTCGTCCGGGAAGACGTCGAAGAAATCTGCTATGACTTCAGCCTGGGCTGTATCTGCACGTTCCTGTCGGGTGTCTCGAATAGAGGCTAAGTACACTTCATAGCCCGAATATAATATATGCCTAACCAAAATTGCTGATATCACCATTGCCGTATTCGGTGCAGCACTGTACTAATTGTAGAAGTCTACCTCATCGGGTAGACGAAATATGACTCACTTCTCCGTACACTGGATTGTTGTATGGCAAGCACCAACCAGTCCATCCCAAGAATAATATCATAATCTTTAATATCTAGCACAATAACATCTAAGGAAAGCTTCTTTCCTCCTATGCAAATAAAATTGTCCCTATAGATCGCATGGACGGCATGTCGACTCCCGAAGGGGTACTTACGCAAAGGTTCATATTTAATGGAGTAGAAGCTAATTTATTCTCAACAATAAAATGAGCAGATATAAAACTATGCATAGCACCTGAATCGAATAAGACTCTAGCGGACAATTCTCGAAAAAGTAAGGTACCTGTCATAACAGTTTCGGAGATGGATGCCTCATCCTGAGTCAGTGTATAGACTCAGCCTTGAGCACCCTGACGTTGTGGGTTCACTGGTACAACATTGGTGCCATTTTTTGGATGCCCCTTATTCTGATTCCCGTTGTTCTGATTCGTCTGCGGCCTGACGATTGGCCTAGGGTTTCGACAGTCAAAAGCTTTATGGTCCAAACTACCATATTTGAAGCATCCAACAACTTGGCACTCATTCATCTGATGCCCCAATTTGTCGTATCTATGGCAGTACGGTGCCTGGGGTAGACCCCTTTGCTCGAATGTGTGCGGACGCTTTGGTGCTCCAGACCCTCCCATTTTATGAGGCCTTTTGTTGTAATTGGTACAGGGGGTCTACACATTAACCTTTTATGGATTTTGCCCAAAGATCCATTTGCTATTCAGGGCAGCTTTATAACATTCCCTGTAGGTTCAATATTTCTGATTTATAACATCCCTATGTAGATCGTCATTCAAACCTTTCTGAAAATGGTAGCACAACGCTTGCTGGTTAGGCAAGAAGTATCCAGCTAACTTGGCGAATCTAGCGAACACTTAATCATAATCCTCCACAGACATACTTCCTTGCACCAGATTGCTGAAGTCGTCTTCTATCTGTTGCCATACGGCCCGTGGGATATATTGTTCAATTAAGGATGATTTGAACATCTCCCAGGGGATCTTGTATTTGGAATTCATATAATAAATCCCCTGTTTTGTGGCTTTCCGCCAATCATGCGCCTGTAGTTCCATTTGTACCGTGGTACAAGCTACTCGCCTGGACCCCTTAATGCCAACCAAGTTGAAGAGTCCCTCCAGCTTTGTAATCCATCCCATCACCACGTCCAATTGTACTCGCCCATTGAACGTTGGTGGATGCATTTTTGTGAACTCCGCCGCTTGACAGGTATTCCTAGCGGGGGGTTAGGTTTCTTTTGACTCGTCTTCCACCGCCATAGCCGACGGCGTGATAGGAGTCACCAAGGATGCGATCAATTGGTTTCTTTTGTGAACTCCTCCGTTGCTAGGTACCAAGGATGCGATCAATTGCATTATGGTATCTATCTACTTCTGTTGAGCAGTGAACTCTGCCTAAATCTGCGCCTGTTGAGTGGCGGCTTGTTGTTGTTGCACCTTCATTAGATGCATAATCCTTTCGGTCATATCGATTGAACCCGCTCCTCTGGATTCTCCAGAACATGTCGGATTACTCTGAATGGGCTGAGCACTGCTTGCGGTGGTAGTATTTTTCTTAGCCATTGCTATAAAAGTGAGTAGCTTGTTAACACTCCAAAAATAATAAAATACTTATTTATGGGCTCATTATATTGGCGATTCATCTCATGCAGTGGACGCTGAATGCAACTCAATTAAGAGGTGCATCAAACTCTTATATTATCTTTTGAAATTCCAAGGAAGTAAAACCTGGCTCTGATACCAATATATCATGCCCTGATCCCGAAAGAGTCAATCGTCCTCGCTAGATCCTTTATGCAACCAATCGTCCTTGCTGGAGTGTGATGCCGTGCGAGCCTGGAATTGCGCTCGCACAAGGCAAGAACGTGCAGTGATAGGAACCCATTTTAAAACATAAGTTAGAAAACATACTCTCTGATAGTTGAACACAAGTATAGGAAGAAACATGCTTTTCATTAATAATTCAGAGTAATTGTCCCAACCCGCACCCGGTGTAGGGATACAAGTCGGGAACAACGCCCAGCCTACGCCGCACCATCGGCGGTAAAACGTTGTCTTGATCAACTATACTATCTAATTATCTCACTATAAAGCATAAACCTCCAATAATATCTCAACTTCAAGATGAGAGTATAATCAACTTAGTTCAACACAATACTCAATCACATTTCAATGGCACGAGAAGATATCAAAGAAGTCTAACATAACTATACAGTTAATAATATAACAACAACAAATAGAAATAATATCCAAACACAATAATATGCCGGAAACAAATCCGGTACCAAAATGCTAAATAAAACTAACTATGCTAACTAGTGAACCCGGCTAAATTTCTCGGCAGTCACTCCAGAACTAGTGGGTTCAAGTCTGCACCATCTATAGGCTGAGGTCTGTAGTATGTCAGACACCAATCTCCCGGATCCTCTGAAAAATATTTTCCAGTCAGGAATGGAGCGAAGTACAACCCAATAGCAGTTCCAATTAATTGACAAAAACTATAAAGCAGTAGAATAGAAGATGCTATCTACGATAAGGATATAACTGATAATCAAGAACAATGAGAGAATAGGCAATACTAACCACAGATTATAATCAATGCATACAAGAATAAAGGAATAAACTATAATGTCAGAATAGAACAAGGTAATCAATGAACTGAATAATAAAATCTACAATAACTATGTGATTTGAGATACTAACTAAATATGTGATCGGCATGGGAGATTCAATGATTACACTAAGGAGCTAACTCAACCATACGTGAATTGCATGGTTAGTTAGTAGCCAATGATTACACTACTAGCCGATAGTTTCTTGATCACATATTTAATTGGTATTTCCCTCGCCCCGACTGATATGATGGATCGAATCATGACACGTCACTAGCCAATGTATCCAATATTTAATCTACAATATTCAATGTTATCCAATACCAACAAGAACAGTATCCGATACCATCTCCATAATCAAGGTAATATCCCATGACTGACAATCCAATAACAATATCAATCCGTGTACTATCGTGTCAAGAATCATAAGTAATATTTCTAAATACTTGAAATATAGTGGTAATCAAATAATGAAAACTATCAGAGAATGTACTCGTCTGTGGTCCAGAGCAAATGATGAAAAATGATGTTCGAACTGGTGTCACAGACCTATATATGAAATATTGCATTAATACAAGTTTTGGGGAAGAGAAATAAATTAAACTAGTCAATTTCTAGGTCATAAAACTATTTCTAAGTCAAAAGTCAAACTAGGTCAACTCTAAGTCAACTATGTTCAACTATAGTCAAATTATGGTCAACTACCTATTTCTAGGTTGCATGAGTCTAACTCAAAGATATTGGGCTCACACACTATGAATCTAGGCCATACAAGCTATATCTTAGGATACTAAGATACCGTATCTTAGGATACGCAAACAAGGGATAAATATAACACATATATACATATCAAACAATATTATATATATAAAATCCTAATTACAAATGCTAAATGGACACCTTGGTTTCGAACAAACTTGGTATCGTAATACTAAACCTCTATCTTGATATCCAAACCCAATACCTTGATTATCCTCCAATACCTTGATACTTATCTTGGCATCTCAAGGTAAATTCAAAAATCTTATTTATACTAACTGCCCAACAATAATTATAAACTACTATGCATTTAATATTTATATAATACTATATACCTTATTTTAGTCATCTTAATACCAACTCATAATTAGTTTACAACTATCTTATTACTTATGCCAATACCTACTACTCATACCTTGGTATATCTTGATACTTACCTTGGTATCTCAAGGTAATTGCCAAAATCTCATATGTATACTAACTATCCATCAATAATTACATATATCAATCCAATATAACTATAGTATGTACTAATAGAATAATACTAACTACCAAATACACACTAACTATAAATACATATATACGTACATACATACCTACAAATATATAATATATAAAACTTACTCATAACAATTGATAACTAAAATATACTAATTATTCTAATAAATTTATATGCTACAACTAAATATATACATATATAGTATACTATAATACAAATAGCAATTAGGAACATATTTATATATATATTAATTACCATATATATATACATATATATCTATATATATATTAATATCTAATATATTAAAAACTGCCAAACTGTCGCTAAATACCCTGTCCACTGTCACAGAAAGCTGTTGTGTATATAGATACACTGCAGTTTTTGTGACAGTTTCCTGCACTGTCACTAAAAACTGTCGCTGAAGCTTCTGATACTCTGTTGATACCCTGTTGTTTCAGCGACAGTTTTCTGCAACTGTCGCTGACTGCTGTCGCTGAAAAGCTGCTATTATTTGCATTTGTTGCTGCTGTTGCGACACTTCTGGCTTGTTGCTGTCGCTAAAAATATATGTATATATATACAAAATATATATAAATACATATATATATAACCCACCATATATATTTATATAATATATATTTAAATACATATATATAACCCACAATATATATTTATACAATATATATATAAAACTATATATAACTATACATACACTTATACATAGTAAATTGTATAAAATACCACATAGTAACATACACACACACATATAGTAATATGTATATATAACTATACATATATGTATACATATATTTAATCATACAATAATATAAATACATAACAATATATAATATAACTATATATATAACCACATATAAATATATCTACTATATTATATATACATATGCTATCACTTATAAATATATATCTACATACATATATATATATAAATAATCATATAATAAATATAAATAATCTAATTACTTAATTAAACATACACATATATTATATAAAACATATACATATATTTATATCCCTAAGATATAGTATAACATATATATTAATGCATGTAGAAGAAAGCTACATAATATATATTCTATTAATACATATATATTACATAGATCTATGATACAATAAACACTATAATAAATATACATAATACATATATAATATATATTGATAAATACATAATTATAATTCATGAATTAAAGTATAATTAATTAGATCTACACATAAACACACAACAATTGGAGAGTATCACACCGTATCCCACTAGATCTAGGATACGCATGCGACACGAGTCCACCACACATCCAATTGTACCCCGAAGGACACAAAAAAATCACATATAATATTTATAAACAAAACAAAGTGTCAAATATAGATCTATGTGTCCGTGTCAAAATACGACATGTACAAAGTCCCGTGTCGGAGGAAAAACCCCCAAAACAACACGTATCACCAAATTGTTGGGATACGACCTACATGTACCCAATTATGGACACGAAACTAGCCCCAAACACATAAACATATGCCAAATTGATCTATAGGATCAATTGACACACACAACAAAAGTCATTTTTGGAATTCCTCCAAAATTGATACAAAAAGCACCATAACTTTCTCCATAGGTCTCCTATGAACACAAAACCAAATTCTATGGGTAGTACATACATATGGGTTGATTATTCATGATTAAATCTCAGATTTAGAAGCTATTTTAAGGAAAAAAAACTGAATTATACCTATTGGAGATGGATTCCCAATGAAACCTCCAAAATTGGTGAACTTAGCTTCCAACTTGTAGATCCTTGCTCATCTTTGTAGATCCTTGCTTTCTCCTTCTAGATCCTTGCTCTTCTAGTCTCTAATGGTGATTTGGAAAGTAATTGGGTAGAAATTTGGTAGGGATTTGATAAAATTTGGTTAAGGGAAATTCTAGATCTAGATTTGGAATAAAAAATGAAGAGAGAGAAAGTTTTCATCCCCTTTATATAGGCCTCACTTGCCCCCTCCCTCAAGATACTATGTAAAGTCTAAAATACCCCTTGGGTCCTCTCATGAAGAAATTAATTAAGGAGGGAAGCTTCTAGTCTAATGGTTTAATTAATTTAATTATCCTCCTAATTAATGGGCTTTCTAGTTGGGCTCAATTCTAACAATTAATACATGTTGGTCCATGAGTCTAAACTAAACTAGTTAGGTCCACTAACACAAGTCTAAAAATAAATCTATCATGCTAATAATAAATAAATAAATATTTAACATGCACAATATTTAATTAATTATAAAATGACCAAAATACCCTTTTCTAGAAAATACGGTAGTGACAAGTCTATCCCCCTTAAAATAATTTCGTCCTCGAAATTTAAGGGTGATCGTACTCCTTCTAGGTCAAACCCCCAGCAATCATAGTCTAATAAGGTCTTATCTCACCAAGAACAGTCCTATGTAAAGAATAACATGCATGGTCTGGTCTCCACCTGTCTTATTACTGTTGTCTCTGTCAGGGTATTCTATAGCTACACTAACTATATAACACTAGCATCCAAAAGGTATTAAAGAAGCAATCAATCAAAATAGATGAAAGGAACAGAAAGAAAGAACAGACTCTCTAACCCATCACCTGTAGTATTGGTCTCCTCGACCGTCATCGCAAATGCTCTGCCCTGCCGAGGTAGCTCCCTCTGCGGGTGATGAGCAATCTGTGGTGCTACAGGTTGACTAACTCCACCTCTCTGCCCTCGATCTGCATCCTGGCCTGGACGTTGAAGTGTCCAGAGATAATCCTTCACCATATGCTCCGTTGATCCACAATATAAGCATGCTCCAAGTCTCTTCCGGCACATCTCCCAAGTGTGCCCAGTCTTCTTGCAATAGGTGCATTAAGGAGCCTGTTGCACCTGTCTCTGAGGCTGTTATGGTATTTGCTGTACTAGAGCTTGTACTGGAGCAATAATTGGTTCTGGCATCTGATATTGCTGCTGATAGGCTCCGAATTGTACTGGAAACTGTTGTTGCTGGAACTGCGGTCTCTTTGCCGGTCCCACACTGCTACTGTCACCCCCAAACATATCACGGTCCCTCTTCGGCTTCAAGTTCTACTCCCGCTCGACCTTGCGTGCCTCCGAAAGTATCTCATAATACGTCTCGTAGAAAGACGGAATGAAAATCTTTACTTTCCAATTCACACCCTCGTGAAAACGGATAGCCCGAACTTCTGGCTCTCTCACCAAGTACTCTGCAAATCGGCTCAGCCTCCCAAACTCTGCGACATACTCCTCTACGGACATACTTCCTTGTGTAAGGCTCTCAAATTGCCTTCCTAATTCCAATATGTCCGTCCGAGCAAAGAAATTCTTCTTAAAGAGATCCTTGAATATCTTCCAAGACTGCCCCACATCAGTAAGAATTGGCTCATTCCTGAACCAAGTGCGGGCAATGTCGAACAGTTGAAGTCCTACCGCCTCAACCTTCAGATCCTCCGCAAGACGGGACACCTTCATGAGTCGCTCGATATCTTCAAGCCAATCGTCAGCATAGACTATACCTTCTGTATCCTTGAAAACTCAAGGCTCAAGCTTCTTGAAATTTTGAATGTTGCCTGGCTTGATCTGAATATCCTGTGGCTGTGGAGGAGCCTCTTTCTGAACTGCTGTTATAGCTATCTGATGGGCGTTTTCCATACTCTGTCGCATCAAATCTGACTACCTGTGCGGGGCTTCTATCTGTGCCCTCTGTAATTCCATCATCTCTCTAAACAGTACAACCATCGGCACGGTATCTCCTGAAAATGGAGGTGGTGGAAGTCCCTCCGAAGCAACTGGAGTAGTCCTCAGAACAGGTGGAGGAGAACCCCCGAAGGCAGCCGAGAATCCTACATGAACTGATGTCGTAAGAGTTACAAACTCTACTGCCTGAGTGGAAGATTAAGAGGTGGCAGACCTCGCAGAAACTGCTCCCGATCGATGGGATCTAGTCTTCGGCGGCATCCTGAAGGCAGATTGAAACAAAGGAGATCAATTCGACACAAGATAAGATATCATCAAGGAAGGACAAAAGTATTAAGAAGGAATCAAAAGTAGCGATTCAATTCAGATTGGAATTCCTAGTTGTGATTGAGTATCCCTCTCTCTTCCTAGTATTCTGTCCTATATCCTATCGCAGGCTCACAGTAGTACAACTAAGTTTTTGCACTACCACGACATCGCAATATTGCGAAGCCTGACCTGCATGGGCCACCACTAAAAATGTGTCACAACCCGCACCCGGTGTAGGGATACAAGTCGGGAACAACGCCCAGCCTACGCCGCAGCATCGGCGGCAGAACGCTGTCTTGATCAACTATACTATATAATTATCTCACTATAAAGCATAAACCTCCAATAATATCTCAACTTCAAGATGAGAGTATAATCAACTTAGTTCAACACAATACTCAATCACATTTCTATGGCACGAGAAGATATCAAAGAAGTCTAACATAACTATACAGTTAATAATATAACAACAACAAATAGAAATAATATCCAATCACAATAATATGCCGAAAACAAATCCGGTACCAAAATGCTAAAGAAAACTTACTATGCTAACTAGTAAACCCGGCTAAATTTCCCGGCAGTCACTCCAGAACTAGTGGGTCCAAGTCTGCACCATCTATAGGCTGAGGTCTGTAGTATGTCGGACACCAATCTCCCGGATCCTCTGAAAAATGTTTTCCAGTCAGGAATGGAGCGAAGTACAACCCAATAGCAGTTCCAATTAATTGACAAAAACTATAAAGCAGTAGAATAGAAGATGCTATCTACGATGAGGATATAACTGATAATCAAGAACAATGAGAGAATAGGCAATACTAACCACAGAATATAATCAATGCGTACAAGAATAAAGGAATGAACTATAATGTCAGAATAGAACAAGGTAATCAATGAACTGAATAATGAAATCTACAATAACTATGTGATTTGAGATACTAACTAAATATGTGATCGGCCTGGGAGATTCAATGATTATACTAAGGATCTAACTCAACCATACGTGAATTGCATGGTTAGTTAGTAGCCAATGATTACACTACTAGCCGATAGTTTCTTGATCACATATTTAATTGGTATTTCCCCCGCCCCGACTGATATGATGGATCGAATCATGACACGTCACTAGCCAATGTATCCAATGTTTAATCTACAATATTCAATGTTATCCAATACCAACAAGGACAGTATCCGATACCATCTCCACAATCAAGGTAACATCCCATGACTGACGATCCAATAACAATACCAATCCGTGTACCATCGTGTCAAGAATCATTAGTAACATTTCTAAATACTTGAATTATTGTGGTAATCAAATAATAAAAACTATCAGAGAATGTACTCGCCTGTAGTCCAGAGCAAATGATGAAAAATGATGTTCGAACTGGTGTCACAGACCTATATATGAAATATTGCATTAATACAAGTTTTGGGGAAGAGAAATAAATTAAACTAGTCAATTTCTAGGTCATAAAACTATTTCTAAGTCAAAAGTCAAACTAGGTCAACTCTAAGTCAACTATGGTCAACTATAGTCAAATTATGGTCAACTACCTATTTCTAGGTTGCATGAGTCTAAATCAAAGATATTGGGCTCACACACTATGAATCTAGGCCATACAAGCTATATCTTAGGATACTAAGATACCATATCTTAGGATACGCAAACAAGGGATAAATATAACACATATGTACATATCAAACAATATTATATATATAAAATCCTAATTACAAATGCTAAATGGATACCTTGGTTTCGAACCAACTTGGTATCGCAATACTAAACCTCTATCTTGATATCCAAACCCAATACCTTGATTATCCTCCAATACCTTGATACTTACCTTGGCATCTCAAGGTAAATTCAAAAACCTTATTTATACTAACTACCCAACAATAATTATAAACTACTGTGCATTTAATATTTATATAATACTATATACCTTATTTTAGTCACCTTAATACCAACCCATAATTAGTTTACAACTATCTTATTACTTATGCCAATACCTACTACTCATACCTTGGTATATCTTGATACTTACCTTGGTATCTCAAGGTAATTGCCAAAATCTCATATATATACTAACTATCCATCAATAATTACATATATCAATCCAATATAACTATAGTATGTACTAATAGAATAATACTAACTACCAAATACACACTAACTATTAATACATATATACGTACATACATACCTACAAATATATAATATATAAAACATACTCATAACAATTGATAACTAAAACATACTAACTATTCTAATAAATTTATATGCTACAACTAAATATATACATATATAGTATACTATAATACAAATAGCAATTAGGAACATATTTATATATATATTAATTATCATATATATATACATATATATCTATATATATTAATATCTAATATATAAAAAACTGCCAAACTGTCGCTAAATACCCTTTCCACTGTCACAGAAAGCTACTGTGTATATAGATACACTGCAGTTTTTGTGACAGTTTCCTGCACTGTCACTAAAAACTGTCGCTGAAGCTTCTGATACTCTGTTGATACCCTGTTGTTTCAGCGACAGTTTTCTGCAACTGTCGCTGACTGCTGTCACTGAAAAGCTGCTATTATTTGCATTTGTTGTTGCTGTTGCGACACTTCTGGCTTGCTGCTGTCGCTGAAAATATATGTATATATATACAATATATATATAAATACATATATATAACCCACCATATATATTTATATAATATATATTTAAATACATATATATAACCCACAATATATATTTATACAATATATATATATATATATATATAACTATATATAACTATACATACACTTATACATAGTAAATTGTATAAAATACCACATAGTAACATACACACACACATATAGTAATATGTATATATAACTATACATATATGTATACATATATATAATCATACAATAATATAAATACATAACAATATATAATATAACTATATATATAACCACATATAAATATATCTACTATATTATATATACATATGCTACCACTTATAAATATATATCTACATACATATATATATATATATATATATAAATAATCATATAATAAATATAAATAATCTAATTACTTAATTAAACATACACATATATTATATAAAATATATACATATATTTATATCCCGAAGATATATTATAACATATATATTAATGCATGTAGAAGAAAGCTACATAATATATATTCTATTAATACATATATAATACATAGATCTATGATACAATAAACACTATAATAAATATACATAATACATTTATAATATATATAGATAAATATACAATTATAATTCAAGAATTAAAGCACAATTAATTAGATCTACACATAAACACACAACAATTGGAGAGTATCACACCGTATCCCACTAGATCTAGGATACGCATGCGACACGAGTCCACCACACATCCAATTGCACCTCGAAGGACACAAAAAAATCACATATAATATTTATGAACAAAACAAAGTGTCAAATATAGATCTATGTGTCCGTGTCAAAATACGACATGTACAAAGTCTCGTGTCGGAGGAAAAACCCCCAAAACAATACGTATCACCAAATTGTTGGGATACGACCTACACATACCCAATTATGGACACGACACTAGCCCCAAACACATAAACATATGCCAAATTGATCTATAGGATCAATTGACACACACAACAAAAGTCATTTTCGGAATTCCCCCAAAATTGACACAAAAAGTACCATAACATTCTCCATAGGTCTCCTATAAACACAAAACCAAATCCTATGGGTAGTACATACATATGGGTTGATTATTCATGATTAAATCTCATATTTAGAAGCTATTTTAAGGGAAAAAACTGAATTATACCTATTGGAGATGGATTCCCAATGAAACCTCCAAAATTGGTGAAATTATCTTCCAACTTGTAGATCCTTGCTCATCTTTGTAGATCCTTACTTTCTCCTTCTAGATCCTTGCTCTTCTAGTCTCTAATAGTAATTTGGAAAGTAATTGGGTAGAAATTTGGTAGAGATTTGATGAAATTTGGTTAAAGGAAATTCTAGATCTAGATTTGGAATAAAAAATAAAGAGAGAGAAAGTTTTCATCCCCTTTATATAGGCCTCACTTGCCCCCTCCCTCAAGCTACTATGTAAAGTCTAAAATACCCCTTGGGGCCTCTCATGAAGAAATTAATTAAGGAGGGAAGCTTCTAGTCTAATGGTTTAATTAATTTAATTATCCTCCTAATTAATAGGCTTTCTAGTTGGGCTCAATTCTAACAATTAATACATGTTGGTTCATGAGTCTAAACTAAACTAGTTAGGTCCACTAACACAAGTCTATAAATAAATCTATCATGCTAATAATAAATAAATAATACAATAAATAAATATTTAACATGCACAATATTTAATTAATTATAAAATGACCAAAATACCCTTTTCTAGAAAATACGGTAGTGACAGTAATTTACATAGAGTTTATATTTGATGCACCTCTCAGCTACATTGGTTTACATTACAAAAGGAAACTCAAAAGACAGGGCGCGCTCCATCAGATAGTCCACGTCGTTCATACATTACGTCCTTGTATAGATTGAAAGTCTACGCCTCTAAAATGAACTAATTCCAACTATACTTCAAAATAGAAGGGCTTATAACACCTTCTCGTCTATCCACTAGCGTTGCACCGCCTGAGTGCCTAAAATAGTTGCCCACAATGTGGGTCAGTACTCAATTATACTGGTAAGCGGGACAAACCCACTCGACTAAATCGACACTAGCTTATTAGGGGCGAGCATGTATTAAGATGATCTTTCTATAGAGAAGCAAGTGAATTCAATTCATATCATTTGCATGTTTTGATAGAAATGAAAATAACATTTAAACCGTCAAGTATATTGGTTGCTTACTCAACCGATGCACGCCTTCCCTACAATGAAACACAATTATACTAACCATCTGCATAAGATAATAAATTAGCATGTGTTCTATTCTATGCGGTCATTGGTGTGATCGACACCATAGGGACTTATTGAAGCATTGCGGCGGGCCCTGTCAGCCCGGGTAGCAAGCCCTGCTGAAGGTCCCGTAATGCATTACGACTAGCACGATCAAATATTCCCCCCGGGTCGATACGGTTCCATTACCCCGAAATATCGTTTCGAGGAAATGCTAAACTTTGTGCACAAGTTGTCGCAGACCATGCAAATATATAAACAATTCATATATCATACAATGCATGAAATGAAACAGAAGAAGTAAAGCAGCAATATATATACTTATGCAACATTTTATATTTTCTTAAGCCGTGTTCCGATTTTGGTATCCCGTGGGTCCAAACTATATCCGAGGCGCCATGCCGCAACCAACAACAAAATTCCTATATAAAGAAGTTCATGTTTATAAGGTGTGCAAGCATATAATAAGTTACTCTACAATCCTATATTCCTTTCTTAGTAGATGGCAAGTATTGTGGCTAAGGATTTTTTAGGCGTTCAGCTAGTAATCATCGATTGAAAGTTTGAAACATTAGAGATGTGAACGTGAAGAAGTAGAAAATAAGGGTCCGAACTACTCACTGGTTAAGGAAAAATACTGAAAGAATGAGTCCCACCTAGCGACAATCAAACGTCAGTTATGTGAACCTACAATAGCACGAGCACCGAGTTAGAATCATTTGCCTATCCTTCCTTCTAGACTCCCCAAGAATCAAATCTCCAAACGAGAAAGCCAACAGCAAAAACCAAGCAAATTGAAAGCAACACCAAATTAAAATCCCAAAGCGACATCAAAAAACCAAGCAACAAAGCATGAAAACTATTGAACTTGTTTCAATAGAGGCCTATCTATTGGTTTGGAAAGGATCATCGTATTTCGTCCATGACAAGAGGATGTCGAAGATCTAAACTCCAAACTATGACTCAGACAGACTAGCCACAAGCCCAATTACATAGTGCGCATCCAGGTCGGATCGGAATTTGAGGCACTACACTAAGGCTTAATCAAAAGATGGTAAATTAGGCCAGGAACAGAGGTTCCAGAAAATATTACAGTCTACCCTCTTTTGATCATGAAGTTGTAGTCGAAACTCAGAAGTTCCAGTATACTAGTTTTTGCTCTGAAGAAGTCGATGCCAATAAAAATTTATATAAATATAATATAGTACCTGTTTACAACTCCTCCTGGATCATAGAACTCAGAACCAAATAATGTTATTTCTCACAAACGTAGTTGTAATTGGGACATATCTTTTACAACTAGAAGAAAAAAGGAGAAGAAGATATAATTAAAATTATTCTTGCTGGGTGGTGAAGATCACCGTTGCATAAAGCAAGATTCGTCCTCTATCGACGATCTGCTCCCAAGAGCCAGCAAGTTCACAAGAGAATTTTTGGAACGCTCATGATTACCTCTGAGTGTGACTCGAATGGACTCCACGCATTCCTCTTTGAGCCTTTTCAGTATATCTCCAAAAGGAGGTCTGAGGACTTGATTTATACAGAAGGGTTAAAATCCATCTCTACTCCCTGCCAATGTGGGACTAAAATACCAACTCCCAAAAATAAGGATTGATATTTCAAATCCCGCAATCAGTAAGATTATGCGCTAACCATGCTCTTTGCGCATATGCATGCAAAATCTCAACAATTGCTCCTGTGCGCATAAGCCAACAATGCAGCGGCCCATGCGCGCATACGCCTAAACGCGCATACGCACATAGTCGCACATAGCCCATGCATTATCGTAAATAATGCGCACAAGCGCCATGCGACGATACTGACGCGCAACAAATGCGCATAAGCGTCATACGACGATGTTGAGGTGCTAAGTACAAAGTGGGCCAACAAAGCGCCACTTTGAGCCTTTGAGCCCTAATCCGAGTCCGATTCAGAGTCTCTAAGCCCTTTTGGGACTTAGCTCCTAAAGTTTTTCCAAGAAAGTGACAAAAAGCATAAATGCTTTCTTTGAGGAGTTTACCCGCCACTTTGTACCCTTAAGCCCGAGTACGAGTCTGAAACGCAAAGCGAGCTCCTAAGAAAAAATTTCAAGAGAGTGACAAAAAGCATAAATACTTTCTTTGAGGAGTTTAGCATTAATCCTCCTAGAAAAATATCATGCATGACATCCATCCTTGGACCACCACTCCATGTGCATCTCTCAACACCCACATGGTATTATATTGAGATACCCACTCAAAGTGGGACTATTTTTCTAGTCATGCAAGAGGAAAACCTCTCGCACATGAAAGAAAAAATTCCAACAATAGCTATATATTAATTGAGATACTCACTTGGACTATTTTCCTATATGGGACTATCTTTCTGGTATTCCTAAGAAAAAAAACTCCAACTGTATGGTGTCCGTCGCATTCAGAAAATATTCTCCACATAGATTGGAAATCCCACCCAACACCAACATATTGCACATTGAATGAATAGCTATACCAGTCCAGCATCGCCACTAGTGAATACAATATACCGTCAAAATCACAAATCCTTAGAACTGTTTACTACGTTCCCTCTTTCTTTCGATGCATATGTTTCTTTACGAGGGGAGAAGAAGAAAAATTAATCAACATCATTATATATAATTTAAATAAATATTAATATCGAACTCGAGTGACTCTTGTGGTTACCGAGTAGTGGTATAAGACCCTAGCTTGGTGGCAGAAGATTAGTAGAACGAGCCACGGGAGCGTGTTTTTCCTTCAATTTATAAAATTGTCGGAGTTGGAGGGCAGTGGGCTCATAGGCATGCAATGCAGGTTGTACAAAGTCCCAAACGTTATGTCGGATCTCGAGCGCTATGTCGAAAATTAAAAAAAATATTAATGAAAGAGACAGTATATTATAATTTATTTAGTTTTTTTTGTGCTAGTATACCTTGAAAATTGCGTAAACATGGAAAGAATCTCACCACCATACATGAACAATAAATAGAAGCTCACTCTCCTCTATATTTGATATTGGCATGCAGCCTTCAACTCTTGGTGTCTCGATGAAGCAAATTAACATGGACGGTCTTGATCGTACCCCACAGTTGGTTTCATAAATTTTTGAATGCTCTGAAGTTGTCCTGTGTCTCTCCTGCTTGTAATATCTTTGGAGTTAACCAAAGGAATGAGTTTAGGTGCGCCTACTTCTATCAATGAAACTTGACAAAAATAAAAATGTGCTCCTGTTGAAAAGAAAATTGACAAGAGTTGGTAACTAAAATGATTTACTTAGTTTACTAGATAGGTTCTAATCGTGAATGATGATCGATGTATAATGATATAATCTTCCAATTATTATTTTTAAATTTATTCTGGTAAATAATACTTCATATGAATGGTTGATAAATCCCCGAATGTATATTATTATACCATGAGGATGCAGATATACCAATTATTGTATGGACTAACTAAGATCCTTTCACAAAAGTACAAGATACCCGAACCAAGCTTATTTGGCAGCTATATATCTCATGGACTAACTACTGATCAGTGTTTTGCTGATAGAGCACTATTTACAATGATTATGAATATTTACAATGGAACTATTTTATAGTCGCCTGCATCATCAAAACTATAGATAGCGAGATTTCAGAATTATATATTTAACTAATATGAGCTTGTATATGTCGAAGTCGACTTAGGCCATAGAACAGTTGGATTTTTATCACAAAGGTTATAGTTCTTTTATAGAATCCATTCAGAATGAAAGCTAGAAGAAGTTTGAACTTGCATTATTCTGTTACGTAGCAAAACTCTAGAATCCTAATCAGGATTTAGAATTACATCTCTATTTAACGCATAATACTTTAAATATTTTTGTATTATTATCTACTCACTGGAATGTAAAATTATCGCTTCTGATGGATATAATAAGGTTACATAGTCACCATGTCACAATCTTACAGGTAGATGAGAGCAAAAGGTTATTGTTTATGTTGGTAGACGAGAGCACAGGGTGTATAGTTTATGTAATAACTTATGTGGGTTAGGTCACACTTTGTCTTGTCCAATAATTTGGGAAGGTCAATCGTATTATTGTATCATATACTTAGCCATCAGTTAGGGTACATAGTGTTGGAGTTCAAATTGGATTAGGAGTAGCTGTTTTAGTTTTAGGTATAACATAATTTGTATTTTAGGACTTCCTATTTAGGAAATTCTATTATGACCTATTATTGGAGTCCAAATTTGGAATATAAGTAGTTGTTTTAGGTATAATAGGATTTCCTATTTAGAAAATTCAATTATGATCTAGAATTGAATTTTCTTATCCTATATATATATGGGTTGAGGGTGGAGGCACAAAGAATAAAGCACAAGTTGGAGATTCAGAATGCTCGTCCACCGAAAATCTAAGAGAAAGTTCGTTTTTTGTTTTTAGGACTTCGTCATCCAAAACAGAAGGAAGAAGGAGATCTGATCGAGGGTTCATCGTTTTCGCTCAGGAAAATTGCTATGAGTTTGGAGAGTGAATTCAATTGTAATCTTCTATTTATTTTTCTTTAGAGTGGTGAGGGGAGTTTAACCTATTAGGGCAAATGGTTCAACATTAATTTTTGTCAATCTTGTAATTTTAGCTGAGTTATAAAGTTTAGAATTTGTCTAAGTGACGAAGTCACCGCCATATACTTGTCTTTATCTGTGCTTGGTGTTCGTTAGACGGGGATGGTTATCTTAGGTGGGTTGGAAAATTACTTTCGTGCATCCAACAAGTGGTATCAGAGCTACAGGTTTGGTTCTGGCAACTATGTCTACGGAGCAAATGAAGACTCATATGATCACCCTCAGAGGAAAAAACTAGGTGATTTAGAAGCCAAGGATGGATGATCTACTATGGTGTAACGACCTGCATGTTCCGGTGGAGGGCGACATTGCCAAACCGACATACAAAGGTGTTGATGACTGAAAATGACTGGATAAAAATATTATTGGATTCATCCGCCAATGGCTGGACGACTCGGTGTTTCACCACTTGTCCATGGAGCGTTCTGTAAAAGTATTGTAGGAGAAGCTGCATTCGTTGTACGAAAGGAAGACGGCGGGTAACAAGGCCTCTTAATCGCCAATTCATCATCTTGAAGTACACGAAAGGTTCACCGGTGGTACAACATCTGAACGAGGTTCAGGGCATCATCAATCAGCTATCTGCGATGAAGATGGTGATTGAGAATGAACTTCAGGCCCTACTGCCTTTGTGTTCTCTGTCGAAAAGCTGGGAGACGTTGGTGGTGTTGGTGAGCAACTCCGCTCCGGATGGAGTTGTCCCGATGGAGGCAGTCAAAAGTAGCTTATTAAATAAGGAGGTCTGGCGTAAGCAAGAAAAATTGTTGTAGGAGTCTGCTTTGGTGGCTTCCTACGGAAAGTAAAGACTTAAGTCACAAGCGAGGACATAAAAAGTTCTTGGGATCTTGCGACTATGGACTGCAATGAGGTATGCTATCACTGTGACGAAAGGGGTAATATCAGGAGGAACTACATGAAGCTCAAAGTTGAGAAGGCCAAAAGCAAGAACGATAAGGAGGATCTCATGGCTATGGGAGATCTCATCATTGTCGCAACTGATACAGAGGAACCTTATAGCATGTGGCATGGTGGCGATTGGGTCATGGACACGGGGGCGTCGTATCACGCCACTCCAAATAGGAGGATCTTCACATCATTCCACGACGGCAGATTTGGACGTGTGAAGAAGTACAATTATGGGACGGTTGTAGTTGTAGTCATTGGTGATGCGTACTTGATAACAGAGCCTGGTGAGAAGCACGTGCTCAAGAATGTGTGAAATGTATCAGGTTTGCGCTACAACTTAGTTTCGGTAGGGAGGCTAACGGATGATGGCTGCCGCATCACGTTTAGGGACAAATATTGGATGCTTACGAAGGGATACCAATAGCTAGTTCGAGGATATTTGTGTCATGGCATGTACATGATCAAGTCACTGAGTCATAAAGGCAGGCCACAGACACCGGAGGAGGCTCGAGGGGTGTTCGACAAGAATTAGTAGATCTTCGGGAACTTGCTAAGGAGGGTCTTCGAGATACTTTGAGGATTATGGAGAATTCAGTTCGTCGACACAAAGCGACAAATGGTGATGAGCC
This sequence comes from Iris macrosiphon, assembly GCA_036927795.1. Classification (NCBI taxonomy): domain Eukaryota; kingdom Viridiplantae; phylum Streptophyta; class Magnoliopsida; order Asparagales; family Iridaceae; genus Iris; species Iris macrosiphon. Next base: position 55,226,080 of record JAYESA010000007.1, read on the forward strand.
AAAGATTGATGGTCAGTCTTGTAAGATCGAAGAAGCACCTCTAGAGGGGGTGAATAGAGTGTGTGTATGTGCTACAGAATAAAATTGCCCAATAAAAATTTAGCACGGTTAGCTAACAATATAAGTATAAAATAACAGCAAGGAGAAAGAGAGATAGAGCAGCAGTCACAAACACAATGATGTATACTGGTTTCAATCTGAGAGGACTAGTTCAGTCCCGAGAACTCTTGCTCAAAATTGAAATCCACTATCATGTGAAACACAAGTTTTGATCTGATGGCTTGCAACTTTGTATAGACACGAGCTTTGATCCTAAGGACTCGAATACTTCTATCTGAAGTATTGAACTTCTTGACAAGATCTTTTACAACTCTTAAAAAATTCTAATCAAGAACACAATGGCACTTAAGGCTTAGAAGTTATAAATAGCTTATGAATGAAAAGTAAAAATGCGCTTGAATTGCACAGAGTAAAATATAGAAGAGAATAAAAGTGAGTTGAGTTGGTAGGAATGGTGAATTATTTCTCTATTTATAGTAATTTTTCAAACTGTATTCGGGGCAAATTTGGATGCCAAACGTTCGGATTTTTGAACGTTGGAGCCAAGTTAGTAGGAAGAACAGGTTGCAAGGGTTTACTGGGTCTGGGAACCGAGATTGGTCCGAATTCGCACTAAATTGAAACCGAATTCATGCCGAATTCTAATGCTAAAATATTAGGTCAGAATTGAATAAGATTTGGTTGGTTTGGGATAGCTTGGTTTTGAAATAAGGATGTTATTTTCAAAACTTGAAATATTTTGGCTGAAATAATCTAAGTTAAAAATATTTTTGGTAGCCTCTAAATGCTAAGTGCGACTCGACTTATTAAGAAAAATTACATTGACAAGTAATTTCTATACTCAATAAATAGAAAAATTACATTCACAAGTAAAAAAAAAAGTGCAGTACCAATCTCTGAATTTGTAGATGTAGCAGCCGTTCGTCTGACTCGTCAGTTATATTGTCAAAGTTTAGACGATTATGGACTTAAGGTTCGACCATGACCAATGGGCCAACAAGTATGTCGGTCCCATGACAGCTGGTTGGTCTCCAGGTTGGGGTTGTTCCACGGATCCAATTTTGGCGACGGATGGTTTAAAAAAACTTTACGGAGCGAGATCGGTGTCAGCAGTTCGAAGCCAGAGAGAAGATCAAGGTGTGTAGCAACCTCAATCAGAGGTAGGTATATTTCCTTTCACACAGTTTTAGGGAGCTATGGGTTATCCACGGCCTGACAGTGTATGATGTTCTGCTCAAGGATGCATGTGTATAGGATGCATGTGTACGGGGAAGCTTCAGCGACGGACACCAAGGTAGGCAGGTTCTGGAGCTAGAATTTCGAGAAAACCGTATTGTCCGCTTGGTTGGGCCAACCAATGGTGAATAAGCTCGTAGGAATGGTAGTACATTTTGGTGGAAGATGAAAGTCGATGACAGGAAGCCAAGACTCACGGTAAGGCTAATCGTCAGGGACTTCGGTCTTGGCCGTGTCATTGATATCGGCAGGATCCTAGTATTATAGGAGGTGTTATGCATAGCAGCTAGCATCAACGTGATGTTCAAGGAGCTAGAGATGAAGAAATATGCAAGGTTGCTCAGGGGATCGAAGATCAGTAGCATGGGAGAGCAAGAACTCTATCACGGTAAGAAATACATGGAGTCCAATTGAGGAGCTATGGGGTCAATTTTGTCTTATTAGACTAGAGGGGGAGATTGTTGGAGTCCAATCTGGATTAGGAGTAGTTGTTTTAGGTATAATATGATTCCTATTTTAGGGCATCCTATTTAGGAAATCCTATTATAACCTATTATTGGAGTCCAAGTTTCGAATAAAAGTAGTTATTTTAGGTATAATATGATTTTCTATTTAGGAAATTCTATTATGACCTAGATATATGGTTTTCTCATCTTATATATATGGGTTGAGGGTGGAGGCACAAAGAATATAGCACAATTTTGAGAATTGGGGTGCTCATCCACAAATTTTTTTAGAGAAAGCCCGTGCTTTACTCTTAGGACTTCGTCATCCAAGACAAAAGGAAGAAGGAGATCTGATCGAGGGGTCTTCATCCTGGAAAATTACTATGGGGTTGGCGAGTGATTTCAATTACAATATTCTATTTTCTTCTTGAGAGTGGTTAAGGGGTTGAACCTATTAGATCAAAAGGTTCAACAATGGTTCTTGTCAATCTTTTAATTTTATCTGAGTTGTAAAGGTTACGATTTTTCCAGGTGACATAGTCACTGCCATATACTTGCCTTTATCTGTGCTTGGTATTCGTTAGACGAGGTTAATTAACTCAGGTGGGTTGGTAAAATGCTTTTGCGTACCTATTACATAGAACAAGTAACAAAATAAGTCATGTTATTTTTTTTCTTTTAAATTTTGCTTTAGGCATATTTCATATCCTATCAACATATTAGATCACCAACTTACTACTAACGAAAGACTAGAAGCTTTATATATATATATATATATATATATATATATATATATATATATATATATATATATATGTTTGTGTGTGTGTGTGTATGTGTGTGTGTGTGTGCCTATTTTCTAAAATAACAATAAATAGATTTTTTTTACCAATTCGATTGAATCAAAATATCACTCCCTGTTCCCGATATACGTATTTGGAATGTATTATTTCTCGCTTGCCTGATAATTAGGTTACATGGAGACTAGACTCATTCTTTGGTCCAACTTGGTTCATGTTTTATTAGTGTGGTTGGGTTTGGTCATGGTTTGAACCCATGGTCTAAACCTCAAGCCTAACTATATAAGCCATCATCTTTCTCTCCCGTCCCTCATTCTTCACTTTCCTTCTCTTTCTTCTTCATTTTAGGCAAGTACACCTTGCACGACATGAATAAATATGGCATTTTTATTCCTTTGGTTTTTCTTGTATATTATTAGTCTAATATGTGTATATTATGATTCTAAGCATGTTTAGTACTTGGAATTTTTTATTTTGATGGATGGATTTGAGTAAATCTATATTTTTAGTTAAGAGTTTTTATGGGTTCTATGAGTTTTTCTTGATTTTGATCTATTAAAACTTAGTATTTTAGAAAACCATTTATTTGATGTGATTGAGCATTCAATTTCAGGCATTTTGGCTTTTTGTTCACTTGATATGGAGTTAAAATAAAAGTTTTATGAAGAAAATAAGTTTTTGGAGCTTTTATAATGGAGTTCGTGTTGTTTGGGCACGAAGGTGTCTCATGCGGCCAAGGTACATGTGCCCCTCCAACATGCGCCTATCATGTTGGGTGCATTACTGTCTCTGCATATGCGCCCCTAAGTCGTATACAAGGATTTTCCAAGGCCAAGACTTCATGCGCCATGAGCTCATGCGGCCAAGAGTCCATGCGGCCAACTTGGCATATGACTTAGAAATGACATATGCATCTCTTCCTTATATGTCTTATCGTACACATCTTTTTATTCTTGTTTTTTCCTCTGACTTGCATTTATGGAATGTCATATCAGTCACATTCCTGACATGCATTAAATTCTCATCACTTAGCACTCATCCCTAGGTGTGGACTTTGCCTTGACTCATGCGCCAGCTTGACCTATGCGGCCGCTAGATCATGCGACCCTGAATTCCATGCGGCAGCCTTATGTGCGCATGCGCCCCATGTGTAAACCCCCTGAATTTTCAAAATTATTAAACTTGGATTTTTTTTCGAATTTTTTGGAATTTTCTAGGAATTTTATGAAATTAAAATCAAAGTTTTAATTATTAAATGATTTTTAGTTGTTAATAAATAATATTAAAATATCATAGAAATAATATTTTTAGGTGTAAAATGAAAAACTGGACTTAGGGTAATTTTTCTGAATTTTTTTGGGCCTCAGACCTATTTTTAAACGCCTAAAAACTATTTTAATTAATTATTTATTTAATTAACTGATTTTATTATACTTATTATTATTATTATTATTATTTATTATTTTTCTGTTTTGGGCCGGCCCGGCCCAACAGCACAGCCTACCCAGCACGTTCCCTTACCGGGTCGGGTCGGGTCTGCCCGAACCCGACCAGCCGCCTCCGACTCGGTTCCCCAACCCCTCTCCCCGATTCCTCCGGCCGCCCCGCGTCCCACGCCGGCCACCCCGCGCAGCGCCGCGCTTCCCGGCCACGTCTCGCACCCGCCTCCGCCTTCTCCGGTCAGCCTCGCCCCCGGCACCCCCTATAAAACCCCCCCTCTCCTTCCTTCCTCCTCCCTCACTTTCACCCTAACTCCGGTGACCCGACTCCGCCCCTCTCCTCCGGCGCCACCCTCCTCGAGACCCTCGGCCAGCCCCTCCGCCGCAGCCCCTCTCTTTCTCCTCCCCTTCCCTCGTCGTGCCACCTCGCCGTCGGCCATTAACGATCGGCCTCCTCCTCCCCTCACTCGTTCCAGCCGCAGCACCGGTCGGCTCCGCCCCAGCTCCCCCCGGCGAGCCGCCCTCGGCCCCCCAGCAGCGCCGCTCAGCCCACCTCCGACCGGCCGTCGCTGGAAATCAGAAAACCCTAAACCCTAATTTTTTTCCTAATTTGTGTCGACGTGTCGGACACGACACGGATACAGGATTCTTCGGATTTTTGGACCCAATTCAGGTGCGTGTAACTTTCTTCTCGCTGCCCCATTTTTAATTCCGTAAATTACGTTGCGAAGCCTGTATGACCCTCTCGGTGCCCGGACAAACCGCTCGGGGCATCGCGTCCTGTGGTGATCGCACACCGCGATCCAAAAACAGAAAAAACCAGACCCTGTTTCACCCCGGAACTGAGTACGCCCCGCCAAACGGGACGACTTGGTCGCGTGCGGTCTTCACAGATACGTGCGCGCCATCGATACGGACGTGTAAGATTTCGCGGAAGCTGATTCGGGTGTGCGTACACACCGAAATCAACGCGTATCCGCGGACATCGCCCCGTATCCAACTTTTTTGCAATTTGCCCTAACTTCTTGTACACTCGTCGGATCGAGACGAAACTTACGCCATCAGACTCGTAGCTATACGCTGGTCCTGTGAGTCAAGTTTGGTTCGATTCTGAGAACGTTGACGAAATCGCGTGTCGTGGGCCCCATAGGCCCCGCTCGACGGACAATTTTGTGATCGGCTCATCGGAATCCAATTCTGGAAGTTCCGTTGAGTTCGTATCATCGTTCCTGACCTGTTGACACTAAGTTTGGTGAATTTGGAGACCGTTGATCCGAACACATTTTTTGGTGCAAAGCGGGCCCACTAGCGGATCCCGTTTTGACCCGAAACTGTCGTTTTTGCCCTTGTCTCCAAATTGGATCCAAGGACAGGCATTTCTAGCTATTTGACATCTTCTGAGCTTTATGGTAATGTTTATTTCAGCATCTGGACTCATTTCTGGAAAATTTCCCCGAGATACAATTAATTGGATCCAAACAACAGGCAAGTACCTACACTTCAAGTTTAATCTTTATATTGTGATAATTAATTTCCTGCTCTACTAGTACCCTTGATAATTACACGTAGTGTTAGAATACTGGAATTTATGTCTTGAATACTGGAGTTCATGTCTTATTTTTTATGTCGGGTGGGAGAATACTAGAAGGCATGTAGTTTACCCTTCCCCCTGTCGTGTTTAATAGCTGTCGGTACGCGACTGTACCCTCAGCCGGATCCCGATTATTCTTGTTTAATAGCCGTCTATGACGGCCAGATTAGCCTTATAAACCCCTACATGCCAACTATGTATTCTAAAATAAACACAAGTTCACACAGATAGTTTCTTGTCTTGTTATAGTTCTTGCTGACTGTTGTAGTTTCGTTTCCTGTCTCATATTATTCCTGCTTTCTCATATTCCTGTTTATAGCATTAACTTTTAGTTATTGTTGCCTCTTTATGCATATTCTCAATATGTTACACAATCAGTTTCTGTTTCCAATTGTCATAAATATTTAGTTTAATCTTGTTGTGCATTGTGTACTTTGCTCCTTTCCTGTCTGGATCCGTTGATTTAGGCGATAATGAGGACCTTGCCCCTGTATATTATGGCCCCTATGAGGGAACAAATGATACTTATGAGGAGCCAGTTCCCACCCAGGAGACCACTGCTGCAGAGTAGTTAGCAGTAGCTATTTTATTTCATGCTCTTTATCTTAGTAATCGGGTTTGTCCCCGATTCCATTTCTGGATTCTGTATTAAACATTTGAGCTGTTGTCACATTCATTTCATTTGAAATCTTAAGCATCTTTTTTCCATTATTATTATCTTGCCTATTTTATTTGTGAATGAGCTAGATTTATTATCTGTGGATATGACCTAGACAGCGTACTACCGCTGACTCTGCGGCGTAGGCTGGACGTACCCACGCACTCGTGCCCGAATTTCCGGGTGCGGGTCGTGACACATTTTTATGGTGGCCCATGCAGGTCTAGTATCCATAAATAGGGTAATACCCTAGGACAGGGTATGGAATAAGATTGAGGATTCTAGGAAAAGCTCATTCACAGTATAGGGTCCTTATTTCAATTCTTGATATCATTTCTGATCAATTTTTCTATCGCCCTTGATTTCTAAGTAATCTATTCTAATCTTTCGATCCCTTCATCTTTTAGAATGGTCCAGACAAGGAACACAGTAGGAGGCACATCAGAACCAGCTGAGCAGAATGTGCCCGAAACTCTTGCACTCCCGCCGCCTCCATCTACTCCAGCAGTTACTCTAGATGGGGCACAGCTACTCGGAGTGTTCCAGGGACTCGTAGAATCCCAGAAAGAACAGACTGCACTTCTGTGAACCAGCCTCTCAGAAGCTCTTAGGTCCCAGGAGTTGCCACACAAGAGGCCAGGGAGTGCCAAAGACTTCAAGAACCTTAAACCCCTAGAATTCTATGGAACTGAGGGCATTCTCTATGCCGATGAGTGGTTAGAGAATGTGGAGAGACTCCTGAAGACTGCTCGGGTCACTGATGATCTTAAAGTGGAGTCCGCAATCCTGCAACTGTTCGACATAGCTCGGACCTGATTCAGAGATGAACCCCAACTATCTGCTCCTGACCTCACCTGGGAGGACTTCAAGAGGCTATTCAAGGAGAAATTCTACCCCAAAGTGGCTCGGAAAGCTCTCGAAAGCCAATTCGAGAGACTGGAACAAGGTAACCTATCTGTTGATGAGTACACTGCTGAATTTAGCAGGTTGAGCCACTTTGCAGAGTACATGGTTCGTACCCTGGAGGACAGAGCCCGTAGATTCAAGAAGGGGCTGTCTCCGGATATTCGCCTTGCTGTCACCACTAGCCGAGCTCGCACCTACGAGGAAATTTTAAGCGTGGCACAAGGCGTTGAGAGAGACATGGGACATAAACTAAAGCGGGAGAGAGATACCGGAAATACGGGACCCCACAAACTTCTATTTTAACAACAACAACAGCAGAGGGCCCCGCAGCAAACTCAGCGTCCTCTCCCTCGAGCCCCAGCACCCCAACACCAGGCTCAAGGACAGAACCAACAAGCTGTCGCTTGTAACTTTTGCCAAAAACCAGGTCACACTTGGCAAGTCTGCAGGAAGAGGCTAGGTGCCTGCCTCTACTGCGGCTCAGCAGCGCATCAAATGAGGGACTATCCTGCAGCTCAAGGACGCCCAGCTGCACCCAAGGCTCCTGTCCAGGCCAGGCCCCCAGCAGCACAGCAGAGGGGACCCCCGCTTCCAACCCAACAATAACGCTTTGCTCAGCACCAACAGCAGCAACAGAGGGGTGCACCTCAGCAAGGCCGTACTTATGCAATGACTCTGGAAGAAGCTGAAGCCACAACAGACGTGATCACAGGTTCTGTGCTTATAAATTTAATACCAGCCATTACTTTATTTGATTCTAGAGCTTCACATTCATTCATGTCAGTAGATTTCCTTATGAAGCATAGCTTAATCACTGAACCCCTTAGGAATTGTTATAAGATCATTACCGGTGGAGGAATTATCCCGGTTAGTGATGCATGTAACAATTGTCCTATTACATTATGTGGAAGAGAACTATATGCTAGGCTACTAGTAATGCCAGTTCCCAGTTTTGATATTATACTGGGTATGGATTGGTTGAGTCTACATCATGCCACTATAGACTGTCACAGAGGTAGTATAATCTTCAGGCCCCCTGACAAGCCAGAATTTGAATTTGCTAGAGGTTCTAGAGAAATGGGTAGTAACAAAATTTGTGGAGCCCTAGTAACAGAAGAATTGCCACTACCTATCATCTCTGAATATCTTGATGTCTTCCCTGAGGATCTCCCAGGTTTACCCCCAGACCGAGAAGTTGAATTCTCTATTGACTTAGTGCCGGGAGCAGCGCCAGTATCTCAAAATTCCTACAGAATCAACAAGAAAGAGATATTAGAACTAAATGAGCAAATAAAAGAGTTAGAAGATAAATGCTTCATTAGGTCTAGTGTATCACCCTGGGGAGCTCCAGTATTATTTGTGCCCAAGAAGGACGGAACATCCCGAATGTGTATTAACTATAGGGCCTTGAATGCCTTAACAATTAAGAATAAGTATCCCCTACCCAGGATAGATGACTTATTTGATCAATTAAGTAGAGCTCGGGTATTTTCAAAGATTGACTTGAGGTCTGGTTACCACCAAGTAAGGGTAAGGAAGGAAGACATCCCTAAAACTGCTTTCAATACCCGGAACGGACACTACGAATTCTTAGTGATGCCGTTCGGGTTGACGAATGATCCAGCAGTTTTTATGAACTTAATGAACAGAGTCTTCCAGCAATATCTAGACAAATTTGTAGTGGTCTTTATTGATGATATATTGATCTATTCCAAGACTCCCGAAGAACATGAAGAACACTTGAGGCTGGCATTGGAGACTTTAAGGAAGGAAAAACTTTATGGAAAATTATCTAAATGTGCATTCTTCCTAGACAAAGTAGAATTCTTGGGACATGTTGTGACTGGAGATGGAATAGCAGTATATCCCAAGAAGATAGCGGCAGTAGAATCATGGCCCACTCCAGACTCTGTAGCAGAGATTAGAAGCTTCCTGGGACTAGCTGTCTACTATCGGAAGTTTGTGAAGGACTTTGCTAGAATTGCTGAACCCATGAAAAAATTAACAAGGAAAGATGAAGAGTTCACCTGGACTAATGAATGTCAGCATGCTTTTGAAGAATTGAAGAAAAGGCTGACTACTGCCCCTATTCTGACCTTACCTTCTGGAACCGGAGGATTCGCTATATATAGTGATGCTTCTGGAAAAGGTCTAGGTTGTGTATTGGAGCAGAACAAGAAAGTAATAGCATATGCCTCTAGATAGCTTCGACCTCATGAAAAGAACTATCCAACTCATGATTTAGAATTGGCAGCTGTCATTTTTGCTCTTAAGGTATGGAAGCATTATCTTTATGGAGAAAAGGTGGAAATATTTACAGACCACAAGAGTCTAAAATATATCTTCACTCAGAAAGAGCTGAACATGAGGCAAAGAAGGTGGCTGGAACTAATGAAAGACTTTGATATCACCCTTCAATATCATCCTAGGAAGGCCAATGTAGTTGCTGATGCTCTAAGCAGATATCCTATGGCGATGTACTTGACTATGGAGCGACACTTGCTCGAGGACTTGGAAAGTTTGGGTATTGAGGTAATTATCCCAGGAAAAGAAGGCCAAATGATGAACTTGCAGATTCAGTCTACCTTAATAGATAAGATCAAGGATACTCAGTTTCAAGACGAAGGCCTGCAAAGCATTCGAGGTCAAGTGCAAGCTGGATTGGTGGAGGACTTCAGGATTCATGAAGATGGATCACTGAGGCATGGAGATAGATTATGTGTACCTCAAGGAGACATAAGAGAAGAAATTATGCAAGAGGCGCACAGATCGCAATACTCTATACATCCAGGAGCCAACAAAATATACAAGGACCTGAGGACGCATGTTTGGTGGCATGGCATGAAAAGAGAAGTAGCCAGGTTCGTATCTCGTTGCTTAGTGTGCCAACAAGTCAAGGCTGAAAGACAAAGACCTGGGGGATTGCTTCAACCACTACCCATTCCGGAGTGGAAGTGGGAACATATTACAATGGATTTTGTTTCTGGGCTTCCGAGGACACCTAGTGGAAAGGATGCAATTTGGGTGATAGTGGATAGACTGACCAAGTCAGCACATTTTCTACCTTTCAAAGTAGGGCTATCTACAGAAAAGTTGGCAGATTTATATATCAGACATATTGTTAAATTGCATGGGATTCCAGTAAGTATTGTCTCCGACCGAGATTCAAGATTCACCTCTCACTTCTGGAAGAGCTTACAAGCCAGCTTGGGGACTCAACTCAAATTTAGCACAGCTTATCACCCCCAAACCAATGGACAATCGGAACGTACAATCCAGACACTTGAAGATATGCTTCGTACATGTGTTCTGGATTTTGGAGGATCCTGGGAAGACTATCTACATCTTGTGGAGTTCTCTTATAATAACAGTTACCAAGCAAGTATTGAGATGACTCCATTTGAAGATCTGTATGGACGAAGATGTCGTACCCCGCTATCATGGGATGACGTTGGAGAAAGAGCCCTACTGGGACCAGAGATGGTGATCGATTCAATTGAGAAGGTAAAACAAATAAGGAAAAGACTTCGGGTGGCTCAAGACAGGCAACGACATTGGGCAAATAGCCACCGAAGGCCCTTGGAATTTGAGGTAATTAAATTTATGAAATTTAAGTTAATTTAAACATTTTGATTATGGAACTAAGACTTGATTATGACTTTATTAAAGTTGGAGAACTGGTATTCTTGAAGATTTCTCCGACACGTGGCACCATTAGGTTCGGAAGGAGTGGTAAACTCAGCCCAAGATTTATTGGACCTTTTGGCATACAAGAGAAAATCGGAGAAGTGGGATACCGCCTGGCATTGCCACTCTCCCTGGATGGAGTCCATAACGTTTTCCACGTGTCGCAGCTGAAAAAATACGTGTCAGATTCCAGCCATATTTTGGATCACTCAGAGCTCGAAGTAGGCCCAAGTTTGACTTACCAAGAGCAACCCATGGAGATACTGGATCGATCGGAGAAAGTTCTACGGAACCAGGTTATTTCCCTTGTTCGCGTAGCTTGGAAGCACCACTCTCCCGGGGAATCCACCTGGGAGCGAGAAGACGAGATTAGAGAGCGCTACCCTTATCTTTTTGAACCCTGAGGTATATTTTAATTCTCGGCCTTTCCTTTCTTGCCATTGTTATTCTTAAATTTTGAGGGCAAATTTTTTATAAGTTGGGTAGATTGTAAACCCCCTGAATTTTTAAAATTATTAAACTTGGATTTTTTTTCCCAATTTTCTGGAATTTTCTGAGAATTTTCTGAAATTAAAATCAAGGTTTTAATTATTAAATGATTTTTAATTGTTAATAAATAATATTAAAATATCATGGAAATAATATTTTTAGGTGTAAAATGAAAAACTGGACTTAGGATAATTTTTCTGGATTTTTTTGGGCCTCAGACCTATTTTTAAACGCCTAAAAACTATTTTAATTAATTAATTATTTAATTAACTGATTTTATTATACTTATTATTATTATTATTATTATTATTTATTATTTTTCTGTTTTGGTCCGGCCCGGCCTAGTGGACCGGCCCAGCAGCCCAGCCTACCCAGCCCGTTCCCTTACCGGGTCGGGTCGGGTCTGCCCGAACCCGACCCGCCGCCTCCGACCCGGTTCCCCAACCCCTCTCCCCGATTCCTCCGGCCGCCCCGAGTCCCACGCCGGCCACCCCGCGCAGCGCCGCGCTTCCCGGCCACGTCTCGCACCCGCCTCCGCCTTCTCCGGTCAGCCTCGCCCCCGGCACCCCCTATAAAACCCCCCTCTCCTTCCTTCCTCCTCCCTCACTTTCACCCTAACTCCGGCGACCCGACTCTGCCCCTCTCCTCCGGTGCCACCCTTCTCGAGACCCTCGGCCAGCCTCTCCGCCACAGCCCCTCTCTTTCTCCTCCCCTTCCCTCGCCGTGCCACCTCGCCGTCGGCCACCAACGATCGGCCTCCTCCTCCCCTCACTCGTTCCAGCCGCAGCACCGGTCGGCTCCGCCCGTCGTCTCCGCCCCAGCTCCCCCCGGCGAGCCGCCCTCAGCCCCCCAGCAGCGCCGCCCAGCCCTCCGTCGGCCGGCCATCGCTGGAAATCAGAAAACCCTAAACCCTAATTTTTTTCCCAATTTGTGTCGGCGTGTCGGACACGACACGGACACGGAATTCTTCGAGTTTTTGGACCCAGTTCAGGTGCGTGTAACTTTCTCCTCGCTGCCCCGTTTTTAATTCCGTAAATTACGTTGCGAAGCTTGTATGAGCCTCTCGGTGCCCGGACAAACCGCTCGGGGCATCGCGTCCTGTGGTGATCGCACACAGCGATCCAAAAACAGGAAAAACCAGACCCTGTTTTACCCCGGAACTGAGTACGCCCCGCCAAACGGGACAACTTGGTCGCGTGCGGTCTTCACAGATACGTGCGCGCCGTCGATACGGACGTATAAAATTTTGCGAAAGCTGATTCGGGTGTGCGTACACACCGGAATCAACGCGTATCTGCGGACATCGTTCCGTATCTAACTTTTCTGCAATTCGTCCTAACTTCTTGTACACTCGTCGGATCGAGACGAAACTTGATCCATCGGACTCGTAGCGATACGCTGGTCCTGTGAGTCAAGTTTGGTTCGATTCTGAGAACATTGACGAAATCGCGTGTCGTGGGCCCCACAAGCCCCGCTCGACGGGCGATTTTGTGATCGGCTCATCGGAATCCAATTCTGGAAGTTCCGTCGAGTTCGTATCATCGTTCCTGACCTATTGACACTAAGTTTGGTGAATTTGGAGACCGTTGACCCGGACATGTTTTTCGGTGCAAAGCGGGCCCACCGGCGGACCCCGTTTTGACCCGAAACTGCCGTTTTTGCCCTTGTCTCCAAATTGGACCCAAGGACAGGCGTTTTTAGCTATTTGACATCTTTTGAGCTTGATGGTAATGTCTATTTCAGCATCTGGACTCATTTCTGGAAAATTTCCCCGAGATACAATTAATTGGATCCAAACAACAGGCAAGTACCTGCACTTCAAGTTTAATCTTTATATTATGATAATTAATTCTCTGCTCTACTAGTACCCTTGATGATTACACGTAGTGTTAGAATACTGGAATTTATGTCTTGAATACTAGAGTTCATGTCTTGTTTTTCATGTCGGGTGGGAGAATACTAGAAGGCATATAGTTTACCCTTCCCCCTGTCGTGTTTAATAGCTGTCGGTACGCGATTGTACCCTCAGCCAAATCCCGATTATTCCTGTTTAATAGCCGTCTATGACGGCCAGATTAGCCTTATAAACCCCTACATGCCAACTATGTATTCTAAAACAAACACAAGTTCACACAGATAGTTTCTTGTCTTGTTATAGTTCTTGCTGACTGTTGTAGTTTCGTTTCCTGTCTCATATTATTCCTGCTTTCTCATATTCCTGTTTATAGCATTAACTTTTAGTTATTGTTGCCTCTTTATGCATATTCTCAATATGTTACACAATCAGTTTCTGTTTCCAATTGTCATAAATATTTAGTTTAATCTTATTGTGCATTGTGTACTTTGCTCCTTTCCTGTCTGGATCCGTTGATTTAGGCGATGATGAGGACCTTGCCCCTACATATTATGGCCCCTATGAGGGAACAGATGATACTTATGAGGAGCCAGTTCCCACCCAGGAGACCACTGCTGTAGAGTAGTTAGCAGTAGCTATTTTATTTCATGCTCTTTATCTTAGTAATCGGGTTTGTCCCCGATTCCATTTCTGGATTATGTATTAAACATTTGAGCTGTTGTCACATTCATTTCATTTGAAATCTTAAGCATCTTTTTCCCATTATTATTATCTTGCCTATTTTATTTGTGAATGAGCTAGATTTATTATCTGTGGATATGACCTAGACAGCGTACTACCGCCGACTCTGCGGCGTAGGCTGGACGTACCCCCGCACTCGTGCTCGAATTTCCGGGTGCGGGTCATGACACCATGCACGTCTTATTGATTTTCTTTGGTTTGGACATTTTATTGGATTTTGTGATTTGATGTGTGATCTTGATAATTGTAAGTGTATGAGAACTAAGTCACCTTGTGTTAGAACCGACTATGTGCTTGACCTGACTATGTGCAGAACTAGACCATGCATCAAGTAGTTATACTACCTATGCATATGACATGACCTATGTGTTGCAATGTGCTAGAACTCATATGAATGGCCATTAATTAGTAACCTGACTCGACTACTCGTATCCGTGCTGATGCATTTTTTACTTGATATGCGTTCCTACGTGCTATGTGTGACATGGTACTGAGATACGATATATCTTGCTACGCGCTTTGTTTTACATGTTCTGGGTTGTGCACCGAGTTGGCCCCTTTCCTATATGACATGTGATACTATATTACTTCTCCAGCATGGACATGAAAGTTAGTCAATAGCCAAGTGTGGCTAGAAAATTGTTTGATTGTGGCATTATGCTCGGGCGAATCCAAATTGAACTATCAAGTGATAAAGTGGATTCGTATCTAGCGGGCCCGTACTGAAGTACGACATATAAGGGGACTAATATGTGACCACGCCATGTGATTCCATATAACCGTAGGGTTACTAGGAAACTCAATGGATATAAACATCTAATAATGTTCAAAAATTCGAACGTTGGATCACATCGAATTCAGACCGAATTCGGTCAGAATTAGTTCAGCACTATAGCTATAAAATGTTGGGCATTTTCCATTCATTTTGGACCAACTCTCACATGCAAATTCTGAAATACTCTAACCTTCTAATCCTTCATATTCCCAAGAAAAACTTCCAAAGCCTTCAAGTGCCAGTCGCGGTTCGATTAGATGTCTGTCGAGTTGTAAAATCTTGGATTTTCAAATTTTATTTCCATGTCATTGTTGAAGTCGACGAGCTCTTTAGATCAAAGCTCATCGTATTATAAGAAGTCAATGAGCCCTTCTGATCAAATTACGTGGTGTTGATTAAAGTCGGACAAGAATTTTTGGGACTGAACTGTCTTTCACGAAGGATACCAGGATACATTGCAAGTTTGTTCTTCTGAACTTTTGCATTTCTGATTTATTGTTTGTTAATTTTTTAATTTATATTTTAAATTATTTTTGTTGATTTTATTATTTTTACTCCATTGATCCCCCTGTAGGGTTGCCTACAACTCTGCGACCTTCTCTTAGTTTGGAATTTTCTTAGTCCTCCAAGGTGTCTTTTCTTTTTTAAGCTAGGAAATCCTGACATAATCTGGGAGATGCAATTTTTCTGGTGAAGTGACCGTTTATAGCGGATATGTTTGGTATTTATTGGAGCAGCGTTAGAAGAGCACATTCCTCTTTCCATTAGACTCGCTTTGTTTGAGCATTAATGGCAACTAAAAAGGGGTTTGCCACATGGGCTAGGGTCGTCATAACATTAATGATGATTGATAAAGCATTAGCCTACGTAGTCTTCTTACTCCTCGTTTGCAGTAGCCCACCTTGGATATAGAAATAGAACTATTTGATATTATCATTAGATAAATTGATATTATTTTTTTGTTAGATTAAAATTAAGAATATTTCGTAAAAATATTGTTAAAAATTTTAAAGTGTCGATAATGAGTTTTGAAAGTGCGTTAAAAAATTTTAACGACACTTTCCGAAAGGTATTTTAAACTTTTAATCTAACAGGGAAGTAATATCATTATACTTAATCTAAGAGGGGAATAATATCAAATAGTCCTATATCGTGATTGATTTTATTGACATTGGCGCCATTAATTGCTATGTCAAAGTTAACTGTTAAATATTTTAGGGTCATTTTGTTACTTCTAAGTGGGGTACATTGAGACCATTTCTGAGAGGATCTTTTACACGAGGGGATTCCCCTTTGAATAGTTACCCTTCTACGAAGGTAATTTGTAAACCCCAAAATTATTTTATTTTTTTATTATTATTTATTTAGAATCATTAGAATCTATGCTAAGTATGTAAGTACTTATTGTATATATATACTTAGTGTATTTAAATTTCTTAAATAGCTTATTAAATTTTAAATGTATCTTGTAGTATGGAATTAATTTTAGAAAATTTTGAAATTTATTTTTGGTCATTATTGATATTACATATTTCGATATTTAGTTTCTTTAAAATATATATATATATATATATATATATATATATATATTTAAGGGCTGTAGCCTATATGAACTAGTTTGGAAAGTTCTAAAATTTATAGAAAAAACGGTGCACAAACATTCTCAAACTTTGGCTAGAGATGGAATGTCCAAACCTCTATTTTTTCATAATATTTAATATTTTAAATTTTAAATTAAACAGAGTTGTAGTCTACATGAACGTCTTTGCAACGATCTAAAATTTATATTTTTTCCATTTATTTTCTTCTATTTAAACTTGGTTGAAAAACTCGAGAAAATTTAGTTTTTGAAACTAAAAAATTATAAATACGGGGTCTCACGCCTCAGTACCAAAATACACGAGACTAGGATATGTGGCAATGGCTAGCTATGCACCAAGCGGGGTTCAGTCCAGCTTAAACAAGTGTATGTTGTATATGTTACAACAACTAGCCATGTAGAATATCTAAATACATCCACAATTCGATCCATAAATTAAAAACTAAGAAGAGAATATTGCGGAAGAACAATCGAAGAAGGTAACCTCTAAGTGTACCTGAAACAGAAGAACTAGCCAAACACTCCCACGAAAAGCATCTCAGCAAATAACCTAGAAGGGAACTAGGTCCTTAAATGGAAATAATAAGATATATAATATACATGTTGAATGATGAACAGTAAATACAAGAGAATTGTCAAACAACTCTGGAAACTACAACTCCTAGACAATCAAGGTATAATATGCACTTTAAGGACAACATTTACACGGGGGTTTTCGAACAAATAATAATAACATATGGCCAAAAGTAGCGCTCATTCGAGTCGCTATCATCCAATAAGTTCAGAAAAGTAAATAATAGTCCCTATGCTAATAGTTGTCCCCTCATATTCCATGATATTGTTGAGTCAAATCCAAGACGCATCCAGTCTGTCTCTAACAAGTAAGGGTCTAGTAAATCATGTACACAATATCAAGTTGGGTCACCAAACATGCAATACAACATATAAGCTGTATATCTCGTCTAGCATGTGTCAACAGGAATAATTATGTCATGGTATCAACCGTAACATGATAAAAGTAAGGATAAAACTACTGGCATCGAAAAAATAAGTAAATACTGAGTATCAAATAGGCAAGGTATACTTGCCTTGGGTGCATCTAAGCATGCTTACTTGCGAGACCAATGTCTAGCTGATTCTATCCATGAACTATCGGACCATAATCCTTGTATATATCTACCAACTCAAATCATAAATAATATATCACACACAAATAGTTGTAATCGCAATAAATTAATTTCCAATAATTTCTTAATCAAGAAAGTTGGTTGGGTCAAAGTCTTCAATCACTTATATCACCTGTGTTTTCTCTATTAGTCGTACCATATAGAACTAAGTCACACTTGTCTCTATAATTATAATTTATTTGTTAATAATCTGATTTAAAACTTTTAATTTCAAAATTCCAAATTGGTATCTCGTAATTCGCGTAGCAAAAACTACGGTACGCAAATCGAGATAAGACAATCAACCGTAGGGTTAACGATCTTATCTTGATGATTTCCACAGTCATTTTATGAATTTCAGCGATACGAGATCACTGGAATCAACATATCTTAATTTTAACACATGGATTTCAAAATAAGAACATGATACTAATTTATTACACATAATGATGACACAAAAAGAAAAATCTGAACAGACAACATTGAATGATGAGACAGACATCACCAATGAGCCTGAAAGGGTCGAGATACTAAGGATAGTCTACTCATAAGTCCAATTTAAAAAGATGAGCAAAAATGACAGTGTTTGGTCAAAACAGTATCTACCGGTGGGGCTCGCTTTGCACCCAAAATGTGTCAAAACTAAAGTCTTCAAATTCAGGTCAAACAAGTCCAAATGGACGATACAATCTTAAAGGTAAGTCTATATTTGTAGTCTGATGAGTCGATCACAAAAATGCTCGTTGAATAGGATCGTGGGGCCCAAAAAATAGTGATATGGTAAACTGTCTTAGAATCGAACCAAACTTGGGTCACAGTAATAGAGTAAGGATATTAATCTAATGGCAAAATTTTGTTGTGACAAGACAAGCGTACACAAAGTAATTTAGAAATTTTAAAATATCACGATACGGTATTTTTTGACGGATACAGATCAAATTCATCGTGCACACACGACCAATTCAAATTCTATCAAAGTTCACACATCGGGGGATACCGTACGCGCCTTTCGATATAATTGGTTCGAGTTGGAATAGTCTAGTTTGATGGGACCAACTCCGTATTGCAAATTTTTGTTTTCTAACATTGTTTTTTAGTAGTTTATATCCTGATTTTTAATTATAAAAAACCACAAATTGAATCAAAATAAGTATTTTGTTTTAATCCTGTTCATATTGTCTGCAAATAATAAAAATCAAAACAAAATTTGATTAAGGGATTTGGAATTAAACCCCCTTCCAATAAAGGGGTTAGGCTCGGTTTTGTTTTATTTTCGTATATATATTCAGAAAACATATTTTTTTCTCGATTTTTATTTGATTTTACACTAAAATTAATATGATATAAATCAAACTATTTTATAGGTATTTAAGATGGGTAAATTGTGAATATACCTGCACAATCAAAACAAGAATCGGATTAGCGACGATCGACCAATCGGGCCTCAATTATCGGGTCGTGTTCAGTTTTTCTACTTGCACAGAGTTCTCTCTGTGCTCTAATGGTCATTTCGATTGCAGGCGATGGTGATCGCCGGGATGCCTCGTCGTGGGTCCGTTTGTGATCTGGGTGGGTTAGCACGCCATTTGGCAATGGTCACAAGCGATGTCATAGCCGTTGAGTATCGACGACTGGTGGAACAGGGTGAGTATTGCGGTGAATTCCAGCGGTCGTGGAAGGCTCTTGCAATGGCAATAAGAAATTGAGTGGGTTACCAAGAATCCACAGGAGATTCAGGATTGGTGTCACACCCAATCCTAAAAATACGTAGAACCAGGCCACGTGGCAATGACCAGCTATGTATCCAAGTGGACTCCTGTCCAACTAAAATACGTATAAGTTGTCCTAGATTTTTAAAACTAATTATATTTCATCTTTCTAACTCAATCCATAAGAAAAGATCCACTACCAAATATTGTCCAAATAGCGACGCTTTTAGCGACGTTATTATAAAATGTCGCTATTTTTTAAAATTTAGTGACTTTAATATATAGCGTCGCAGGTAGTCGTTAATAGCGACGTTTAGCGTCCTTCAGCGAGATATTTTAGTAAAATAGAAATCGATGTCGCTGGAGCGCCGTTAAACGTCGCTAATATATTAATTATAACGACGTTTATCAATATATATTTATTCAAGTCGCAGTATATTGATATATTAGCGACGTTTAGCGGCGTCTATTTAAGACGTGGCTAAATTATTTCATATAGGGTTCAAGATTTTATTTTTTCCTATTCTCTCGATCCAATCCCCAAAATTTCAAACCCCATTTGTCAAAGTCCCCCCTCCTCGGGCATCCTCCTCCCTCCGGCGAAGTCCCCCCTCGTGCGGCTCATCTCCTCTATCGCGTCTGCTCCCTTCCTCCTCCTCACCTTCCTCTGGCGTGATCATTCTTCCTCTTCCCTCCGGCACGTACTCTCCCCTCCAGCGAGACTTCTCCCCTCCGACGTTGTCCCCTCGGTCGACCCCTCCCTCAGGCTCTCTTCCTCCCCTCCTTCCCGCTCGGTAAACCCTAACACTTACCCAGAAACAACTAGGAAATACACAGGGACACATACAGACACACACTTACACGCACGCACGCACACACACACACACACACACACACACACACACACACACACACATGGTCACAAACACACAGGGATACAGACACAAACTTCAGTTATGGATGGATAAGGAAATAAATGAATTCATGTTGACACAGACATACATGGGCACACAAAATCGACATTGTCATTATATATAGGTTTTGTATGATGGGGTAGATAGCTAGAAATCTAGATTTTATGTGTCATTTGAATTCAAATCTATTTTGTTCTCAGATTATCTTTAGATTTTTTCGATCTAAAATTATAATTGTTTGTATTATACCCAGTTAGGATAATAATCTTTTCAATTGGTTACATGTGATAGATAAGTTTTAAATTTTTTGTATCGGTAAGCAATTAATTAGATTGCATTATTCCTATGAGTATTGGTATTGGCAGTGTCAGTTGTATTAATGGTTTCTGATCGGAGTATAGGAATTTTTGTTATCAAAAAGCAATTAATTATTAATAAATTATTTATATTTTATAAAATATATTTTTTATATTTAGGTTATGCCATTATGATCATTTTATTCTTAGTAGTTGTTTCCGAACGATATTTTTAGCAACTCCAATACCAAACAGGGGTGGAACTAGAACACGGACACACTATCACACACACACACATACACACACACACTAACACTATCCTATATATCGGTGAGTGTGTTGTGTGCGGAATTGGATTGGGGATTAGTATTAAGTATAGTATTTGTGTGTGTGACTTGAGATTGAATACGTAAAGTCACACATATCCTTTATTAGTGTTCAAATGTGTATCCATCTTTGCATCCATTTGGATAATAACTTGAACGATGTCCATTCATCTTTTCAGAAGTATTAAGAAATGGATCTGAATTACTACATGTGTAATCATTCGTGGATATACAACCGTCATACTGATGACATGTGCTGTATACGGGATTAATTCATATAGGGGGTAGGACAATTCCTGCAGTTCGCAAAGGCATTACCTCAGTACATGGATGGTACGAAAATTAAGTGTCCGTGTATGAGATATCAGAACTTAAAATATCACTTTGAAGTGGATGTGACATATCATTTATACTCGAGAGATTTTATGTCGAATTACTATCAGTGGACCTTACAGGGAGAAGTTTTGTCTTTAGCATCGGAGACGGAGCCTTATGTGGAGCTGTATATGGGTGTCTACGACCATACTGATTACGACGACGGGTGCGTGAACATGGTTTTCGATGCAGTCAGGCCTAGTTTTGATCCAGACATTCATAATGCAGCTGAGGAGGCACCGAATGTCGATGTTGCAAAGTTCATGGAGTTACTAGAGAATATAAGAACTCTATTATATTCTGGTTGTGAGGATCATTCACCGTTGGAGGTGGTTACAAGACTGTTGAGCGTCAACTTTGATTTTAGCATATCGCAAGAATTCTACAATCGACTGATATAGTTGATTATAGAGATCTTGCCAGCGGGTGCTAAGTTACCTAAAGACTTCTACCGGTCTAAGAGGATGGTGAGATCGCTCTGGATGGGATACGAAAAAATTGATGCATGTCGCTACGGGTGCTTGTTGTAGTACAAAGACGACAAGGATGAAGATATTAGCAGATTTTGTTGTGATGATCGCTACAAGACAACTAGTACAGGAAGGTCTGTCGGTGTAGGAAAGTCGACCGATTCGATGTACTACTTGTCATTAATATCGCGGTTGCAGAGGTTGTTAATGGTGAAGGAGACTGCCGAAAATATGAGTTGGCATAGACGAGAACAAATTGAAGGTGTATTGGATCACCCATCCAATGGAGAAGCATGGAATCACTTCGATCGAAAGTATCCTAATTTTTCTTTGGATCTACGTAATATAAGATTGTGGCTCTCCTCCGACAGTTTTATCCCATTCGAACTTTCGGGCTCTCAATATTCGTGTTGGCCTGTGATCATCACAAGTATAACCTACCATCTTGGATGTGCATGAAGACTTCGGTTATGTTCTTAACTGTTATTATTCCGGGTCCGAACATTTCAAAGAGGAACATCGATGTGTACTTGCAACCGTTAATAGATGAGTTGAATTAGCTGTGAAAAAAGGCGCAATATGTACAATGTTTCAAAAAAGTAGAATTTTTAAATGAGGACAGCACTTATGTGGACCATCAACGAATTTTTAACTTATGGCATGTTATCATGATGGAGCACTCATGGTCGTCTCTCATGTCCGTCATCGATAATTTTTGCCGTCGGATCATCCATTCTGGAGGAATAGGAATGCATTTCTTGCTAGCGTTATGGAGAAGATAAATCCACCTCCAAGGTGGCCTGGACACACTATATGGAAAGAGGTTAAAGATTTACCAAGTGCTGTTGAAGAGTCTACTAAGGGGTACAAGTGCAATAGATTTGGTCATACTCATAACTGGACAAAGAGAAGCATATTCTGGGATCTGCCATATTAGAGTACCAATTTGATGAGACATAACCTTGATGTCATGAATATCGAAAAAAATTTGTTTGAAAACATAATTAATACTGTGATGGACGTAAAGGGGAAGACGAAAGACAATCCCAAGGCCAGGTTGGACTTCAAAGAAATATGCAAACGCCCTGCGTTATATTTAATAGAGGAAGGAAATGAGAAGTATAAGCAGCCTAAGGCAATTTTCTCACTGGACAAGGAGGATGAAGGAAGACTTTGTAGGTGGATTCATGGGCTAAAATTTCCAGATGGGTACATGTCGAATCTGAGAAGATGCGTTGACCCGAAGAAGAATAAACTGACGGGTATGAAGAGCCACGACTGTCACGTATTCATGGAGATGTTAATTCCAATTATATTTCGAGAATTTTTATCGGGATCCATTGAATGAGTTTAGCATATTCTTCAAGGATCTTTGTTCTACAAAGTTGATCGTCGATCGTCTAAAAAAGCAATAGAAGGACATTTTGATAACATTGTGCAAACTTGAAAAAGTGTTCCCTACTGTGATTTTGATTCAATTGTTGCACTTTACCATTGTTTTGGAATAATTCTATGTTTAGAAATTTATTTAGAATTATTTTAGAATAATTCTTGGAGTTATAATTCACTACTGTGATTTTTATTCAATTGTTGCCCGTTACCGTTGTTTAAATATCTATAGCACTACACTAATTTTTGCCTTTCTACAAATATCACACCCTTGCCCTAGACAAACCAATCTTCTATTCCAACCTTTGTGTCACTCATAAATACCCTCTCTTGTGCTTTATTATAATCGAACAACAATCGCCAGAAAATATCTAATTTTAAACCCAAACTTTGCACCTATGTCCATTCCAATCAAAATTGGAGACACAATATCGATCCATTTCTTGCAACCCAATATATGACGATAATATATTCTGGGTCTACTATGTCCATGACACTTGTGTCACCCCCAATTGAGACCGCATGCACTTTCAATTTATTAAAGAACATCTATGATATAATATTTATTTATTTTGGGGCATCCGACTCAACCTAACCCAAAACTAGGCCAAACATCAACCCAAATCGACACTCACGCACTCATAGCTCATACAAAATACCACTCAACAATTTCTTCCGCTATAACATACCAAACATGGCATTTTTCTACATCCACTCCACTTTTTTCTTTTTGTGCAAGTCCTAAACTATTGGAAACTTGTGTACAAATAACTAGCCATGTGTCCACCTCCTATTGGTTGGAGAAAATGAAGAAATCCTATTTTAAATGCTTGAAAGGTCATGAGCTCTCCCCCTCTTTTTTTGCATGACACTATGCAACCTACATTAAATCCTAGCCTCTCATTCATACCCCAACACATCTCCACCACTAATTTCTTCATGACAACATGTCAGACTCTTCTTGGGAACCGTCGGCCCTAATCCCTAGGAAAGCACTCTCCCTCTTCATTAAATACACCCACTTCTCTCCCTTCCATCATTTAATATTTTATCCATCTTACCCCTCCTTCTTCTTTATCACACCTGACCACTACCACCACCTTCACCATCAACCATCACCACCACCATCACCCTCCTTCTGTGGTGCTGCCACTCTTCTTCTTATTATTGATGTGATACCCCTGGCCGGAGCTCAAGCTGCTGGAGCAATACCCCCCATCACCCGAGCATCTCCCTCTCTTTCCTCCATACTTCTACTTATTCTCCTTCATCTCTTCTTCCTATTATTCTACTGCTTCTCCTCTCCTCTTCTAAACTGACCAACACCAACACCTTCACCATCATCCTCACCTCCCTCTCCTTGCACCTCCATGAATATCACCTCCCCGATCACCACCTCCATGACAATCACCACCATCACCTCGACCGAGCACCACCCACTTTTCTCCTCCAGCTTGGCATGACTGTTGCAGCATTTGCTATTGTTGCTGCTGTTGTAGCTGCTGCTGCAACTGCTATAGTTGTTGCTGCAACTGCTGCTGCAACTGTTGTAGCTGCCCTTCATCCTCATCTTAGCCACCCATCAGTCGAGCACCACCCCAGCACCCCCTCTAATCCAGACGAGCCTCCCCTACTACTTGCAGTCGCCGGGGACAGCAAGACCGCTGTTCAACGAGTCCCCCATTATCAAGCTTTCAGCTTTGGTCCAGACCTGAGTGCCCACCTTTGCGATTCAATTTCTCCCTCTTCGCACAATAAAATTATGAATCCAAATTCTTTGGTAAACTCTCCACATAGATTTCTTGCAACGACTTTAATTAGAATAATTTAGTTTGCATTCTATTGTTAGTAATTAGAGTTCTAATTCATGAGAAAAACATTTTTATAAAATATAGAAATATTCGATAGGGAGTTGGTTCCGTCAAACAGGACAACCTCGTCGTGTACCGATTGCATCGAAAGACGCGTATGTTATTTCTCAACATATGGAATTTCATATAAATTGATTCAGACGTGTGTGCGTGCCAGAATCAACCCGTATTCGTCGAAAGTCCCCCTATATCGGTGTTTTGCAAATTACCCCACTAGTTGATGTACACTGGTCGGATCACAACAAAACCTACACCGTTAGGCTCGTAGTATTTGACTTGTCCTGTGACCCAAGTTTTTCCCAATTCGGAGACAGTAAAAAAACTGTCACTTTTGCGGGCCCCAAAATTTGACTTGGCGAGAAAATTTGTGATCGGCTCACCGAAATACAAAACTGGACATACCATTGAGTTCATATCGTCATTTAGAACTTGTTTGACCAATAATATGCTAAGTTTAGAGACCTTTAATCCTGACACATTTTTTGGTGTAAGGTGGGCCCACCTTTGGACCTGTGTTGACCAGAAACTGTCATTTTGTCCCTGTGTCCAAATTGGACGTCTGGATATTCTTTTCTAAGTATCTCACTCATTTTGGGACTATTGGTGATATTTGGTACAACATTCGGAGACGTCTGTTCCAGTCCCCTTCTTGTACTGCTACTTCCTTGGCGAGTTCGTATTCGAATCTTCGCTTGGCTTCCAGACAAGTATACCTTATCTTGTTGTACTGTATAAATTCAGTTATTATTATATAATATGCTCTGAATATTATTTAATTATGCACATCCGAGAATGACTCGGGTGTAGTCGACGAAGGCGTCGACGTTAGGACTTATATTTGACCTAGTGTCTAGTGGACGTACACTAAGTTGCAGAGTTATCATTATAAATTTGAGGCCTTGTCACGTATCATTTCACCTCACAGAGTGAGTTCATGATAGGACATTGGTTTACCTACTTGACTGGCCTTCGGTGTGAGTAGCTCATGTGATGGTACTTAGCATAGTTGTATTACTTTAGGAGACTTGCATTATAGTTATGAGATATCCACGTCGTACTTGAGACTTGTACATTGGCATTGGACAGGGAGGACAACTAGTAAGCATATGAGACACCTACCTTTTATTATTTATGTAGATTTTGCGTTCTTCAGAGTGATACAGACATTATTATTTATGCAGATTACTCTTTCTTCGGAGGGATACGGTCGTTATTATTTATGCAGATTCTGCGTTCTTTAGAGCGATACGGATGTTACTATATTCAGGCATTGCATTCTTCAGAGTGTTATGGCCGTCATTACATATTCAGGGGCCCTTCTTTTGGGGGCGTATGTGTCATATATTAGCCGATCACGATAATTGGTGAATTATGTCAGCATGTGCCTAGACTACACCTACCCATAGGCACCAAGTTGTCATCAAATTGTTTTTACTTAAAGGATAGTTCGCCCTGATTTACTTTACTCAGTATTTACTTTATGGAGAGTATTTTTTCTATCTTGTTACGTCCCTCTGAGGACCTGGATCCCTTCCAGGTTATTTGTACAGGTTGTATGATACTTGATCCAGTTGAGTGTTGGATACCGTTGCAGGTATCATTATATCTTTCAGCTATTACAATGATGTACTACTTCTAATTTTGAATATGCTTTTATAGCCTAGTGTTTATAGGCCTATGTTATTCTTTTGGCCTTTTCAAACGGATGTATTATCGGGCTAAAGACTAATGATGCGTACCGTTCTTTCTTGAGTTTATTTACCATTGATTAAGATTTAGTTTAGTTGTTAGGTATTAGAAATATATATTTAGTATTGATCACTTAACCGTGGACAATGTAAGTGCACTTCGTCGGGTATATTAAATTGGAAAGCCCTATGGAGTCGTACTAGCTGGCCATTCCCACGTGTCTGGTCCCGTATATTTTGGGACTGAGGCATGGCAAGAAGTTAGAGGGGTAAGTAACTAATACGTTAAACATTAAGCGATGTAATTGTATATGCTAATATTGTTACACTAATTGGATGATATTTTATTATTTTTTAGCATATTTATTGATGAGTTGAGGTCGATGAGACCATACATAACAGATGAAGAAGTAGAACAGGAAATGAGACTTTATTTATCTCCTTGATTGAGTGCATATGTAAGGATCTTTTTGTTTATGCACTATGCACAATAATTAACATAACATTGAACTTAATATCATTTTCTTGGTATTTAGGTCGATCGTCCCCATACAACACTCGAGAATAAGTCTATTAGAACTCTATCCAATGGACCAATTTATGCCGTCAAAATCTGGCCAAGCTACTGTGTGAATGGGTTTAGGTTCAAGTCAATAAAAGCCCCGATAAAAGACAGCTTCTTGGATCTTGATTCTACGAAAAATAGTTATTTGTGTATCAGATCTTCGAGCTACAAAGATGTCGATCCAGGCAATAATTTCCATGGCATCTTACGAGAGATTGTGGAGTTAACATATAATTATAAAACATAGCCTGCTAAGATCATGTTATTCAGGTGTGATTGGTTCGATCCGATCCAAGATCAAGGTTGAAAAATAGACAAGCATGGTCTTGTGGATATAAACTACCAGCGTCGATATCAAGGCTATAAACCATTTGTCCTATCAAGTCAGGCTCATCTCGTATACTTCACAACTTATCCTAAATGGAGAATAATGAGGTCGAACTGATGGGCAGTATCAAAGACAAAAGTTATAAATACCTTTGACGTTAACAAAATAACTTATCAGGAGGATGATCTACCTATTGTAACAAATATTGTAGATGTGGACTCAACATAAGTTCCTAATTACACGTCTAATCGTGTGAAAGAGGTAAAATTATCCAAAAAGGAAGACAAAGTAGATGAAAGTAAAGATAGGGAGGAAGAGGAAGAGGAGGACGTAAAAAATAAAGAAGATAAATTTTCAGAAAAGCATTAAAAATAAAATAAAATCTATTTAGAACTTTAGCCATATACAGTATTTTTAATGTAGAATATAATATCTATTTTAATAGTATGGATATATATATTTATATCTGTTATCAATTATATTCTTTGTTTTTATCTATCTTACGAGATGGCACTTATAACCCGAGCACGTACACGTCGCTTGAGAGAGGCACCTCCTACTGTTAAGGAGAAAGTGGTACCTCCTACTGTTAAGGAGGAAGTGACTGTTAAAGAGGAAGTGACACCTCGTACAGTTAAATTGGAAGCGATTGTAAAGGAGAAAGTGGCAATTCCTACTATTAAGGAGGAAGTGATACCTCCTACTGTTGGGCATGCACCACCTCAGAGGGGGAGTTACAGTCACCCAGCACCTATAGTGGAGATTGATCACCTAGACGCTGCTTATACGAAGTATCTGAGGGACTGGGTTCAGCCCCAGCGTATTAGATTTTCTTGAGAGATTGCAAAATTAGATAAGTCTTATGGTGTGACTAGGATACTTTTATTATGCTTATTTTATGACTGTGATACTTTATATTATGCTTATTGTGTGACTTTTATACTTTTATTTTGTGTTTATTGTGTGATTGTGATATTT
This sequence comes from Iris macrosiphon, assembly GCA_036927795.1. Classification (NCBI taxonomy): domain Eukaryota; kingdom Viridiplantae; phylum Streptophyta; class Magnoliopsida; order Asparagales; family Iridaceae; genus Iris; species Iris macrosiphon. Next base: position 55,254,438 of record JAYESA010000007.1, read on the forward strand.
CATATACTTTTGTGATATTTCGTACCTATTAATTTCAACGGAGGGTTGCTTCGGGTATGTCTATTTTTATGAACTGTTATAAGTCTGTGCATTTATTTTATCATCATATGTTATTATCAGGTTTGACAGGACGACGGGGATCATACGGAGGTAGATCCAATAGACGGAGTGCTCCTCCAGTACCGGCTACAGGTTCCGGTACCTACCAGTCACATATCCGACTCCGTCGACGGTACATGACAGTACTCCTGGGACCAGCAGTTCTATGCCTGAGACTACTTCCCGTCCAACCTTCCTCCTGCTGACGGTACTATGGAGACAAAGGAGCATATGACGGAGGTCAAACCGACTCCGTCTGCGCATGATCAGAGGGATCCTCCATGCGCACCTCCGGGCGAGACAAGGATGAAGATTTGGTGGGACGGGCCTTAAAAGTAAGTGAAATAGTTATATCGTCCCTTGGCGGTACGAAGAGCACTGAGGCATTTTTTAAGGCAGAACTATGGTTGGCCTTGGATCAACTACTCATATGCTCCTAAAGAAAGGAAGGCATTTTGGTTTGCCCACTTTAAGGTAAAAATATATTTACTTTTAATATCAATAATTATTTATGTACATTATGTAACTCTTTATTTTACTTCTTGTAGAATGCCTATTTCTATCAACCACACCGGGTTGAGAAGATCAAGGAGCAGTTTTCTACCGTCACCGCCAAGCTGATCCGTGATGCGATCAACGACCAAAAGGTCCGTGATCCCGACGGAGAACCGATCCACTGTTGGATCATGCCTAAGAAGTGGACAGGGATGAAGGCGAGATTAGCCGAACCCAAGTACAAGGAACGGTCGAAGAAGGCAAAGGCGGCTAGGTCAAAAGCAAGAAAGTGGTATGGTGGCTCGATTCCCATGACAGAACATTTTCGTCGTCTGTTATGTATTCTATTGAATATATATTATTTTAATACAAGTAGGATAAGATGTTTAATTTTAATAATAAATAATATAATTTTTAACAGGTACAGAGGGGTGAGGATGCCAACATGGTGACAGTCTTCCTGGCCACCCATCGGAAGGGCGAAAAGCTCATCGATAAGAAGGCTACGCAGACCTATGTATATTTTACTACCCTATGTTAGTTTTAATATAACTTAGAAAGTATGTAAATAGATATCTATATAGTTAGTAATAAGTTACATAGACGTTAGATACCACTTTTATAGGACGAGTATCTTAAACTATGTGAGAGGGCGACTGCTAGTGCACCTGCTGAGGGAGGGGCTGGTACTTCCTCACAGCCCTCTACAACTCTGTCAGCGGATGAGCTTTGTTTGCCCACCGTTGATAATCTTAGAGGGGTACGTAGTACGGTACAGGATCCTACGATGCCTATGTTAAGATGCAGTTATCCAGGGCCCTCTCTGTCAGAGTGTATTCCTCGCAGCCTTTGTAGCCGTATACACGAGCACATGAGAGCGTTGACCGTCAGATTGCTGACCTGCGTGATGAGTTGCTATGGAGGATTACAAAGCGTAGACGGACGATGCGACGATCATCGCATGTTTTGATTGGCTCGAGCATAGCCTATGGATCTCAGGACTCTGATCCATACAACAAAGCCCATCCTTATGTAGCTCAGGACTATGGGCCAGACGATAGAGCATGCAGACATATGGAGTTGGAGGGGTCGCATACATCCATGAGTGACTCACTTGCGAGGATCCATGCAAGACAGGATTTTTTGAGTCGGTCGGTGGCGGAGAACACTTCAAGGGTGGTATCTGCCATAGAATCATAAAATACTCGACTGCTAGCATTAGAGAAGATACGTCCTCCTGGTCCGCCTACATCGACATCGCCTCCATCACTGCCTCCTCCATCGACATCGGTGACGCTTTCACAGTAGCAGTATATGTTCCTTATATCCTAGATGCGGGGCTATGCTCCTCCTAATTAGTAGTAGTCCTTGTTTGGGCATGTTTTAGTGTGTTTGTGTGTATTGGCCCATTTTTGGGTCTTTGATGTATTTATTTTATACTTTTTATTATATTCTAAGACTCATGTGACACTTATTTTAAATTTATTTATCTACTTCTTGGGATATATATAGTGTAATATAACATTATAGATTTCTTTCTATGTGAGTTTAGTTTATTATTCATATTAACTGTACACCAAAATTTTCCTGTGTTGATTGTTGCACCGAAGGGGTCGACGAACCCACGAAATTCAACGGAGGGTTGCTCCAGGTCTATTAATATAAACTGTAATTTTAAAACTTGTCACACCCATTCCCAGATTTTGTATTCTTTAATTTGTGATATTTAAAATTTTACTTGTAGGTATATTCAGGCTGTATTTAGATGTTGGTTTCTGTTAAATATGTAGTATTTATTTAATTATATTTATGTTTATTGTGGAAGACTACCCGAGCCAGTAGTGAACACCTTTGCAAATTGCCATGGACCGTGCTAGGACCCGTATATACGATGGATACCAGACCCGGTATATTGTGCGACTAAAATGTAGCACAAGAGAGCATAATTATAAGTTACACAAAGCTCGGAATAGAAGACGGGCATGTCTAGGGCAAGAGTATAAAATTTGTAGGGAGGCAATGGCTAGTGTAGTGCTCCAATTATCGAAGCAACGGTAATGGTACTGTAAGTGATACAATTTTGTAAAATTAAATAAAAATACCAGGTTCTATTTCTAATTGGATACCAACTAGCCCTAGTTTCTCTATCTAACCAAGTAGGTCTAATTTTGGGGTGAGGGGGTTTACTATCTGTCACGACCCGCTCCCGGAAATTGGGCATGAGTCATGGGTACGTCCAGTCTACGCCGCAGCATCGACGGTAGAACGATGTCTAGGTCTCAACATAATATATCCTGTCAATAGTCTCAACTCCGCACGGAGGACAATGATAAAAATCCACAGTTCTATAATATACTCAATCACAAGCTATGAGAAATAATGGGCACGATGAGAATAGAAAAGAGTTCTATTAAAAACCAACCATAATAAGTCCAACTCAAATCCGGGGTCTAGATGACCTTACAAAGTCACAAAATAATAAATACAACTCAGTCTTAGTCTAAAACAATAAATGCAGAAAAAATAGTCTAAGTGCAGCCAGGTAGGATCTCCTCTAGGATAGGCAACTCCTTTGGAATTTCCGGAGTGAAATCTCCCTCTAATCCTGGGCCGTAGTGAGTGGGGCAAAGGTTCTCCAGGTCCTCTGAAAAATGTTATCCAGTCAAGATTGGAGCGAAGCACAAGCACTAACAGCAGTTTTATTAAATTGACAAAGACTATAAACAGTGTAAGAAATACAAGATGGAAATAAATGTTGGAAATGTAAAGTACTGGAGAAATGGAAATAGCCAATAGAGCATCTAGCAATGAACAATAAACAGTGAATGCTAGAACAAGTGAATCTGAATAAAATAGACATCTCGCTAAGTGTTTGAATTATCAGTTTATTATGTGATCGGCTTGGGATTTGATCAGGCTGGTTATATATGATTAACTATGATTCTTGTAGGTCAGGCTAACCATATGGTTAGCTATAATGCATGTAGTGGTCAGGCTAATCATATATAACAGCTATGATGCATGTAAATGGTCAGGCCGCACCCGACGTGAGAAGTGGGGTGAGCTATGATGCATGTAAATGTTTGGCTATGATCACATAATCTACTAATTGTTCTCCATCCCCCAGCTAGCACGATGGATTCCAATCACGACTCCTCATGATGGGGATCTAGGATGCTAACCCGTGTATCCATAGTGTCGGAATCAAGTATGTAATACAACTGAATTATAGAATTAATCAACAATAAAAACTATCAGAGAATGTACTCGCCTGTGGTCCTGAGCAAGGTGTGAGAATCGATGTCCAAAGTGGGATCACAATGACCTAATTGTGGAATATAAATTATCAAATACTGAATTAAAGGAATAACATGTTTAGTTAAATAAAGAGATAGGGTTTCTAGGTCAATACTGAGGTTTACTGGGAAATACTAGGTTAACCTTATTATGCAAAGTCTTTTAAGCTACCACTAGTCTTAATATAGCTATATTAGATACTAGTAGTTTATGTAACTCATATTCATAAGTATAAAGGTACTACCTTAGTTATAGCCAGTATTACATGAACCATGACCCTTACCCATACTAACTTAATCTCTTCACTCAAGTACCCTACTTACCTTACCCATAATAACAGATACATGAACCCCCCCTCACTATGCTGCTCACTGCACACTGGAAACTCACACTGCTCACTCTCAGAATACTGAACTCTAAATTTACACAGGCTCTGATACAAGACACTGCTATACAAAGAATCCATAATTACCTCAACACACAGACACAAGTTCCTAACTGGTACTGGTATACTTACACACAGATTTTTCTAAAACTGCCTGATACACATACTACACAGTCACTGGTCCCTCACTCTCAGCCCCATACCTGATACACTGAATTACTAACCCAACAATATTTCTGTCACTACACAGGCAACTCACACTCACACAGACATGCTGAAACCAACTCCTCACTGAAGTCTCACTACACGCAGCTATACTAACACACTATATACACAGATACTATAATACACTCTGCACACTCTCAGTGTACTGGTTCACACACAGCACACAAATACACACACACTGAGTACACAGGTATCAACTAGACACTAGGTTTTGGGTTCACTGCTCTCTCTCCCTTCTCTCGGAATTTACTCACTCACACAACCCCAATTCACAAAACACTGGTTACTACACAAGTCCATACACATCGAGACATATCTCCATACTCAATGCTTATAAATTTTATTCACTTAAGATAACCTTATGACACTCCCTCTGACCTCTGAGATATAACTCCCCACCTTGCTGTTAGCTACTCAGGTCTCCCTATGATTCCTGCTACCCTCAACTCAACTGTAGACACCCCTATACAGAACACACAGGCTATACATCTCTCTCACTCACTGAATTCAAACCCTGCACACACACACAGAAACTGAAACTCATATAGGTTGCATACACAGAATCACTTGCACAGACACACAAAAACTGAAATGATACAACATGCATAGATAACTCACAGGATTAATGTAGGTATTCACACACAGCTAGAAAGCTCACTGATAAATACTAGTCTAACTGATACACTCAGAATCGGATACCCAATCTAACACAGGCACATGATACTGATACCCAGGATACACATAACCCTGAAATCTAATTCACTGCACACACAAATACATACTCAAATTAATGATACAGCACACTGAAATATACAGGTATTAGCACTGATACACATTGCACACACACAGATTTCATATACTGGCACACAGGGATTCATCCTCAATAACAGGGACACAACATTATAGCAGATCCTATACTAAACTCCACCCGACTACACAGTGAACCAACACACAGTTACACCCCGACTACAGAGTGAATTTTCCCCAATACCTTCATACATAGCAGCACCAAATCGTAGGTATACAACTACACACACCCATATGTAAGTATACAAATCAAGGTTCCTAAGAACTAGAAAAATATACATCCTTCTAGGCATAACAACAAACACCTAGTATGTGGAATCGAGTTTCACCTAGTTACTCATGAATCCAAATTAAAACCCTAAAAATCAAGATCAAATCTATATGTAAATGAGGAAATCTGCCTACATGTATACCCCTATGATTTAGGGTCCACGAAAATTAGGGAAAAACCAATGTATGAACACAAAATCCTAGTTCCTCCTAAATCTCCATGTAGAAACCATAAAATCGAAATCCAAACCAATTTGGTGGGCTCCTAATGGCCAAAAATAATGAAAACAGAATTAAAATAGATTAAATTCGTATTCTCACCTATTGGGAGATGGTTTCCCAATGTAGGTCCTCCTTCTTCAAGTCTTCTTGGTCCAAGCTCCTTGATTCTCTTTTGATAGAGGAAAAACTGAATTTCTAGGGTTTTAATTCCTGAAATTTATGGGGAGAGAAAGGTTTTTCTAATGGAGGCTAGGGTTAGGCTTTCTTCATGAAGAAAAAGCTTGAGGGAGGCTTCCCTTCATTATATTAAAACCAGGTTAGGGTTTCAATGCAAGGGTTTAATTTAACCCTTCAGGTTAAGTCATCTAGAACTAAAAATTTATTAGGGTTTAGTCATTTCTAGGGTTTTAAACCTAAGACTAAGTGTCAACTAGGGTTTCACTAAAAACTAGATTACAAGTTAGGGTTTACTTATTAGGGTTAGACCTAATGGGTTTCTAGGGTTTAAACTAAAACCTATCATCAAGAACACCTCCTTAATATTTAATAAACTCATCATAATAATTAAATACATAATTAAATTAAACAGGGAAAATTACACTAATGCCCTAAACTGGAAATATGGTAGTGACAAGTCTACCCTCCTAATAGAAATTTCGTCCTCGAAATTGGACTGAACTAGAACAAGAGTGAAATCAGAAAAGGAAATATACCTCAAGTCTAGAAGAGATACGGGTATTGCTCGCGCATTTCGTCCTCTCTCTCCCAGGTCGACTCCCCTGGAGAGTGATGTCTCCATGCAACACGAACCAAAGGAATAGTTTGGTTCCGCAACACCTTCTCTCTGCGGTCCAAGATCTCTACGGGCTGCTCGGGGTAGCTGAGCGTCGGACCAACCTCAATCTCCAAGTGATCAAGTACGTGACTAGGGTCTGCCATGTACCGCCTCAGCTGTGACACATGGAACACATCATGCACTCTCTCTAACGCAGGCGGCAAGTCTAGTCTATACGCCACTGCACCTATCTTCGCAAAAATACCAAAGGGTCCGATGTAGCGTGGGCTAAGCTTCCCGCCTCTACCAAAACGAATCGTGCCACGCGTCGGAGAAATCCGTAGGAATACTAGATCGCCAATCTAAAACAAAACAGTCTCAACACGCAGTCTAAACAACAAACATAAGCCAGAAAATGACAATCTATACCTGAAACTCAAGGGATCTACGGTGGCTGTCGGCCCAATGCCGCTGTCTATCCTGCGCCACTCGCAGTCTGTCTCTGATGAGTTTTACCTTTTCTGCTACATCTACGACCATTTCTGGTCCTACCAATGCTCTCTCTCCAACGTCGTCCCAAGATAACGGTGTACGACACCTCCGTCCATAAAGAGCCTCAAATGGTGACATCTCGATGCTGGCCTGGTAGCTGTTGTTGTAAGCAAACTCTACCAGGTGCAGATGATCCTCCCAAGAACCTCCGAGATCTAAAACGCAAGTGCGTAGCATATCCTCGAGAGTCTGAATAGTCCGTTCAGACTGCCCGTCTGTCTGGGGGTGATATGCAGTACTGAACTTGAGTTGAGTGCCCAAGCTAGCCTGCAGACTCCTCCAGAAGTGGGAAGTGAAACGACTATCCCGATCCGAGACGATGCTCATAGGAACTCCATGAAGCCTAACGATCTGTCGCACGTACATCTCTGCTAGCATCTCTGTCGACGTGCCCACCTTGAAAGGCAAGAAATGGGCTGATTTGGTCAACCTGTCCACTATGACCCAAATCGCATCCTTCCCTCCTGGAGAACGTGAAAGCCCTGAAACGAAATCCATGGTCACGTGCTCCCATTTCCACTCTGGGATCGGTAAGGGTTGAAGCAAACCACCTGGCCTCTGCCGGTCTGCCTTTACCTGCAGGCACACTAGACATCGGGATACGAAGCGTGCTACCTCGCGCTTTATTCAATACCACCATACGTGCTCCCTCATGTCTCGATACATCTTGTTGGCACCGGGATGCATTGAGTACTGAGAGCGGTGTGCCTCTTGCAAAACCTCCTCGCGCAGCTCCCCGCTCGGCACACACATCCTCGTACCGTGCCGTAAGGAACCATCCTTTGCGATAGTAAAGTCGTCCGACAATCCTGTCTGAACCTGTGCCCTGATACTCCTCAGAGCCTCATCCTCGTACTGCACAGCTCTGATCCTGTCTATCAGCTCGGACTGTATCTGCAATCCCCATATCTGAATCTCAGTACCGGGAACTAACATCTTAATCTCGAAGCTTTCCATATCTGCCAATAAATGTCTATCAGTCGTCAAGTACATAGCCATCGGATACCTGCTCAAGGCATCGGCGACTACGTTGGCCTTCCCTGGGTGGTACTGCAATGAGATGTCAAAGTCCTTCATCAACTCCAACCACCTCCTCTGTCTCATGTTCAGCTCCTTCTGTGTGAATACATACTTCAAGCTCTTGTGGTCTGTGAAGATCTCCACACGCTCTCCGTACAGGTAATGTTTCTACAGCTTTAGAGTGAAGATAACTGCTGCCAACTCTAAATCGTGGGTGGGGTAGTTCTTTTTATGAGGGCGTAACTGCCTGGAAGCATAGGCAATTATCTTCCCGTGCTGTTGGAGAACACATCCCAGACCCTTCCCTGAAGCATCACTGTAGATGGTGAACCCACCTGTCCCTGCTGGCAACGTCAAAATGGGAGCTGTCGTCAATCTCTTCTTCAGCTCATCAAATGCGGCCTGACAATCCTCCGTCCAGACAAAATCCACATCCTTCCTAGTCAGCCTGGTCATCGGCGCTGCAATCTTGGAGAAGTCTTGTACAAACCTCCTGTAGTATCCTGCTAGCCCGAGAAAACTCCTGATCTCGGCTACCGAACTGGGGGTAGCCCACGACTCCACTGCCTCGATCTTCTGTGGGTTAACCGAGATTCCGTCACCCGATACCACATGTCCAAGAAATTCAACCTTGTCAAGGAAGAATTCACACTTAGAGAGTTTCCCGTACAGCTTCTCCCTCCTGAGAGTCTCTAAGACCAACCTCAGGTGCTCTTCGTGCTCCTCCGGGGTCTTGGAATACACAAGAATATCGTCGATGAATACCACCACGAACTTGTCAAGGTACTGGTGGAACACCTTGTTCATCAGGTTCATGAATACTGCCGGTGCATTGGTTAAACCAAATGGCTTCACCATGAACTCAAACTGGCCGTATCTGGTCCGAAAGGCTGTCTTCGGCGTGTCTTCTTTCTTCACCTTCACCTGGTGATAGCCTGACCTCAAATCTATCTTTGAAAACACCCTCGCCCCGCTCAACTGATCGAAAAGATCATCTATCCTCGGCAGCGGGTATTTGTTCTTGATAGTGAGATTATTCAAACCTCTATAATCAATGCACATGCACACCGTGCCGTCCTTCTTCGGTATGAACAATACCGGAGCTCCCCATGGTGATAAACTGGATTTGATGAAGCCTTTGTCCTGCAGCTCCTCAACTTGCTTCTTCAGTTCTGCCAGCTCGCTGTTGTTGACTCTATAGACATATTGTGAAATGGGCTCCGCTCCTGGAACCAAGTCTATAGAGAATTCGACATCTCTGTCTGGCGACAAGCCTGGCAACTCCTCTGGAAATACATCCAGGAACTCCGCTATCAAAGGATGTGGCAACTCCTCTGCTTCCGCCTTGGCTCCGCAAAATGTGCTCTTCCTCTGTTCCGCTGCTCCTCTGACGACCTCAAACTCCAGCTCTCCTGGTGGTCTAAATAACACTCTGCCTCTATAACAATCTATAGTAGCATGATGCTTACTCAACCAGTCCATTCCGAGTACAATATCGTACCCCGGAAGTGGCATGACTAGTAAGCTCACGTTCAACTCTCGGCCTCCTACTGACACTCTCCGGTCCTTGCAGTAATCACGGACTAGGATAATACCTCATCCAGTCATGATCTTGCAAGTCCTAGCTAATGGTTCTGTGTCTAAATGATGTCGAAGTGCATAAGATACAGACACAAAACTATGGGAAGCGCCAGAGTCGAATAAGGTAAATGCGGGAATACAATCGAGAAGAATTGAACCTGTGATCAAGTCTCCTACTGGCTCGATCTCCTCGACTGCCATGGCGTACGCTCGCCCCTGGGGTGCACCTCTCTGCTGCTGATGCTGGGCGAACTTCTGATGTTGCGGTGGAAGTGGTCCCCTCTGTTGTTGGCCTTATAGTACGGTAGGTACCCTGTCTGGTCCTCTCTGGGCGACTGCTCCACCCTGACCTGAACGAATGGTAGGACAATCCTTCAGCTGGTGTGTCATCGATCCGCAGGATAGACATGAGCCCAATCTCTTCCTGCAGATCTCTCTAGTATGTCCTGTCTTTCCGCAGTACGCACACTCGATGGCGGTCTGAGTCTGCCTCTGCTGCTGCTGCTGGACCTGCCCTCGGGCTGGTGCCTGGTGCTGCTGGTGCTGCTGCTGAAAGGGCCTCTGTTGCTGCTGATAGTGTGGATGCTTGCCTGGTCCCGCACTACTGTTTGCTCCTCCGGAAACATCGCGTCCCCTCTTGGGCCTGAGGTCCAAGTCGTCCTCGGCTATCTGGGCATCCATCAATATGCCCTCGAAACTAGCGGTACGACGTCCCGACGTGCGAGACTTGATCTCCCTTGCCAGCCCCTTTCTGAACTTCCGGGCCCTGTCCCCCGGATCTCTAATCATCGACGGCGCGAAGCGGCTCAGGCGGCAAAACTCCGCGGCATACTCATCGACGGACGAGCTCCCCTGGACTAAGTCATGGAACTGACTCTCCAAAGCTCCCAGGGCAACATCAGGAAAGAACTTCTTCTTGAAGAGCTCCTTGAAAGCTTCCCAAGTGAGTCCCTTGTCAAGGATTCTCGGCTCTGCGCGAAACCACGTCAAGGCGATATCGAACATCTGGCTGCCGGCGGCCTCGATCTGAAGGGCCTCCGGAAGCTGCGCCAAGCGCAAGTTCCTCTCGATGTCCTCTAGCCAATCATCGGCATAGAGTATCCCTTCTGTCCCCTTGAACTCCCGAGGCATCATCCTCTTGAAGTCCACAATAGTGCCCGGCCTCTGATGGTGCTGACCAGGATGCTGCTGCTGCTGAGTGACTCTCTCCACAGCCTGGAGAGCCACCTGATGAGCATTCTCCATGCTCACCCTCATCATCTCTGTCTGGGCCTGGTGTGCCTCAGCCTGCACCCTCTGGGCCTCTGTCGACGTCCTTTGGGCATCGACCATGCCCTGAATCAAAGCGAACATCTGTGCGCCATCGATGGGCACACCTCCTGGATACTGAACTGGTGGTGGTGGTGGTAGAGGCCCCGTCGTAGCTGTGGGGACCCTCTGAACAGGTGGTGGAGGACCCCCGAATGCTGCAGACACTCCCACATGTATTGGAGATGTAGGAGGTGCTGCGGATGTCTGTCCGGCAGGGCGAGAGGTGGCAGATCTCTCTGAAGCTGCTGCTCCGAGTCTCTGGGACCTGGTCCTCGGCATCCTGAAGACAGATCGATAGATTCAATTAAGGTAATAGACACGATATCATCAAGGAAGGATAGAAAAATTTCTAAAGGAAAAATCATTAAGAATAGTATCATAAGAATCAGAATTCCCTAATTATGATTGAGTATATCCTCGGCCTAATTCCTATTTCCTAAAATAGGCTCGTGGTAATACTCTAAGCGAGCACCACTACGATATCGCTCTAATGCAAATCTAGGACTAGACCTCTATGGGCCACCACTAAAAATGTGTCACGACCCGCTCTCGGAAATTGGGTATGAGTCGTGGGTACGTCCAGCCTACGCCGCAGCATCGACGGTAGAACGCTGTCTAGGTCTCAACATAATATATCCTGTCAATAGTCTCAACTCCGCCCGGAGGACAATGATAAAAATCCACAGTTCTATAATATACTCAATCACAAGCTATGAGAAATAATGGGCACGATGAGAATAGAAAAGAGTTCTATTAAAAACCAACCACAATAAGTCCAACTCAAATCTGGGGTCTAGATGACCTTACAAAGTCACAAAATAATAAATACAACTCAGTCTTAGTCTAAAACAATAAATGCAGAAAAAATAGTCTAAGTGCAGCCAGGTAGGATCTCCTCTAGGATAGGCAACTCCTCTGGGATTTCCGGAGTGAAATCTCTCTCTAATCCTGGGCCGTAGTGAGTGGGGCAAAGGTTCTCCAGGTCCTCTGAGAAATGTTATCCAGTCAGGATTGGAGCGAAGCACAAGCACTAACAGCAGTTTCATTAAATTGACAAAGACTATAAACAGTGTAAGAAATACAAGATGAAAATAAATGTTGGAAATGTAAAGTACTGGAGAAATGGAAATAGGCAATAGAGCATCTATCAATGAACAATAAACAGTGAATCCTAGAACAAGTGAATCTGAATAAAATAGACATCTCGCTAAGTGTTTGAATTATCAGTTTATTATGTGATCGGCTTGGGACTTGATCAGGATGGTTATATATGATTAACTATGATTCTTGTAGGTCAGGCTAACCATATGGTTAGCTATGATGCATGTAGTGGTCAGGCTAATCATATATAACAGCTATGATGCATGTAAATGGTCAGGCCGCACCCGACGTGAGAAGTGGGGTGAGCTATGATGCATATAAATGTTTGGCTATGATCACATAATCTACTAATAGTTCCTCATCCCCCAGCTAGCATGATGGATTCCAATCACGACTCCTCATGATGGGGATCTAGGATGCTAACCCGTGTATCCATAGTGTCGAAATCAAGTATGTAATACAACTGAATTATAGAATTAATCAACAATGAAAACTGTCAGAGAATGTACTCGCCTGTGGTCCTGAGCAAGGTGTGAGGATCGATGTCCAAAGTGGGATCATAATGACCTAATTGTGGATTATAAATTGTCAAATACTGAATTAAAGGAATAACATGTTTAGTTAAATAAAGAGATAGGGTTTCTAGGTCAATACTGAGGTTTACTGGGTAATACTAGGTTAACCTTATTATGCAAAGTCTTTTAAGCTACCACTAGTCTTAATATAGCTATATTAGATACTAGTAGTTTATGTAACTCATATTCATAAGTATAAAGGTACTACCTTAGCTATAGCCAGTATTACATGAACCATGACCCTTACCCATACTAACTTAATCTCTTCACTCAAGTACCCTACTTACCTTACCCATAATAACAGATACATGAACCCCCCCCCTCACTATGCTGCTCACTGCACACTGTAAACTCACACTGCTCACTCTCAGAATTCTGAACTCTGAATTTACACAGGCTCTGATACAAGACACTGCTATACACAGAATCCTTAATTACCTCAACACACAGACACAAGTTCCTAACTGGTACTGGTATACTTACACACAGATTTTTCTAAAACTGCCTGATACACATACTACACAGTCACTGGTCCCTCACTCTCAGTCCCATACCTGATACACTGAATTACTAACCCAACAATATTTCTGTCACTACACAGGCAACTCACACTCACACAGACATGCTGAAACCAACTCCTCACTGAAGTCTCACTACACGCAGCTACACTAACACACTATATACACAGACACTATAATACACTCTGCACACTCTCAGTGCACTGGTTCACACACAGCACACAGATACACACACACTGAGTACACAGGTATCAACTAGACACTAGGTTTTGGGTTCACTGCTCTCTCTCCCTTCTCTCGGAATTTACTCACTCACACAACCCCAATTCACAAAACACTGGTTACTACACAAGTCCATACACATCGAGACATATCTCCATACTCAATGCTTATAAATTTTATTCACTTAAGATGACCTTATGACACTCCCTCTGACCTCTGAGATGTAACTTCCCACCTTGCTGTTAGCTACTCAGGTCTCCCTATGATTCCTGCTACCCTCAACTCAACTGTTGACACCCCTATACAGAACACACAGGCTATACATCTCTCTCACTCACTGAATTCAAACCCTGCACACACACACAGAAACTGAAACTCATATAGGTTGCATACACAGAATCACTTGCACAGACACACAAAAACTGAAATGATACAACATGCATAGATAACTCACAGGATTAATGTAGGTATTCACACACAGCTAGCTAAGCTCACTGATAAACACTAGTCTAACTGATACACTCAGAATCGGATACACAATCTAACACAGGCACATGATATTGATACCCAGGATACACATAACCCTGAAATACAATTCACTGCACACACATATAGATACTCAAATTAATGACACAGCACACTGAAACATACAGGTATTAGCACTGATACATATTACACACACACAGATTTCATATACTGGCACACAGGGATTCATCCTCAATAACAGGGACACAGCATTATAACAGATCCTATACTAAACTCTACCCGACTACACAGTGAACCAACACACAGTTACACCCCGACTGCACAGTGAATTTTCCCCAATACCTTCATACACAGCAGCACCAAATCGTAGGTATACAACTACACACACCATATATAAGTATACAAATCAAGGTTCCTAAGAACTAGAAAAATATACATCCTTCTAGGCATAACAACAAACACCTAGTATGTGGAATCGAGTTTCACCTAGTTACTCATGAATCCAAATTAAAACCCTAAAAATTAAGATCAAATCTATATGTAAATGAGGAAATATGCCTACATGTATACCCCTATGATTTAGGCTCCACAAAAATTGGGGAAAAACTAATGTATGAACACAAAACCCTAGTTCCTCCTAAATCTCCACGTAGAAACCCTAAAATCGAAATCCAAACCAATTTGGTGGGCTCCTAATGGCCAACAATAATGAAAACAGAATTAAAATGGATTAAATTCGTATTCTCACATATTGGGAGATGGTTTCCCAATGTAGGTCCTCCTTCTTCAAGTCTTCTTGGTCCAAGCTCCTTGATTCCCTTTTGATGGAGGAAAAACTGAATTTCTAGGGTTTTAATTCCTGAAATTTATGGGGAGAGATAGGTTTTTCTAATGGAGGCTAGGGTTAAGCTTTCTTCATGAAGGAAAAGCTTGAGGGAGGCTTCCCTTCATTATATTAAAACCAGGTTAGGGTTTCAATACAAGGGTTTAATTTAACCCTTCAGGTTAAGTCATCTAGAACTAAAAATTTATTAGGGTTTAGTCATTTCTAGGGTTTTAAACCTAAGACTAAGTGTCAACTAGGGTTTCCCTAAAAACTAGATTACAAGTTAGGGTTTACTTATTAGGGTTAGACCTAATGGGTTTCTAGGGTTTAAACTAAAACCTATCATCATGAACACCTCCTTAATATTTAATAAACTCATCACAATAATTAAATACATAATTAAATTAAACAGGGGAAATTACACTAATGCCCTAGACTGGAAATGTACTAGTGACACAATCTAGCCAACTTAAAAATAATTTCATTCTCGAAATTAAAATAAGGCATAATTTGTTAATTCCTTCATATTTGCATATAAGGCAAGTCAATCGCAATCTCTTTGCGATAATTAAAATTCTAATCAAATCCGTCGCAATCACTTCAAGGTTAAGATAATCACTGTTCCAGTCAAAATTAAACCTATTGTAATCTCTTCTCACTTTTTCCAAATTATCAGTATCCAAATTTAAATTAAATCCATATAACATCTTCAAGAATTAAATACGCATATAAATTTTATATCACAATCTCCAACTATCATAATCTCCTATAGAAAACAAATCTAGTCCAATATTATTTTTATTTTCACTTATAAATTTTTTTATTCTTCAAATTTTTAAATTCAATTCACTTCCTCAATATTTTAAATAGGTAATCCAACAATCAAATTTTAACTCTTAATTCAAATCATCAAATTGTAAAAAAATTAAATTTAATCCACCAATGTTCAAGTCTGAACTTCTATATTTATCCTTAAAATTCAAATTGATGATTTACCTTCAATATTCAAAATTTAAATCATGTACTTAAAGTATAAATATTTGGTCCGACATATCAAGATTTCAAAATTCATTAAATACTCATCATCTAACTCCTTCTTCTAAAATTCTCCACGTTTAAAATGACTTAATCTCTCAATCTAATCCTACGTGATCACAATCTAAAAGAATTTAATCCTTAAATTAATAATGTGACTTCTACCCAACTTAGAATTTACCCATCTATCATATAAGGCTATACACTTAAGAAAAATATTCCTTAATTTATTTACTCATGTCATTCAATCCTCAAAACTATAACATTAATTATATCATATATGATATGCCCTTAATCAATTATAAAAAATAGTCACCAAATAATGCGATTGGCCTAGGGCATATCTAGTACTATCTGTATGACAAACTTATACCAAGTACGAGGTTTCGTCTTTCCAAAATAAGGGAAGATGGAAAACAATAATAACGAGTTCAAGGGGGAGGTAATAGAATAGAAGTATAGGGATCAAGGCGATTAAAGAACTTCAAATGGAATTGTCAAGGTAGTTGTGGATTGAAATCCTATTTTGGTACATTTTTATTCATATGCTCATATTATAGTACAGTTATGTAACCGATACGATACACTCCGACATATCCTGGGGGCAAGTACATTTGTCTACTAGTCACTACATATCTCAATCCACTTAAAGTAGTCATACGAAGGGCGAACCAAGCGCACTAAGGTTAGCTAGACCTTAATACACTGATTCTGAAATGTATTAATGTATGCATCCACTAATACATATATCGTGAATAAGCTCGATAAAAGAATAAGCTTGCAAAACTAGGCTATAGAATAGCAGCATAAGTCAAGGTAGTATCTAAAATATAATTGCGCTAGATCATGATGAAATAAGGTACAAATAATTCAAGTTCACAAAACAAAACAAAACAAAACAAAATAAAATAAGACTCTACAGTCTCTACAGTTGTAGTACTAATACCTTGTCTAAGCTGCTAGTCGACAAAATAGGGGTATGGGCCTTTAAGGTCTACCGTCTGAATAAACACTATCATCTTATGCTAGTATATAGTTAATGTCATTCAATTATACTACAATAATATGTTAAGAGGACTATGTGATACTAGGTTGGAAGGCATACTACCCAACTTATAACAATTATCTAGTACTGTGACAGTCTTAAGGGGATTCTACAAAATAATATTGTCCTTGTAAATAAAGCATAAACTCTTATTGGGGTTTACGAGAAAATCATCCTATTGCATTATATCGGTAATAGTCACCTTAAGTTTTAATCATAGTGCTCATAGAATAAGTGTCAATGGTAAGGATGGAATAGCTACTGGTTCTTAAGTGAAAAGAGGATATATCTATATTGGGTTATGGATACGAATTATGCAATTTAAAACTAAGGGTAATCATCAAGTTACAATCTACAAGAACAACTCAAAACTATCAAATTATAACTATCAAACATAAATTTTCAAAATTTAACATTGACAACTATAACCCTAGCAACTACATATCCTTAACATAAGAGAATTCATCTGGCCTACAATCGGAAGTGTCAGGTGGCACGAGTTGAAAGGTGAAGAAGAAAAGCATAATTAGTCGTCGCACAAATATCGAGTGCTAAGATTGCAGAGAATAAGATATATAAAAAAAAGGAAGACTCTAAATAAGATCATGGTTTTCCTAAGGGGAGGTGGTATGCTAATATATGTATTCAAGGTATAATCAAGGGAAATGTTAGATTCGTTCCTCTTGGCCTCCTAAGGTACTGTCTGCTAGTATCAGGACAAGAACCTAAATTCATAGTTGTAAAATTCTATCTCACTATAAAGTTAGGTTTAGTCCTAATGTTAAATCTTGGATTTCTATTGGTTCCTTAATGCTAGGGTAAAACAGTGTGGTTAAATTTATAACTAACACTAGTATTGCCTGTAATACTCTTAAGTCATCCCCAAACATCAAGGGATAATGGCTACTCAATTTACAAGTAAGGGATGCTAGGGTTCATTAAGTATTCTAACTCAACGATGTGTCATTATCCTAGTTGTACTCTTAATAGGAAGGTTACCCTACTTTTTATCTAATGACAGAGACTTCTATATTCTAGGAGAAGGCTATACTCAAGAAACTATTAAGGAAGCACATGAATCAAGCAGGATGTAATTATGTAAATAGAACAGATAGAAGGAAGATAAATCATAGTCAATTGTGGATGAGATCCTATATTCTAATCCTATGTGCAGGCTTGCTGGGTACAGTAATGTAACCGAGACAATATACTCTTGACCTGCATAGGCCACCACTAAAAACATGTCATGCCCCAGTCCCAAAATACGTAGGACTAGGACACGTAAGCATGCCAGACGCATGTATATGGCAACTCCAATGTATGGAACCATAACACATGCGTAAGCTGTATAATGAATAATAATTCACAAGTGATAAAACTATCACAAGTCACAGTTTATAATCAAATCTCATCCACAGAATCAAATAGAAATAAATGACCAATATCCATGAAACTAGATCTCTATATAATAGTCGGATAGAAACAAATCCACTAACGGACTAACATATAGAATAAACAAGATACATACACTATAAGAGTATCAACTACCAATCACAGGCTCGACGAGAAGACATCCTCGATATATACGTAGCAAGTCCGAATCTGCGCTCCTGTGAATGCTCATGAACATCTACACCGGGAAAGGGACCAGTTCCTCAGAGGGACATAACAAGATACATAGAAGCATGCCATAAAGTAAATACTGAATAAATAAAGGGTTGCACAAACCATCTAAGTGAATGCAAATTTGATGACAACTTTGAGTATATAGAAAAGTGTAGGCTAGACATATGCTGACGTAATTCACCAATCGACATGACCGGCTAGTATATGCCACATATGCCCCCATACAAGGGCATTGTATAATGTCCATCTCTGAAGAGAATGGCATCTGCATAATATAACGTCCATATCAACCCGAAGAATGTGGCATTTGAATAATATAACGTCCATATCACCACGAAAAGTGTGGCATCTGCATAGTATATAACGTCCATATCACTCCGTCGAGTGTGGCATCTGAATAAAGGAAGTGGGTGCCCATATGCCTATAAGTCTTCCTCCCCACCCAATATAGATATATAAGTCGTAAACAAGACATGGGTATCTCGTACTATAACACAAGTCTCTATAGAAAGAAACAACTAAGCTAAATACCGTTACACATGTTTCTCACACCTATGGCCAATCGAGTATGAGGCACGCGTCCCTACATGAACTCACTCTGTGATGTGTAATGATATGTATCAAGGCCTGGGGAGTCATACCAATAACTCCATAACTTTAGGTGGGTCTACTAGACTCTAGGTCAGACACAAGTCCTAACGTCAACGCATTCGTTGACTGCACCCTAGTCTCCCTCGGACGCACATAGTTATATAATCTAAAATAATAAACATGCAACTAAATATATAACTGAATTTAAATAGTACAACAAGGCAAGACATACTTGCCTGGCAAGAGAGCTGTAAAATGTAACGTCCAGATGTCAAATACCAAGAGTCAGAAACTACGGCCTCAGAATGAATGTCTCCGGATGCTGAAATAAACATCACCAATGTTCCCAAAATAAGCAAATAGCTAAAAAATACTACCCTTTCGTCTAATTTGGACACAGGAGCAAAACGGTAATTTTGGATCAAAACGGACTCCACATATGGGCCACTTTGTCCCGGAAAGCATGCCAAAGGTAAAGATCTCTAAATAGGACAAATTATTGATCAAACAAACTCTAAATATCAGTACGAACTCAACGGTATGTCTAAATGTCGATTCCGGTGAGCCGAACACAATTTTGCCCAAAAAGTCAACCGTGGGGCCCGCCAATAGGCGACTTGGTCAACCATCTCAGAACTGCATAAAAATTGTGTCACGGGACCAGCGCGATACTACAAGTCCAGTGGCGCATGTTTTGTTGCATTCTGCCGAGCGTACACTAAATGCGCAGGACTTTTCCAAAAGTTGTGACACGAGGGATTTTCTACGGATACGGGCTGATTCCGACGCGCACCCGCGTCCAAATCAGTTTTTGCGAAAGTCCATACGTCTGGGTATACTGTGCGCACCTTTTGGTACACTTGGTACACGATATGGCGGTCCCGTTTGGCGGGGGCGCTCCATATCAACATTTTTAGAATTTGGGAACAAGCAATTTTTGGGATTTTTCGTCTAATTTAGTTCTACACACAGCAATTAATAAATTATTGTATTTGACTGAAAATAAACTAGGTTAGGTGGTCTTCACATACCAAAAAGAAAAACAGAATTCAGATCTCTGTGGTGGGAGATATGAGTCCGTGAACATAGGTAGTTACCGTAGTTTTCTGCGATACCCAAAAGTTATTATTTTTTGCCAACTTGGTCGATGTTTTCGCCTAGGTTTACGCGCTGTTCGAGGCCAACTAACATATAATATGGGAAGGGGGATAGGTCGTGAACGTACCGGTGAAGACGGGGTCGAGTTTGGTCGAGCGAGGGTACGGAAAATGGGGCTTGAACACAGGTACGTTGTTGTTCAAAACTATCGCGGTTGTGCGGGGTTGTGCTCGCGGATGTCGGTGGCGGTTGTTCGGTGGTTCAGGCGGCGGTCCGGCAGCGGGTCGAGGAGGATGAGGGAGATGATCTTGGGGTTAGGGTTTATAAAAGAATTTAATATATACATAAAGAGAGAGATATCGAGAGAGCGGGGGGTAATCCCAGCCCGCGGGGGATTGGAGAGCAGCCGCTGCTGCTGTTCTTTATGTTGCGGGCCGGGTAGGTTCTATTTAGGGTCGGGTAAGGTTTAAGGGTTAATAGGATATACGGTTTGGGATTAATCCATTAAGAATTTCTAATCCTTTTTCTTTTCTTTCTTTCTATTTCTATTTCTAATTCTCTTTTTCTATTTTCTTTTCTTATTTTCTTTTTCCAATTTATAATTCTTTATATATATATATACAGATATATATATATATATATATACATATATATATATATATATATATAGAAAATTCTAGAAATTATATTAGTGCCTACCATTAAGTTAGCAACTGTCCAAAGGGTCTCCTACATGGAATAAATTAGAAAAAATTTATAATGACTCCATAAATCCCCTAAATGCACAAACATATAAAATAAAAATAAAATAAAATATATTTCCTCTAATTAGCACTAATTACTATAATTTAATTAAATAATTAATTAAAAAGGTTAGTACGGTTTTTAGGATTAGGGATTTTACAGACGGCCTTGGCACGTGGATGCGATGTAATCATTGTATGTGATGAGATAGTTATAAACCTTGCCTGCGATGATAAATCTTGGCTGGTTGACTCAGGTGCTTGAGCGCTCGTATCTCACAATAGGGCTATATTTCCTATTACACAACAAGCGACTGTGGAGGATTGAAGATGGACAACAGAGATATGTCGAAAGCTTTTACTGTTGGAGATGTGTATTTGAGGACAAAGACGGGTACAATTCTTATTCTCGAAGATGTTCGTCATGTCCCTGATACCCATTTTAACCTGTTATCGGTTGTAAGGTTAGATGAAGAGGGTTTCTTCAACCTCTTCGCAAATAGTTAGTAAAAGCTTTCCAGAGGTTTGATGGAAATTGCCAGAGGAAGCAAGAAGTCCGAAATCTATTATATGGAATGGAGCGTACATTGGGCACATGAGGTGAACGTAGCTACTGATGCATCTACTAAGTTATGGCATAGGCGGTTCAGCCATATCAGCGAAAAGGGGATGAGCTACTTGGTGAACATAAAGGTTATTCTAGGTCTAAAGTCTATAAAATTGGAGAGATGTACGCACTGTTTGGCATGAAAACAAAATAGGGTATTTTTCCAAAGTCACCCAAGTTCAAGAAAGTCGGCGTTGCTCGAGTTAATTCATTCGGATGTCTGTGGTCCTATGAAGGTAAAATCCATTGGTGGTGCTTCTTATTTTGTAACATTTATTGATGATTATTCCAAGAAGGTTTGGGTCTATGCCATAAAGACTAAGGATCAGGTGTTGCCCACTTTCAAAGAGTTTCAGGCCTCTGTAGTAAGGAAGACGGGCAATAAGATGCTATGTGTTCGGTCGAACAATGGCGGCGAGTATATCGGTCCTTTTGATGCTTATTGCTGAGAGCAAGGGATACGACACCATAGTTCAACGGTTTAGCGGAGCATGAACAAGACGCTAATGGAGAGGGTACGGTGTTCGCTGTCAGAAGCAAACTTGCTGGACAGCTACTGGGGTAAGGTACTTTACACTGGTGCTTATGTTATTAATTTATCTCCTTGTTCTTCTTTGCATGGTGATGTGCCTGAAAAATTATGGTACGGCAGTGAGCCTTCAAACAATTACCTGTGAGTGTTTGGATGCAAGGCCTTCGTGCATGTACCGAAGGACGAAAGAACCAAACTTGAGCCAAAGATGAGGCAGTACGTCTTTGTCGGCAATGTTCGGGATGTGTTTGGCTATAAACTCGACGATCCAGTGGAGAAAAAGCTCCACAGTAGTAGGGACATAGTTTTCGTCGAGGATTGGACCATGACCAATACTCAGGATTTCGATATGCCTTATGCGGCTAACGAATTGCCTGAGTTAGAGTTATTTTGCTTCGAATAGTTTTCAGAGGACATCACAGATGATCCAGTTATGTGGGAGCCAGTAGATAGAGTTGCTCTTAACCATGATCATTAGTCTGCTGATGGTAGTCAGGGTGACCCTTAGGAGGATGAGCATGCCGAGGAGGTAGTTCCTGAATGGGAGGAGACTGTTGATATATGGCCAGCACCTATTAGTTTTAACCTTGAACATAAATTTGATCATTCTCTTTCATGCCTCAAAATTATATTACTCTCTAAATTCATTCCTCTTTGTTACTAAGAACTGTTAGCTATGCATAACTGCTTTTAATAGTTCCTATTTGTCTGATTTCCTTTACTTGGGAATTCCTAAGGCAGTGGCTCATCTTAATCATTATAAATGCTATACAAGTCAACTATTTGATTTTTAGAGATTCTTAAATATAAATATCCACAATTATCTTTGATAGCTTAGGTTCACCATGAACAATAAAATCCTTCCTTAACCTAGTACTTATTATAAGCGTACTCTTAACCATTATACCCTTTATATTATCCATGATCATAATCATACAAACATCTCTTTCCAAATTTTGCTAACAAATTCTTCTATAGGATTTTTCTAGTTTGGTCAGGGAAAAGAAATTATAGCAAGATCCCAAGGCTAGGTTGAACAAACCAAACTAACACCATTCAAGGTTAGGGTCAAGCAAAACAAGATGATAGTTGAAGTGTTTCTAAGAATGATATAAAGACAATCAAGATGCATAGGATGTAGTCTAGGTAAAACTCGAGAACCTTATACCTTCATGATCATATTACTTAGAGTCTGCCACGTTAGAACACATATGGCTGCAAAAATCCTAATTTCATAATTCAGCGGATGGTTATTGTGCGTGATTTCCTCGCCAGATAATACAGGTTCTCGAACCTGTCATTGGCCAAATTCATGAGATATTTTCCTAATAACTTTAGCAAAATAACAAAAAAAATTATCGAGAACTTAATAAAGAGATGATTAGTCAAATCACAGAAAGGGAGGAACACAAATTTATTCTTACTAAAAAATATAGTAACAGAAAAAATAACGCTAGAAGGATACTAGTAAAACCTATAATCCTAGATGTGGATGTATTCTCAAATCTAATCCTATCTGTAGGCCCGCTCGGTATAATAATGTAACCGAAACGGCTACTCTACTTGCATTGGCCACCATAAAAACTATATCATGTCCCAGTCTCAAAATACATGGGACTAGGATACGTGACAATGGCTAGCTACGCACCAAGAAGACTCCAATCCAGCTTAAGCACGTATATGTTGTATAGGTTACAAAAACTATCCATGTAGCATATCTAAATACATCCACAATTCTACCCATAAACTAAAAGCTAAGAAGATAATGCTGTGAAAGAACAATCAAAGAAGGTAACCTCTAAGTGTAACTGAAACAAAAGACACTCCCACGAAAAGCAGCTCAGCAAATAATCTAGAAGGAAACTAGGTGCTTAGAAGGATATAACAAGATACATAATATACATACCGAATGATAAACAGAAAATATAGGAGAACTGTCAAACAACTCAGGAAACTACAACTCCTAACCAGGAAACTATCCATGTTTGGAGCGCTACTATAGCTTCTGCCTTCAAACAAATTTTACACACTTGACATAGACGTGCCAGCCTTCCATTATGACCTTTGTGTAACTAATAAATACCCTCTCTTGTCCTCCATTTTACTTTCACAATATTCGTTACAAATATCTTTTTTTTAAATCCAAATAAATCTAACTTTGCATCTTTGTCCGTTCCAATCGAAATTGGAGACACAACCTCGACCCATTTTGTGCAACTCAATTTATGACAATAATCTACTCTGAGTCTTCTACGTCCATGACACTTGTGTCCCACCCTATTTTAATCCTATGTACTACCAATTAATTAAAGAACACATTTGACACTAATTTTAATTAAATTGGTGTAATGACACAACCTAACCCAAAACTAGACCCAACACCAACCCAAACTCCCACTCAAACCCTCAAGGGTTATACACAACACCACACACTATTTTAATCCACTACATCAGACCAAGTATGGTATATTTCCTCATTCAATTCTAATCTTCCTTTTTTGTGCAATTTTTAAATTATTGGGGGCCTTTGTACAAATAAGCAACAAGGTGTCCACCTCCCATTGGATCAAACCCATGAAGAAACCCTCTTTCATTACTTTGATCGGTCACCTTAACCCCCCCCCATTTTTTATGTACTATGCATCACTTTACACCTTTATTCATCACCACACACCATTCAAATTTACCCCATCCCAGCCACTCATTTCTTTATGAGGATTCTTCTCCCATCCCTAGAAATAGCTATGTGGCTGGCCCTAATCCCCATGCCCTCATTCTATCTCTCTCCTACATTAACTCTTCCTTTATCTCTCCAAAATTCAGCAGCCACCACCATCTGAATCCATCCGAACCCTAACTTTAGTACCTTCCTCCTCCTTCTTCTTTCTCCCCTCAACGAACCCCCACCACCAATAGCAACCTCCTCTCCTTCTCCTTCTCCTTCTCCTTCTTCTTCTCCTACTAACTCCCTCCCAGCCATCACCATCGTAACCTCCAACCACCACAGTCATCACCACAGTCACCCATGACCGACCATTACCTCCTTTCCCCTTCCTATCCTCACGACCACCCCCACCGTCGACAACCACCATCATCCCCACAGCCATCATCACCACCGTAAACATCACCTCTTTCCTTCTCCCCCTCCTCCACGACCATCCTGCCACCACCATCATCCCCACGGCCATCATCACCACCGCAACCTCTTCTCACGACCACCACCACCCCCGACAGTCATAAACACCACATTCTCCTCCTCTACGACCATTCCGCCACCACCATCATGTCCACGGCCATCATCACCACCGTAACCTCTTTCACGACCACCACCACCCTTGTCAGTCATTACCACCACCTTCTCCTCCTTCTTCCTCTCCTCCTTTACAGCCATCACCACCGTCATCATCACCACCATAGCCATCACCCCAGCTATCACCACTACAGCCAACCCGCCACCACCATCACCTCGTCACCACCAACCACCACCCCACTCCGTTGCAGCCATTGTTGCTACTGCCGCTGCTGTGCAGTCTAGCCGCCGGAGCACCCCCACCCGACGGAGACCGGCTACCCACGAGTCGCAGGCCGAGCACCCCCTCCCTGTTTAGAGCTAACCCTAGGTATGGATGTTTACTCCTCCTCCTTCTTCTTGTTGTTTTTGTATGAACTAATGTCGTTAGTGAATCCTATTATCTAGTATATATATACATGGTTAGAGTAGTAGTTAGTATATTTCATAGGTTAGGTTGTTAGTATGACACATATTTGTTTAGTACCTAGGTCCTTAGACTAAATTATCATATGTACACCCTAACCTATTAGATAGGACACATGTTTAGTGTTACACGATATTTGGCGATATAAATATATTGGTAGCTAACTGTCTTATTGTGCATAGTATTTGAGGATATATGACGTACTCATACATGGAGACCTAGATGGTTAACACTATCAAACTTGCGTTGAAAAAAAACTTAGTACCTACTTGAACCTTAGTTGATCTTGGTTGTAATATTTGAGAATGTACGTTTAAAGGAACATGATACGTGTGTATTTTAGACACGATCACAGTCGATCTCGCTAGTTGACCGGTTATAACCCCTACTAGCGTTAGTTTCTAAGTGCAGTGTAGTTGTATTTCTCTGCCTACTAGTATAATGACTGATGTTTATTACATTATATTACATATATAGGATCGTTGGATCGTTCGGGCGAGGCTTCGGGAGCAAGGTTATAGCATTCGCAGCTTGAGGATCCAGACAAGTATACCTTGCCTTTTTGTACTATTTAAATTCAGTTATTTTTAGTTTACATATTTTATTATTTTAATATTATATAACTGTGTGCGTCTAAGAATGACTCGGGTGCAGTCAACGAAGGCGTTGACGTTAGGACTTGTGTTTGACCTAGTGTCTAATGGATGCACCTAAAGTTGAGGAGTTATCATATGACTCCCCAGGCCTTGACACATATCATTGCACGTCATAGAGGGAGTTCATATAGGGACGCGTACTTCATACTTGACTGGCCATCGATATGAGCAGCACGTGTGACGGTATTTAGCATAGTTGTATATTTCTTTAGTTAGTTGCATTATTGTACGAGATGTCTACATCGTATTCACGATAGGTACATTGGCATTGGGCGGGGAAGATAATTAGTAGGCGTATGGGACAGACATTTGTCTACCGTAGTTTCAAAGTAAACTAGCGGTCGTGAGCCTCAGTGTTACCCGGTTATGGGATATGTGTTACCCGGTTATGGGCTATGTGCTTCTCGATTATGGACATATATGCTTGTCGGTACATCCGACAGTTTTTACTAGTTGCGCA
This sequence comes from Iris macrosiphon, assembly GCA_036927795.1. Classification (NCBI taxonomy): domain Eukaryota; kingdom Viridiplantae; phylum Streptophyta; class Magnoliopsida; order Asparagales; family Iridaceae; genus Iris; species Iris macrosiphon. Next base: position 55,281,314 of record JAYESA010000007.1, read on the forward strand.
CTATCATGATCGGTGATGTAGTTAGCATATACTTCTGCATCCAGTTTACAGCTAATGCCAGATACTTAACCTCTGGCTTGACGCTGCGCTTTATACCTTTTTTCTACGCATACGTACCAAGGTTGTCTTCAAGTGCATTTCACTTAGTTGGTTAGTTCACCCTCGAGTTTACACAGTATTTACTTTATGGCATGTACTTTTTATATCTTGTTACGTCCCTCTGAGGACCTGGTTCCTTTCCAGATCTGGACGAGCACTTCTACCTGAACATCTATGGAGCAGGAGTGGAGATCGGATTCGTGCCTGAGGACTTTGAGGCATTTTTAGAGGAGTTCCCGTGATTTGGGGTACACTGCTGCTTTCGGCTAGAGTATCTTTATCTAACTAGTTGATGCTCTAGTCTAGTTATCTTACTACTTTTTGTACTTTTATTCCATCGTTGTATTTCTGTGGGTTTCTCCCCATCAGACTATTTAAAATATATTATGGATATTCAAACTCTTTGTATTTCATTTACCATCACTTGCTTCAGTCTTATAATATTATATTATGTTGATGAGATTAGATATTTACCTGCTGTATGATAGCATATTGGACTTAATAGTATTTTAGGACAGCGCAGTATGCTTCGTCGGTTTCATTAAATTAGGAAATCCTTTGGAGTCATATTAGCTGGCCATTGCCACGTGGCCTGGTCCCGTGTATTTTGGGACTAGGGCATACAATGGTTTTAGTTGTGGCCCATGCAGGTCTCTGTTTATCGCTTGTGGTATTGTATCATGCCCAGCGAGCCTGCAATAGGATAGAAATTATTAGATCTCATCCACCTTGACTACCGTCTTTGAACTTCCTTTGTATTTAATTATTTGAATATCTGTATCATGTTTGTTTATTCCCGTACTCTTTTAATGTAGTTCTATCTCTTGCAGAGAGATGAACTTTCGTAGCGAACGCGAGGCTTATGGTGCCATTATGTCATCCGCCACCGTATAGAGGGAGGATACATCCCTTGTACCACCTAGAGATCAGCCACCACCACAGGCCCCGGTGATACCACAGGCCCCGTTGATACACTGGCACCAGCCTTCTCAGGACGATCTGACACAGCAGCACGAGGGCCAAACTTCACAGACTGTTCTGACACAACACCTCAAGGGTCAGACTTCCAGGGCCACGTTGATGCCACAGCCCGAGAGGCTGACGTCTCAGGAGATACCTAAGGCACAGCTGGAGGTTCCATTGCCACCACCTCTACCCTTTCTACCTCAGAAGCCGTAGTTAGAGGGACAGCCACAAATATTCTAGTTTTTCCAAGCCATAATGCAGGCGCAGTGGCATCATGCCAAGACTATGAGACAGAGCTTGATAACAGTTCTTGGGAGGCCACCTACCCCAGCACCAACACCAACACCTGTACCTACTCAGCCAGCTGGAACAATTTGAGGGTTTCGTCAGATGGGCCCAGATACCTTTTCGAGAAGCGAGACTACAGAGGAGATCTCCGATTGGGTCGCCAACACGGAGATATTACTGGTGGCTTCTCAGCTGCCTCCGGACCTTTGGATGACCATAGTGAGGGCTCAATTGAAAGGCAATGCCCATCACTGGTCGGACTCCATGGAGTACAGCGTCGACAAGAAGCAGACATGGGAGCAGTTTCTAGAATACTTCAATGCGAAGTACTTCTTGGCTACTGTTAGGAATGAGCTATACTCTCAGTTCCTACATCTGGAGCAAGAAAACATGATTGTAGATGCGTATGATGCAAAATTCAGTTGTCTTAGTAGATTTGGTACTGCCCTGATACCCAATGATCTAAAGAAGGCCAGGAAATTCCATCATGATTTGACTTACGAGCTGCAGAGGTAAACTACTACCCATGCGAGGAGGTCTTGACAGAGGCTAGAATCCAAGAGGCTATGGGCAGAGGATCGAGGTATCCCAGTATAGATACACCAGAAAAGGCACAACCAGGAGCAGGAGGACCAATCAAAAATATAGGAGTGTAGACGCAACAGAGGGTTGTGCCATATCAGCAGAGAGAGCTTCCGACTTGTCACTTTTGTAGAAAGAAGGGACATGTTCAGAAAGATTACAAGAGAAGGTTAAGACAGTGTTTAAGGTACGGATTGAACCAACATCAGGCTCAGAAGTGTTCACAGTTTGTCAATAGAGGCCAAAAGATAATACAAAGGCCAGTTTCGCCGGTCCTAGGTATGTTTGTAGCATTGCTTGATAATTTATAGCCTATTTTGTGTTGTTTTAATTTCAAGGACAAAATTCTTATAAGTTGGGTAGATTGTAAACCCCCTGAACCAAATCTAGGATTAGGATTCATTTAGGGTTATTTTTGAATTATTTAATGAAGTTATTAACTCTTTTAATTAAATTTCCTTGGTGCACCTTACCATTGCTTTGTTGTTTGTAGCGCTACTCTAGCTTCTCCCTTCAAACAAATTTCACACACTTGACCTAGACGTGCCATCCTTCTATTCTGATATTTTCATAACTCATAAATACCCTCTCTT